>JAZKJV010008013.1:0-452926 GCA_037367405.1 Ottelia alismoides | reverse complement strand
TACTCAAGCTGGTAGATCGTCTCTTAATAATCATTTGATGGTGCTTGATGAGTCCTCAATCTAACTCTTTAGATATTCATCCAAGCACCAGCCTCTATGATTCAACAATTGAATCAATAACTGTATGATCATGAAGATGGCCATGGTACATAACCCTAATTGTACTAAGGGACCTATTATGCAAATTATTTATTCTTCATTCATATCAGGGAGTGATATTTGCAATAAAATTTATTCCATAATGGCTCACCGTGTACTCGCATGTCCAACATTGATGTTGGTTTGTTTTACTCTCGATGTTAGCTATTGATCTTTTAGAGACAAAACTTTGATTATTCTAACTATTAGGGCCTCATGCCTGTGTGGGCCCCCTATCCTCCTTTTGAAACAAACTGGTAACTCCTTTCTCTTGCATGATGAATGAATTTGAGCCGTTTATCTAAAAAATTGTAGTAACTATTTTGTTTGTGTCATGAATAATTAGTTGTTTGGATATTGTATATATGATTTTCTCTTTGGAGGAAAGCAATGTTGTTCTTGACATTTCATGGGCCCTAGATAAAAGGCAAAAATGGTCTTAAGATGAAATTTGAGAGAACCATTGTGAATAGTTGCTTGCATGCGAGATAATTACCTGCAAAAATAAAGACGGTTAAGGCAAGGGATGTGTATCATGCATACATATTAAATAGAGGAAGGTGTGCATGTGGATGTTAAAAAATATGAGCGCATTCATATTAAATGTTATATGCAATTAATGTTAGAAGTTGGTATATATCTAATCCATGATTTTTTTTAAAGGAGAGTTCAAATAAGGTGCCTCTAAAGTTGATGAGTTCTAAACCATTCTACCCCAAAATTACCCTCATGAATAGCTCTGAAGGAAAGAAATCTTCAAAATCCATCTAATAAAGTCGAAATTTTGATGGGCTACTATTGTACGAAATAACCTAATTTAATGGGCATATTTGGGAAGACACAAGCGGATACCCGTTCTATAAAAAAGCTCCTTAGAAACTAACCTCCCATTTCTTTCCATTTCAGAATTCGTGCATGATATGTTATCCCTCTTTGATCACATTCTCCCCTTCCTAATCTCACAGCTCCTTATTTGAACACGAAGTATTTCTATATACATGTATTTGATGGAATAGACATGGTCTAAATATGCTTATATTATAATAATTATATCTAATGTGGTGAAAGAAGTACAAAACTATGTTATGTATGCATGGACGAAGCTAGAAATTTCTACTTGAGAGGAGTATGGGGCAAATTATTTTCTCTTGTCATTTTAGTGGATAATATATGTTGAGATGTTGATAATTCCACCGTTGATCGTCATTTATATTTGGAAAGATTTTTTTTAAAAATGCTCATGTAAACTTGCATTCTCACATGTGTTTTTTACCAACATTGTATATACAAAAGGATCCTTATAATTTTTTCATTTCACTGAAATACATTATTATTTACAAAAGGATCCTTATAAAGTTTTTCATTTCACTAAAATATAGATTTGTTAATGTGATATTAGGTAACACAATTTTATTTTAATATTTACAAATAAGCAATACTATACAATGCATTGCATATAACGATGCAAACATATATACATGTATATGCCATCCACTTATCATATATGTTATACATGTTTTGACATGTGTATTTGTATCTGTTTTAAATAGATAAATATTTTAAACAAGGATATAGATATTGATGTTACCTATTCTTATCCATTTTAAAATATCGACAAGGTTACAAAATAAATATCTTAGGAATATTATAGATTGTGAACCATACCCTTTGATATGGATACAAAGTTATAAATTATAATTATAATTCAGATATGACTATAAAATAAATGAATATAGAGTATCTTGAGAATAAATATCTGCTAATACTTATTCAGAAGAATTTTTTGTAATGTTAACTTAACTAAATAATAGGTAAATCAAAACTGCATAAATTACATATAAAAGCATCATAAAAAATAAAGTAAAACGAAATAAATGCTATTTTAATATAGATTGTGTAATAAATACTTACATATATGAAAATAATTTCTTTCTATATTTGAAAGTGATTCTTAAATGCAATGTACCGTATGTAATCATGTGCCACATTTAGATCTATGTCTACATAAATTGTTATATGTCAATTTGATATACACATATAGTAAGGTAATACAGATATCTGTGATAGAAAGCACCCCCCTCCACCCCTCCCCATCACTGTATATATGGTTAAAAATAAATATACGACTATATTTATATAGGAAAATGAATATACAAATGTTGTAGATATCAAAATAATATCCGCATTCGTTTCCATTTTAAAATGGATACATATATAGATGTGGATACAAATGTCAAAATCTGTGTAATTGTGGTGGATAAGATATGGCTATATTTCTAATCGTTTGCATTCCTAATTGCGTCCCATTTGCTATAGGTAGCCTTCAAAACGATCGCCCGTCAAAGAAACCTGAATGGGTGGTTGTGCCATCCCTTCTTATTGGTCTAAAGGGACGACCATGTTATTCCTTTAGGGTAAATCGAGGAGACAATTACGACCATTCCTTTTATTTGAATAGAGAAGACAAAACATTTTGACCATCCCTTCTGAGTTATACATAAGGATGATTGCCACCCCTTCTTGTATGCATCGAAGACAAAAAATTTACCTCAACACCTCGCTGCTGACTCAGCTCTGCGTTCACGAAGGGGATATCATCTACTTGTTGAAATACAAATAATCTTTACAAGATTAATGGTATGAATTTGACACATACCCTAAAGCCATAAATGCAATCCAAGGCTTTTAAGTAGTAACGTGTTATATCTCAATGTACACATATGCATCTTTTACACAATCACAGAGCATCCTGAAATATTTTCGACAAGCACAAAACTAACATCGCGATTTTAGAATTTATATACATTGTAAATTAAGAAACAGATAAAGGTTTTGAAAAAAAAGTCAATCCTCATCATTGAGTCTTACGTCATTATCATCATAAATCATGTCCTCGTCATGATCGTCGTCACCCGTATCACGTTGATCAATCCCACTTTCACTGCGCATCTGCATGAATAACTCACCATGTTCATTTTGCATCTTTTAGGTGACGTTTGGATGGATGGTTATCTTGTAAAGGGTAATTCTTTCAAAAAATGGATTATTTTGGTAGATAACTCTTTTATTTATTTTGATGTTTTGATGGAGGATTTGTTGTGATGTGATTTTATTGATATTTAGAAAATTATTAGATGTTAAGTACTTTATAATTTTTGGATGATAAGATAGATATATAATATTGTTTTGTTGAAATAAAGAAAGAGAAATAAGTGATTTGATGTATTACGTAAGAGAGTGTGGTTGTCTAGTAGACCCATAAGAGGGAGAATAAAATATGACCATGAAACCGACCGAGGTAGAAATATGGAGTTTTGACCTAAACCCATGGGAAAACCCAAAAACCCGAGTAAATCCCCGGAAATGAAGGGGTTTCTTATTTTATCATCTTATCAAACTAACTGGAAGGTGGCATGAGAGGATTTTAAGTTATTAACTACTTACATTTATGAGGCCATAAGCCATATCTACTTGATAGAGTTGCTCCACTTACATCACAATTTTCGACTTCTCAAAATTCTTGATCATATTCGATTCAAGATATTGTTGTTTTACCAGAAAAAAAGACCTCGACTTCAATTATTAAAGCACGAAAGACATCAATTCAGATATAAGAATTTTAAACATTATTCAGGTAGTTAATTTGTAATTTTTCTACCCATTCAATGGGTATCCCTTTGCTTCCACTGACTATATTTCAATTTATGCCATCCTCTAATTACTATAATATTAGCAATTATTTTAACTAAAATAAAATAGGATGGCATAAATTGACTCAATATTATAATTTGAGTTATACAAAATTCTTAGAACTTGACCAAAATAAAATGAGTCTCCTCTATTTTATTGAGTTTATCCCTGGAGGTACATTCTAGATAAGTTTCTTAGATGAAGCCATGGATTGAAATACTAAAACGATATTTATTAGCAAAAGTCTGTATATATATAAAATTACATTTTTGACATGTCCCCGATGTTAACAAAGAATATTAACTACACGTCACAATATCTAACGATCAACTTTTGGAAAACGGTCTAAGTAAAAGTGCCTTGAGAGAAATATATTACAATATTTTGAGCATACCTAATAAAGTTATTATATATACATTAAATAATTAATTATACAATCACACACACACACACAAATATATATATATATGTTATGAGATATATACACCCATAAACCTGAGTAATTTTGTAATTACCCCAGAAACTCTCAATAATCATGAATCACACCCAGGACCCTCAATAGTGCTTAACTCTTACACCCATAACCTCGTGTTAACTTCCATCCAATTACCCGTTAACTATGATGGTATCCATCAAATATTTTACATTTTCAACCCTTTAAGTTCTCATTATTTACAAATGAGTCCACTCTCATTCCTCCCCCATTCCTCATCCAGCACCCACCACCACCTCCTCCTCCGCCCTCTCCTCCTCTGTCGTTGTCGCCACTGCAACAGCAAGCCCTTCCCACTCCGCTCCCTCCTCTTCGCCACCCTCTTCTCCAGCTCTCTCCTCTCCTACGCCGCTGAGATCTGCGACTCCTTATGACTCTGGCACTGTCCCTCCACCACCACTGCAGCAACAAACCCTTCCCCCTCTGTTCCCTCCTCATGTCCCTCATCTCCGCCGCCCTTTTCTTCGGCTCCCTCCTCTCCTACGCTGTCGAGATCTGTAACTTCCTGTAGCTCCGGCGTCGCCCCTCCGCTGCCACATCAGTAGCTAGCCCTTTCTCCAGCTCCCTCCTCTCCTTTGCTGCTGAGATCCGTGACTCCATGTGGCTCTGGCACTGCCCCTCTGCCGCTATACAACAATAAGCCCTTTCCCCTTCTAGGTTCCTACGAACCTCGCCACCACGGGTGTTGAGGCCATCGTGCACACATACAGGTTCCTTGACGACGTCGGGGCGGTAGGGACGCTGTGGGGAGGTGTCGACCGGGGGAGAGGGTGATCGACGTGGGAATGGGGGGTTGGGGCTAGAGAGGAAGGGGAAGGGGTGGGATATTTTTCTTTTTCTTTTTTAACTTTTGGTTAATCTCAGTTGTTAGATCGTAGATTGGTCAGATTAGCTCAGTCATCTGGTTGAGTTAATGAACTCAACTAATGGAGGGTAATGGGTATAAATCGAAGCATTTATTCAGAGTCATGGGTGTAATTCATGATTATCGAGGGTTTCTTGGGTAATTATAAAAGTACTCAAGTTATAGGTGTAAATATCCCTATATTTATCAATATACATTCCACTCTCCAATATGGCATCTTTCATTAATTGTTGGGAACTCTTAAATAATGATGTGAATGTTTTGTCAGACAAACTCTTCAATAAAGATCTAAAATAATGTTAAGTGCTACTTTATTTATTTTATCCAACAACCAAACATCTTAATATTCAATGGTCGACCTAAGAAAATGTATTCGACTACTAATCATTATTGCCACAATGCCTCGCCTTTTATACAAGATAATCTCATTCGGCATTTCACTGAAAGACCATCCTATTTCAAGGTCGTTTTCACACATGAAGGATAAGCAAGCTTTACTTTTCTATTTCAGCTTGACAAGTTGGCTTAAGCAAAAAAACTCATAAATGATGAATAATGATGCAACATGCATGTTAAATTCTTCTCTTTTACATGTATAATATGTTGGATGCCTGATGTCACAATAATTTTAACTCTTGTACTAGAGGTTATGTATATACACCAACTATATTTCCAGAACTTTTAGGATCTTGTATTAGTAAAGTTATCAATATAATAGATTAATTCATGTGCATCAGATGAAAGAAGGTTATATATTATAAACTTAACATGTCAAATCAAATAATATATACTCATGTTACCAAAGGGATTAAATCTATCACCAGGAAGACTAAGGTAAATATTTCAAACTTATGCAAATTTATAATTGTTTTCATCAAACTTTGTCCATTCTTCTGCATTAGTAGGATATCACATCACTCCATTTGAATTGATCTTCCTTCCATCACCATCTATTTCATTGTTATCTAATGTATAGGAACATTTTATCTTTGATACTAATAGAAATTATTGTAATACTATGTGGGATTTTTTTTTCTTTTATCAATTGTATTGTTGATTTATAACCAACAACTTTACATTATTTAAAATAAAATGAGGAATTTTTGTGGGATTTTTATACCTTGACTCTTGCAATGTCAAATATGCCACGATTCCTATAAATTTCACATTTATTACATGCACCTTGTAATCTTTCTCCATCAATACCAAGACCACCTTATTGAGTTAATCTTCTTGAGTTAATAAAATCAAAGAAAAATTAAATAGTGGATCCTTTCCTTTCCTCTTTCATCCCTTCAATTCTCCCATATTCTTCTTCCTTTACATGTCATTTCCACCAGTGTACCTGATGGTATGTTTCATTGACAGAGCGAGCTTGCATGACCACTACAGTAATTGGACTAAGTGGCGATAACAAGCTACTGTCAGTAGGTGCAATATAATCAATCAACTGGTCAAAATACAAATAAGATGTATGCAGTGAAGTGCAATTGATTGTTATTATTTGGCCCGAGCAAGTCCCAAGGTCGAACTCAGGGAGAGACAACTCGTTAACTTTGGTGGAATTCAAGTACAAAGTGTTTGTATCACATGTGTGTGTGTCCCTATGTGTTTTTGTGGTTTTTGAGTGTTTTCCATGCTTTAATGTTTAATTTCTTTTATTTCTTGAAATTTTAATTTTTTTCATTTAAATAAAATTTTAAAAATAAAAAATAAAATAAAATAACATATATATATAAACATAGGGAAAATAAGTGATTTAGCTTGGAAAATTAGGATAAATGCAAAAACAAAAAATATGAGAAATAAAATTTTATATCTTTTATATTTGTAAATATTTTAGCGTATTTCAAAACATGAAAAAATATAAAAATAAAAAAATAAGATAAAATGTTTAAAACTAGAATATAAGGGAAATTAAGATTACTTAAAAATATAGCTAATAAAGGGTCAGGTCGGTGGTCAATCTTATAAAGATTTAACACATTAATGTCTAAGAAGATGGATGTATGCCATCACTACGATAATTCAGGACACTGGAAATACAATTGTCCATAATACTTGAGACTTTGGAAAAGGGAAAGGTACAATCCCAACAGATAAAACATTTATCTTCATCATTATACCACCTTACTCATAAGAAGAAAAGTAAGTTGGATTCCGGTTCTTATGTTTATGTATGCAATTGCATCTATTTAAGGAAATCAAAAAACTTGATGAAGGGGAGATAGTCATCAAATAGGATCTGATGCAAATGTAGCACAACAATTGCAACATGTAGATTGCAGACTACCATCATAATAGTGGAAGAGTATTACTTATTAGAGAATTCCTCTATATTTCAGATGTTAGAAGGAACTTATTATCTGTATCTAAAGTATTTAGACATAGATATTCTTTCCTTTTCTGTTTCAAACTTGTCACAAGTCATTATTGTAAATTTATATTGGGTGGTTTTCTAACACCCACTGGACCATATGAATCAGACATGAATGAATCAATCATGAATGTTGATGATACCATTAATAATAGTATCCCTAAAAGACCAAGGGAGGATGGAGATCATTTGACAATAGCATGGTATCAAGAACTTGGACTATAGACTGGTAAAAGATGAACTTTTAGATTTTCTGAAAGTTCATGATTTACCAACTTGCGAGCATTATAGTCAAGGTAAAATGTCTAAGGTAACATTCTTTAAGAAAGGTATAAGATGAGAAGGTATACTTGACCTTATACATATCGATGTATGTGGTCCATTTAATATCGCAACTCATAATAGACATCAATATCACATGACATTCATTAATGATCATTCGCGATATAGTTTTCTTCTTGTTACGTCACAAATATGAAATCTTTAAAAAGTTCAAAGAATGCACGGCTTTGGTTAAGAATCAAACAAGAACGAAGATAAAACGAATTCGATCTGACGGAGGTGGTGAATATCTCTAAGATGAGTTCAAAGAATACCTTAATGAGAGATGAATAATTTCCCATCCCACTCCTCCATGTACTCCTCAACTCAACGAAAAGTTGCAGGGAGATGCAACAGAACCATGTTAAACATTGTAAGATCAATAATGAGTAAAGCACACTTACCTCTTAATTTCCAAGGACATGATGTAAAGATTACTACTTATGTCTTGGACAATATTCCAAGAAAATTAATACCTAAAACCCTCATGACCTTTGGTTGGAACGAAGCCAAGTTTATACCACATAAGAATTTGGGATTGTTTGGTCCATGCTAAGAAAGGTATTGTATACCTACTTTATGATCCCGAGACTCAAAAAGACGTATCTCTAGAGATGCCAAATCCCTAAAGAACGAATTATTTTTTTGTCAAGAGAACAATGAAGTCAAAGAACTCACTGATGCTAGTGAGATATGACACACATATACCTCTTACAAGGAGCTCAATGGTAGTAAGACCACCTGAGAGGTATGGATTCCATGTATTATAAGAGTTGGATAATCATTTGAATTCATATGACGAAGCATTGATAAATCATGTCATGGATAGATGAATACTAGAAATGGAGTCCAAAGTAGACTCCATGCTCAAGAATGGTATATTGACCCTCGAGAATCTACCTAAAGGGGTTAACCCATTAGGTGTAAATGGTCTTCAAGAGATAGAGGAGACCCAATGTGAAGGTGGAGACCTTAAAGGAATGTCTCGTAGCCAAGGGCTACCCATAGAGAGAAGTAATAGATTACGATGAGATAGTATATTTTGTTGCCATGCTATCTATAGCTGTACATCTTGATTATGACATCTACAAGATGGACACCCCCAACTCCCCTTTTGACTTCTTGATCCCTCTAGAATATTTCTTAGCCCCTCAGTTTGTGTGTAGGATCATGGCTTACTGACAGGAAGCCGGTGACATCGAGCTGCAGCGAGGAGGAGGCGTAATGGAAGAGATCCGGCCATCGTCGGATCCCTGTTCAGTGGTTCTGCTTCTCGGCCATTCCGCCATTCGAGGCTATTTTTCCTATTATTTTAGGTAATATCCTTAGAGTATTTCGATTCCAATCTCTACTTTTTTGGTTTTAATTCATATTTTTGGGTAAAATCGAATCGTTCCTTCAACTTGGAGCTTGTGCTACAGGTCTGATTCGTCGTGACTTGTTATCCGACTCGCCTTCAAGCTCATTCCGTTTCTTGACACCTTCTACTCATTTTGCCCACAAAACCTTGTTGACTCTGACAGAATCGAGGCACTTTGAGCTCCTTGACGAATCGCTGAGCACGTGGTTTTATTTGGGCTCGTTGTAGTACGTGTACTTAGCGATTCAAAAAATTCAAACATATTCTTTCTATTTTTGTATTACTCCAATTGACATAATTCTTATCTATTAATTAAATAAAATATGTAGAAGAATATAAAATGGCATGAAAATAATACCATGCACTGTGTGTTGAACCCTAACCCTAACTCTATATATATGTACGTATTGCATATTCTATGTCTCGAGCATATAAACTCCAATTTGTTGAAGCTCACTTTCTAAGTTCATGATTTTAAAATGCTTTAAATTATAAAAATACTTAGAGATTGAACTGGGTCGATATGTGGGAAGGTAGTTTCGAGAACTATTTTACATTTATAATAATAATTAGTACTTTTTTACAAAGATTACATATCTTGAAAAAATTTCTTCGATTATAATATTATTAGTTCCATTGCATATATTATTCTATATTAAATATAAAATAAAATTACAAAATCAGATAAAAATAATGACTTCTATTCATAGATATAATCGACCTACCAAATATAATATGTATTTAATATAGAACATTTATTGCATTATTAAAAATATACAAAAAAATATGCATGTATAGCTTATAGTATATATTAGCTGGATAAAATATATAATAGGTATGTGTCAACAAGAAAACTAAAATTAAAAATTAAAATAATCTAAAACACGGGTCAAATATACCTCTATTATTAAATTAAAATATGCAACTTTCATTCTAAGCCTATTTTGCAAAAATTTCTTCTCGAAAGTTGTAAAACTCAAAGTTTGAGCAAGTTTTATTTTTAGATTGCCTTGATTTGAGATCATTTCTTATTTTTTTTCTATTTTCTTCTTAATTTCTTTTCTTGATTCTTCCTTGCCACATGGCATTTTTAACGTCTCCTCTGGACCTTGGTGTAGTCAACCACTCCTCCGATTGGTTGTGCCCCCACCTTCCCTTCTTCAAACTCGGGGAAAGACCCACATTAACCACTCTTGCAGCATACCCATTCCAACGCCCAATCTCACCTAATGCATGAACCCAACATCCTCAATTTTCATCCACTTTCATACTCTTCCTCGCTTCCTTGGTTGCATAAGTTCTTGTCATCCTTGAAGCACCACCATACAAAAGCCATCCCTAATTTTCAAAGAGTCTTCATACGCCATTCTTTGAGCCCTTATTTCCAGCTCCTAAACTCAGTGAAGGTGACTACTCCACCATCATAGTTGAGCCACGATGAGGAGGGCATCATCCAATGATGTTCCTTGTAGGCCTCCTTCACTGTAGCAACAACTCAAGGAGCTACAGAGCTTCACACTCAGCTCATTAGGATGCTTAAAGCCAAGGCCAAGTGCATTGATTGAGCTATTTTTAGGCTACTGTATCCATTCAACTATCTCCAAGTGAACTCAATTCTTTTGTGTCCTCCATTTTCTTTTTTCTTTTTTCCTCAATATAACATTCCATGTTCTTGTGCTCTCTATTATGTTACATGAATTAGTTGTGTACCCGACGACGCCATACCCATGTCTTTCCACTATACATTTCTTGCTCTAGTTCTCGTACTATTCTCATCTTCAACCACATAGTGGTGGAACCACATATTTCTATGTTGCAAAGAAGATTGTGCGCCTTCAAGTGTCCCCCAACCTGAGTTGTGCTTGGTTACTCTACCCTAAATCGAGCCCACAAAGATCGAGACTTTTTCTTCATCTTTCTCATGATCCTCAGGAGCAAGCACAAGTCAAAGTATTCATTGGAGGGCTCACTTGAGCTGCCTCCCTATTTGGCATAATTGAAGAAGATGAGTAAGGAGTTTAACCATCGTTCAATCAAGATCAATCGCTCCATCACCATCGTCTGGCAATGGATGATGCTCGATTGTTAATCGACCCACTTTAGGTCAATCATGATCGTTGCTCCTCAAGGCTTCTCCATCTTGGATAAATCCTAACCAAGCATCCATCACATGACCATGTGGTCAAGTTAGGACCCCATAATCAATTGCCACACCAGTCGTAATTCTGTCGTTGGATCCACACAGGGACAAGGATCCTTAGCTATAACAGGAACTGCAACAAAGGTGATGTAATTCCCCTTTTTGTGATTTTGATTTTCAAATCCAGCTTTATGGATTATAGCTTAGACTAATGTTCCACATATCTTTTAAAATTCGCTCAAATCCGAGAGCATTTGCTATTTTATCTTAATGGTCAAAAGTTTGGTTCTTTTTAAATGGGATTTAAGTTGCTTAAATATTTACCAGATAGTTGACGATTAATATAAAATTTTGAGATTGTACGGATCACTACAAAAAATACATTCTTTAGTTTGAGATTGTATGGATCAATCTTGAATTTTTGGAGAAAACGTCATTTTGAGCATTTAATTCCTAGTAAATCATTGTCTTAAAATTTTGGCTTGAAATTCGGATATTATTTTACCTCTCATTAGCAATTAATTATTCCCTAAAATCGATCCAAAATGGTTCACATTGGAGCTCTATGGAATTATTCGTAAAAAATAGGCTTGTGTGATTTATTTTAAGAGAATCTTGCATCTTCTTATGAAAATAAAAAAAATATGTGAAACTCTCGATTAGCTCTTTAATTTAGAATTTATTGGGACTTTTTAACCCATGCTTGATATTTATTAAAAAATGCATCAGGTGTTCTGTTTTATAGTATTTTTATTTATTTATAGCATCTCTAAAATTTTCGAAAATGTTAGTGTAGATATCTAAAAATCTACTTGAGATATTTTTCTACATCCACAATCATAAAAGCATTGAAAACTGTAAAAATCCCTGAAAAATTTATATAAGCAATAATAATAAAAAAGAGAGGGTGTTTTTAGTAGCTTATAAGACCTAATTTTGGGAAAGATTATCCATACCCCCCCCCCCCACACACACACACAATCCCTCCCAAATTATCAAAACCATTTTTCCAAATTTATCTATTCCACCCTAATTTTATTCTCGTGTTTTCTTTACTTGAAATTTATTCCTTAAAGATTGATATATAGAATAGATAAGTACAAGATTTTGGACGACATTTATAACAATATTACTTTTCACCCTCTGGGTAAAGGCCTCCACCACCTAGGATAGAATAGAATGAGTATTGCGGTGAGGGCAGAACTCGTGAGAGTAATCTAACACTACGCCGTTCAACATTTGACTCCAGACCGGGCCAAAGAGTTCAATGCCAAACGATCCTGGAGAGTAGGTTGAGTTACAGAACGAAGTTGACCCTGAAACTATATCAAACATATGGATAATGAGGTGGAAAAAAATTAAGGATCAAAACACTGGTGACCGGTGATGCCAACCATGTTAGATATGACCAACAAGCTCAATTTTCTGTACTATACTATTAGAACAGTTTCAACAATTTCACTTCCAATTTTTTAGAAAGAATTATACTAGAAAGAGGATGTAAAAAGTCCTCTTGACAGTAGGGTAATTGGCCTTTCTTTTCGATCAGATCCGAAGTTTATTGGAATGGAAACATAGGTTCATTACTCGGACTTTCTATTCGTCCCACTTGCTTTATCCTATCTCAAAAAGCACCCTTAACCATGTATATATAGTTTCCGAGTGAGAACCATGCAAGTTTCGTAATGAGGCCTGAGATTACAGGTTCAGAGCCTTAGCTCAGTAAAGTTGACAAGCCTAAGTGCTTTCACTACATGCGTAAAGCCTGTGAATCATCTCGTTCGGGATTTTAAAGTAGGACCTCGGTCATAGTCTTCACCTATAATATATGGTCTGGACTTAGTTGCTGAGAGAGAACAAAGATGTCACTAGGTCGTGGAACAAAGGAATTCATACATCATGTTTACACATATAGAATTGAAAAAGTAAAAAACTAATAAAATCAAAATGAATTATCGAGTCGAATTAGCAAATTGAGCAAACCTCAACTGGAACTCAGCTCAATAACCTAATGAGTCATTTCTCGACAACTTTTTGAGCCTAGCTCACAAGCTTGTTTTATCAAGTAGAGTCCAATTCATGCTCGTTGAACCTGAACTAGCAAGAGAAATTCTATTCCTTGAACTCATCCAGAATTATTTGATTCATTCAATTATATCAAAGACTCTCAAGTGCACGCTTGTTTTAATACCAAGCAAGGTGATTTATCTCTTATAAATTGTTTTAATATACTGTTATCGTATCACAATACACCCTAAAGTTTATCCTCAATCAATCATTTTAATCAATCGCATTTTGTTATAATTTCCTGGAGCGGTGAAGGATTGCAAAATTACCAGTGTGAAGGTGTTCACAAGAGGAGATTTTGTATCGTGTTAATGGAGACTGATATGTTATTTGATAGTTATTTCTATTATTTGGACATCATTTACTACTTTCTATTCATATTGCATTCGCAGAAACACGATGATTAACACTTTAAATAATTTTTTTCCGAAATTCATGTATTGCAGTCCTAACAGTCAAAGTAGTTATTGGAGTAAATGATGCAAATCGAACATACAATAACAAGGATTTCTCTGCAAAATTGAGAAAAAGGCGAAGTTGCAAAAGCACCCACAATCTTCAACAAGGATGTATTTAAGAAATCCAATAACTCTATAAATGCAAGAGCATGCTTTGCAACTAATAAACCAAATATGCTTGTATTCTTTCAAATTCATCCCATAAAATTTAAAAAAAGGTATCATTCATTTCGAACAAATAAGCGTAAAAATAAAAGATCAATTAAAAATAGCCCAAACTACGCCTTGATTCCCAATAAAGGACATCATTTTTGAAAGGGTTTAATCGGATCATCCCCAAGGGGAGGGCCAACTTCGCTGCCCTACCCATTTTTTATGAGATATTTACAACCATAATCATGAGCAATTTCATATTTATGTACATAATCCTCGATAAACATGAATTACACGAGAAATCCTGAATAATGCTTAACTATTACATGACATGATCCTATGTTATTCTCCGTCCATTTTCCATGTCAATGTTGACGAATAACATTAAAAATTTTCAACTTTAGCACTTTAGGTTGCCAATATTTAATAGTGGCTACTACCAAATCCTCCTCACATTGAACAACCATGAAGCTCCTCCTCCTCGCCCCACCGCATGTCGAAGAAGAAGGTTGGCTCCCGATCTGAGTAGATGACGATGACGACGGCTATAAAGGAGGAAGGGGCGGTGGGGTGTAGACGAGTGGGATGGACAGGGCGCTGAAGGGACGAGTGGCTGAGGTGGCTGGAAGGGGGCAGTGGAGGGGGCTAGAAGGAGGGCAAAATAGGGGTCGGAGGAGGGGCTTGGACAGGGCACTGGAGGTTGGGCGAAGGAGGTGGTTGGAAGGGGGCGGAGGAGAGGGCTGGACAAGGGTTGGAGGTTGGTGATGGACGAGGATGGAAAGGGGGATGGACCGGGCGCTAGAGGTGGGGCGGAGGAGATAGCTGTAGGGGGCATTGGAGGGGGCAGGTGGGCTTTGAAAGGGGGCCGGATTGGGCTGGTGGAGGGGGCAAAGTAGGTGACTAGAAGGAGGGCCAGAGGGGGTGGGGGTATGCAGAGGAGGGTCGACGAAGGCGATGGAGGCAAAGAAAGAGGATAAGTCTATAGAGCTAGAGGTTGAAGGGAGGTGGTGGGAGGTTGGAGAGAGGGCTACAGAGTTGGAGGTTAAGAGCGATGTGGCTTGTTGCAGAGCTAGAGGTTGAAGGGAGGTGGTCGGAGTTGGAGGTTAAAGAGAGGGTTGCGAAGCTTGAGGTTGAGAGAGTTGTTGCCTACTACGGAGCTGGAGGTTAAAGGGAGGTGGTCTGATTTGGAGGTAGAAGAGAGGTCTACAGAGTTGGAGGTTAAGAGAGATGCCCCTTGCTGCAGGACCAAAGCATGGAGGTGGCTAGAGGTTGAAAGTGATCAGAGGGGGGAGCGTGGAGGGGGGGTGTAGGGAGAGGAAGGTGGAGGGGGGATAAAGGTTGAAGGAGGGGGGTTTTTAGGTTAACTCATAACTGTTAGATTAAAGATGAGTTATATTAATTCGATGGTGTGGTTGAATTAACTTATCAAACCAATGAAAGGTTGTGTGTGTGACAAAGCAACTATTCAAGCTTTCTCATGTAATTTGTGTTCATCGAGGATTATATACATAAATACAAAATAACTTAGGGTTATGCATGTGAATATCTCATTTTTATTTCTTACTATATTTCTATCCTCTGTAGAGATTTAGATCACTATATGACACTATATTCTCATTCAAATTTCATCTTATTTAGAGACTCTTATACCATCCATGGAACATGTCAAATTTTGATTGTTTCAAAATTGCTAATATTGATCCCTTATAAATTGACGGATTAAAAATATATGTTTTCAATCAATATGAATGATATGTTGTCATCTAATAGACTAAATCCCCTTAGGTGTTTTTAGAAAATACCAGATGGCTCCCCCTTTGTGGTAGCTCCATTAAACCGTTTTTGAAATGTTACAATTTTATGGTTTAACATCAACATGGAAGGGTCGGGGAAGCTTATGAAAGCCTATCTTTGAGATCAAAAAATAAGATTAAGCCCATCCTTGTTATATTTCAAAAAAGAAATCTCCAATTGAGAATTATGGCAAAGTTGGGACATTTTTAGTAATTTAGCCAAAATAAACAAATAGCCTACCAGAGACGTACAAGTATATCCATACGCATGCCGGATACATTCGGACATGATTCTCAAAATATGACTCAATAACTCTAAGCATCTGAAATACAGCTTTACATTTTGAATCAAAGTTCAAAACATAAATCAGAAATTGGTCTGTCAAGTTTGGTCAACCATTTCATGTCAAACTATTGAATTTATGCCATTTTACAGTAAAATCAAACATGGAATCAAACTATTCAATCGAACTCATGATAACTATTAACTTGCAGTATAGCAAAACCAGATAGCATTAAATAAGGGATTTTATCACTTGTGCCCCTATGAGATATCGCAATATCCATTATGCCCCTATCTTTTTGGTAATATCAGTTGTGCCCATTACTTCTTGTATTTTATCACTTGTGCCCTCGGGTTAGTTACCGTCCATCCACAGTGCAAACGGATGTTAACTTTGAGGACATAAGCGGAATTAATTTTTTAAAAAAGGTTATGTGGTCATTTTACACCCTCTTCCTCATCATCTTCTTCCTCCTCTTCCCCATCCTCTTCCTCCTCCAACCTCCTCCTCCCTCTCCGACCCTGCCCCGCGCCGCCCAGCTCCGCCCCGACCTCCCCGCACCTCCTCCCAGCCCGCCGCCCCTGCCCCTGCCCCGCACCGCCCCCTCCCCCTTCCCCGCCTGCTCCCCCTCCTGCCCCGCAAGACGCCGCCCTCTGCCCCGCACCGCCCCCTCCCGCACAGCGCCATCCCCTGCCCCGCGCCGCCCAGCTCCGCCCCGAGCTCCCCGCACCTCCTCCCAGCCCGCCGCCCCTGCCCCTGCCCCGCACCGCCCCCTCCCCTTCCCCGCCTGCTCCCCCTCCTGCCCCGCAAGACGCCGCCCTTTGCCCCGCACCGCCCCCTCCCGCACAGCGCCATCCCCTGCCCCGCACCGCCCCATCCTGCACAACGCCACCCCCTTCCCCGCACTGCCCCCTCCCGCACCGCTCCCTCCCGCACGACGCCACCCTCTGCCCCGCACCGCCCCCTCCCGCACGGCGCCATCACCTGCCCCGCACCGCCCCATCCTGCACAATGCCACCCCCTTCCCCACACCGCCCCCTCCCGCACGACGCCGCCCACTGCCCCCTCCCGCACAGCGCCACCCCCTGCCCCGCACCGCCCCCTCCCGCACGACGCCACCCCCTGCTCCGCACCGCCCCCTCCCGCACGGCGCCGCCCCCTCCCCCTTCCCCGCCTGCTCCCCCTCCTGCCCCGCACGGCACTCTACGCAGCACTGCCCCCTCCCCCTTCCCCGCCTGCTCTCCCTCCTGCCCCGCACGACGCCACCCTCTGCCCCGCACCACCCCCTCCTACACGGTGCCACCCCCTGCCCCCCTCCCCCTTCCCCGCACCACCCCCTCCTCCTGCCCTTCCCCCTCGTTCCGTGTAGCAAGACCATGAGCACGACAAAAGTGGTCCGCCCCCTGCTCCCCCTCCCTCTGCTCTGCACCGCCTCGAGGTCCTCCCTCGAGCTCCGAGCTCGAGCTGTCCGCCTCGAGCTCCTCCTCCGCCCCTGATTTTGTTTTGACCATAATACCCTTCTTAACCACACCATGGTTTGAATAAACCATGGTTATTTTAATTTTGACGGTCAATCTGACGGAAGGGCAAAACTGATGACGGAGAAAGAAGTGAAGGGCACAACTGATATTACCAAAAACATAGGGGCATAACTGATATTGCGATATCTCGGAGGGGCACAAGTGATAAAATCCCTTAAATAAATCTTGCCCAGACGGTCCTTCTGTACGAAAAGATTAGAATTATCCAGTCATAAACAGAGTTACCTCAAAATACGATGATGTATATCATAAGTACTTTCAGGAAGTCAAGTATGTCTCGGATTGGGAAAACCAGAAAAAAAAAGACCTGGGAGATTTTCCATTACCAACATAATCTGTAAGGATACAAAGCTCTGTATATACGTTGAACAAGTTAGCAACTTATACAACAACAATAAACAGCTAACAGGAGTGGAAAAAATCTCCAAGTGAAAATAGCATATAAATAAATAAAAACAAAAGACATATAAGTAATAAGAGAAAGAACTACAGGGGCTAGCGACCATTCTCTTCGTTATCATATGCAACATCAGCAGACGTTGTATCCATGTCATTCAAACCCAATTCCTCGTTTTGCTCCCACGACCTCTCGTACTCCTCAACTGCAAACCACACACCACCCATCAAGAATGATACGATTCACTGATTTAAAACTTTCAGAAACGGAAAGGCAGTCATACTTTCGCAGCAGAACATTAAGCTTTCTTTTTCTGAACGGGTACCAAAACAGTACTAACATCCCCCCACATGGAACGACACTGAAAAGCACTACATTACCCTTGCCCTTGAAGACGATGCCATTACTCTCCGATACCCAAGATGGGGATGCCTCCTCCAAGTACAATGAAATCATATCCACGAAATGTGGTCCTTGCTCTTTTGGTATGCACCATTATACACCAAGGAGCCCCTAATCTTCTTCTAAACACACAAGCACTTCTGCTACAACCATAGCTTCCACTGTTGAGTCCCCCATTCCAGCTAAATCCACCTCCAATCACCCATACCTTGTAATTCTAACAAACCTTCATCTTGCCTCGACTGAAACCCGAGCTTCCAAGCTTGTTTATACCTCTCCAACCGCCCGAAAAATCGTTACACTGTCACGGGGAACCAATTACTTGCACAAGACTCCATAACGAGCACAAAACTAATGCATATCATTATTTTGAATAAAGGCATGTACGTTTCTTCCAAAAAAGGAAATTAACAGCCCAAATTGGAACTAACGGCCGGTTTGCATGGAAGCTTATCGTGCCTTTCGAGAGGACATACCTGTTTAATAAAAGTATTCAATAAAAAATTAACAAGCACCACACCGTCTCCCAGGAGTTAGTGCAAAATTTTCTGGGTTCTCATAGTGGACACACAAGAGTAAAGGTGTTAAGTCTCTTTGCATCGATGCTGGTGTAGCTCAAATAGGATGTCCATATTTTCGGCGGACGGATGTGGGGGAGTAAGTCAAAAAAACAAGTTTAGGAACTTTCTATTATTGTTGCTCTCACTTGTAAGCTAATGGCGGCAGTAGACAATAACCAGGAAAATATCAAAAAGAAAGCCTTCTATTGAGACAATTTCAAAACCCGACATACACTTGATATTGCCAAGAAAGATATATTGTTATTTTATCAAAAGGAAAACTGGATAATTACTATGTTGTATCCCTTTAAAATAATATAAACACAAACTTGTTAATATACAAATTACCTAATTAATACATGAATTTGTTTTTCACGATCTATATAAATTACTTCTTAAGACCCCATGCTAGAACGGCGGGGTTCAATCTGCCAATGTTATGGGGAGATCACAACAGTATAACTATTATGAAAATTTAATATGATATGTGTTAGCAAATCGGAAGCGGAAGCGGAAACGATAATCAGAGCATAGAAATAAAGATAAACATG
The DNA here is from genome assembly GCA_037367405.1 of Ottelia alismoides. NCBI lineage: Eukaryota > Viridiplantae > Streptophyta > Magnoliopsida > Alismatales > Hydrocharitaceae > Ottelia > Ottelia alismoides. Next base: position 433,336 of record JAZKJV010008013.1, on the reverse strand, counting down.
GAACACAAAAGATTTTTACGTGGAACCCTACTCCGTGAGGAGCGGGATGAACCACGTGAGAAGCCCTCAAAGGGACATATGCTTCATTGCTTTTTCTCAATGAGTACAGGAGGTCTGGGGCTCCTTATATAGCCTTCCCAGAGCCTCCAAGTCCCACCATTGGGCGGTATGGGACTAAACACATGATGGGGTAAATGGATCTTCTCCAGAATCCATTTACCCTGCTACAACTCAATAGGCGCATACAACTTATACTCCAACACTCCCCCTCAAGCTGGAGCATGCAATGCTCAGCTTGGACAAACAGAAATAAACTCAACTCAACGCTACAGGACACTACGGACAATATCAACCCAACGCGCACATTGCTGCAGTCGAGGACGTTGCTTCTCATGCCGTGCAGGTGAGGAGGACGAACGGGCTGGAGTGTGAGTCTGCTGAATCTCCTCGTCGGAGAGCATGTGCTCTGAACTGCGCCTGTCAGAGTCACTGCAACTGAAATGAGCCTCCTCGTCGGAGTACTCTGGCCCGCCACAATAATGTGGACAACTGCTCCATCTCTAAAAAAGGGCCAAATTGAACAAGAGCCGTGGTTGTGCAATCCTCGTCGGAGTCCACGGTCGCTGGAGAATGGAGTCTGAAAAGTCTCATCGACGGAGAACTAGGTCTCTCCCATCTGGCTCAGAGAATGGTGCACTGCTCTGGTGTACCTATGATACCACATGAAAACCCTTGCCAACATATGGCATAGGGAATGATCATCTACCAGGAGTCCCTATGGCTCACATGAAAACTCTGGCCTGACAACTAGAAAATTGATGGGGACCTCTGACGATGATGGCAACATATGCTCATCTGATATGACCGCACACTCGTGCGTGTCTGAAACTGGAGACTCGGAACATCAATTGTCGAGTCTGAAACCGAACTGTAGAGTCTGATCATCTGGCTGGTCTGGAGACTGATATCTGAATCTGGATCTGGAATACAAGACCTGTGACTCTACATATATACTCCCCCTTTCTCCCATACTTGTCGGAATATGAACATCGACAAAGTTGGGAGAAGACAAGATAAATGGGGACAAAACAACAAGATCATTCACAAAAATTTCTCGCGGCTCTTTTTTTTTCATAAGCCGTCAAAAATTTTTTTTAACAATTTTTTTAAGCCGTTTCAACCTTTTTTATAACGGCTTTTGCATCCTCATTTTTTTAAGCCGTTTCAACCAAATTTTTTTACGGTTTTTTTCCTTTTTTTTCATTTGCGTATGGCTCTTTTTTTTACGCAGCCTTTTTCAATTTTTTTATCTGGCCGCCCTTGGGCCATTCTCTCTTTCCAATCTTTTCTTTTATCTGAAACAGGTCCACACTTTAGGCATGATTACAATATTTTTTTAAAAAAAATACAAGAGCCATATTGCCGTGACCCATTTAGGGTTTCCCACAGTGGGAAACCTCGCTCAAAGTACCGCCGCCCCCAATGGGAAAAGGGGGTTTCACGTCGCCCGGATCTTCAGGACACGCGCGGGTCTCGCGGGGCTGAAGGAGAGGGCTCCGTCTAGATCTGAGATCACCGGCACCGCTGGGGGGGGGGGATTCAGCCGCGCGTGAAGGCGGCGGTGCAGAGTCGCGGGGCAGGATGCTCGCCCGATAGGTGAGGGAGAGGCCTGGAAGCGGATGCCTGCGCTTGCGCCTGGGAGCCGTGTTTGAGAAAGGGGATGCCATCGCGCGCTTGGGAGTGGATCTGGGCATCGCGCGCGCGCTGGAGGAGATGTGGGCGTCGTGCGCGAAGGAGTATCGCCGGCCTGGAGCACCGCGAGTGCGCAACTGCGCCAATGGGGAGCCACCTTGGAGGTCTGCGCCGCCCGCGCAAATGGGTCCGCCTGCTGTGGAGATGCGGCTGCGCAGGGAGTTGCGCGAGATGGGGGGGAACCGCCTGCGCCAGGAGGGTCTTCTGGAGTGCGCTCTGTGTGCGCAAAGATGGAAGGGTCTTCGCTCGAAGAAGGGGTGTCGCCTGCGTGATGGGTGTTGGGGGAGTAAACACACGTGCCTGGGTGTTGCTGCCTCTTGCGCAACAGAGATGCGGCCTGGACTCTTGAATTCTAGGGTTTCAAAAAAACCTCAGACATGAACATGAACAGATCTCCGTCGATCTGAATGAAGATGGAGATTTCCAGAACCGAACAACAGATCTTCAACTTAAAAAAATGAATCTCGAACATAAAAAAATATGAAATCCTCAAGAATCGACCCGCTCTGATACCATGTTAGCAAATCAGAAGCGGAAGAGGAAACGCTAATCAGAGCATAGAAATAAAGATAAACATGGAACACAAAATATTTTTACATGGAACCCTACTCCGTGAGGAGCGGGATGAAACCACGGGAGAAGCCCTCAAAGGGGCATATGCTTCATTGCTTTTTCTCAAATGAGTACAGAAGGTCTGAGGATCCTTATATAGCCTTCCCAGAACCTCCAAGTCCCACCATTGGGCGGTATGGGACTAAACACAGGATGGGGTAAATGGATCTTCTCCAGAATCCATTTACCCTGCTACAACTCAATAGGCGCATACAACTTAACTCCAACAATATGCTTGTAGGTATTTATCATATATTCCTACGCATTTTTTATGTTAAATATTTAGAATGTTGGGTTGCGTAAATATGTTCATATATATTAGAAACTGCCAGGGAAGTGGACATGACATAGCTGTCGTAGTACACGACAGCTTCAGGGAAAGATATCCCATGGAAGTACAATTATTTGAAAGATAAAAAAGAATAATCGCGTTACTGTTAGACTTGCGAGCTCACGGCGAGCCATTATGCAATAAATGTTATTGCAAATAAATTTCCGTGATCTGAAATGAAGAATAAGTAATTTGCATAATAGGCCCTTAATAAAATTAGGATTATGTACCATGGGCATCTTGATGATCATACAGTTGTTGATTCAATTGTTGAATCATAGAGGCTGGTGCTTCGATGAATATCTAAAGAGATAGATTGAGGACTCATCAAGCACCGTCATATGATTATTAAGAGATGATCTCCAGCCTGCGTAGGAGATGGCAATCCGTTCTCTTTTGGCTGATATCTGACGCACCTCTTGATGCAGGTCCTCTGCATAGGAATAGAGATTCAGAGGTGTTAGATAAGTTAGATCAAAGAGTTGACTTAACGAGATCGAGATAAGACATGTGTCGTATGTTGTCACGATATAGGCATGCATCCTCTGACCGGAGACAGATGTGTTACTATATGTTTGAATATGTACAATGGGCATACCGATAGGTTGATGATCTAATCAAGGTCTATACACCGACGCGCTGGTGTGCATACAAGTGCATGAGTAATACGATCTCTCAAAGGGATCATACAGGTTCATTTACTGAACCGGAAAATATGATCCCACTCATGAGATATTGGGATTCGAATTCCGTGCGTGGTCGTCTCGCTTTAGAAACTTGACTGACATTGTAGGTTTGATATATGCTTTTAGAAAGTATATGGTCAATACCTGGGTATGATATATGCTTTTGGAAAGTATATGATCAATACCAACTCCCAATGATCAAATGAGAAACTTAGTGATAAAACCCTGAAAAAGACAGTCTAAATAAGATCTAAAACTTCGGGTTTATTTTAGGTCTTCCAGTATGCACGATGTACAGGTATTAGGAACACCTGAGGGTGATGTGATCATAAATGATTGTATAACCATGACGCTTCCATTCCGAGGGAGTGATGAAACAGGTCTGGATTTTAGTGACTCCTCTCATAGAGAAGTGATCTGATCTTAGTCCAAATGTTGGACCTTGATCTGAATGTGATTCAGATACAATGAGAAGATTAGATCTGCGGCTTTGATTTAATCAAACATTTATGGGAGGTCCCAGAGATCTGGATTTGAGACATGATCTCAATATCAAAGTCATTATACGTGGAACGTACAATCACCATGTCCTTATCTCCAAGTATCCGTGGAGAAAGTGCATTGTTCTTGAAAGAGTTCAAGAATAATTCCACTACTGAATTATGTATCTGAGCATTGAGATTTTGATAATTAAATGTGATTTAATTATCATGAATAATATGAATTTGATTCATATTATTTCACCATATAAGGAGAGTTATCTAAGATGATTAAATGTGATTTAATTATCAAAGATGTGAATAATGTGAATGTGATTCATATTATTTGGGCACATGAGAATAGAGATCTAAGATGATTAAATATGATTTAATTATCAAGGATGTGATAGATGTGGATATCACTATCCACAATAATAATGGATGTTATAAATATGATATATAATATGATGGAAAGATTTAATTGTAAATAGAATTTACAAATTATATGTTGTTGTGAATGGGATTCACAATAAACAATTAATTGTAAATTCAATTTACATATTATGTTGGATATACAGATATGATTCATATTTGTCAATGGCATGATTGAAGTTCTCACAAATTTAATTTGGAATTATTTTTGTGAAAATAAAAGCAATAATTGTTATTACATATCAATTAATATAGATATAGATAAAAAAAGAAGACTTTATCTCTTTTTTTGGGGTCGTCCACCTTGACTTGTTCAAGAGGAGGACGACCACCCTATATTTAGTAGACTTAGTCTTCTACATTATCTATTTATATTGATTAAATTTAAAATGAATTATTATTATCTTGAAAAAAGATATAATTAATTTGTTTAAAACTAATTGTTGTTTTTTTGGAGCAATGAATCATGGCCAATGATTAATAAATTTTAATCTACACCGTAGATTAAGAGGGTACATGGATTGAGATCCATGTGCATCCAACTAGTAATAAAAGGAAGGGTAGCCCTTGCTTTTGAGATAACAACACAATAATTCCAAGAGGAATTAACTCTCTCCAACTCTCTCTCTACACATGCCCCCTCTTTCCCTCCTTAGAGTGGTCGTCCACCCTAAACCCTAGAGAAGGTCGTAGTCATCGCAACGCCATTGTGTTGTCGGATTAACCACTCGTGGATCTCCATCTTCTTAGGTGTGCTTGGTTGGTGAAGAAGACGTCAGATCTCGTGAGACGAGATCAGGAGATTCGCCGCTTGGATCATCAACATGGGATCGCAAGAAGCACACGTTTCATTAACGTGCTTGTAAGCTTCTCGTCTATTGGATAGGATTTGAGACAAGAGGTCTCTTCATTTAGAGACTTAATCACAACCACGCTTCAAGAGGTAAACCTAATACTTGTTTGTGGTTTAGATGAAACGATCCGAGAAGTGTTCTTGGATCATGTGATTTCATCGTTCTAAATTTTTTAAATTTCGCTGCCCCAAGCAACTAGTACGACTAGTCACTCCTGATCGCATGCGATGCGATCTCCACGCTTCCATGATGCGCTTAAGGATCTTTCCATATCCTTCAGTTACATGCATGTTTTCTGAGAGGACCACTAAAACTGGAATCTACAAACCCAAACAACATTAAGTGGGATTGTTCAAAAATACCGTAGCTTGTAAGAAAATCCCTCATGAGGTGAAGGACGAATTAAGTGCATATATGAATCAAAGGAAGACTCATAAGAATTAAAAGCATATATGAATTAAAGGAAGATTCATATAGAGTGAATCAAAAGGAAGACTCATATAGATTTAATTGAAGGTGAGAGCATCGATGTTGATGACATGAATATTGATGCCGGTGAATGTGACAAAGAAAAAACAATAGTGCTTGGGGAAAATGGTTTGTAAAAGTAGCAATAGTAACGTTAATTCACAACCGACTAAAAAAGCAAAGGATATATGGACTCATGTGTGACCATAAAAGTGGCAAAAGGGAAAATCTCCTAGAGACAAACTTCCATGGTGGATGCATAGGATAAGGAGATGCTTCTAGGGATGCAAATGGATATAAATACATATCCGATTTGCCACTATATCTATTTTATGCAGGTTTTGACATTCATATCGATGCATGTTCTAAAATGGATATACATAAATATTGTTTTGATATCCGCAAATATATCTATTTTTTATTAAAAAAATGCAGTGGATTTATTTTTAACTATATGTAACATAATGGTGCACCTTCTTTCACTACATTTAATGAAATTGTTTTAAAATAAATACATTTAATATATTTATATCACGCATAAGTCATCCAATAGATGTATATTTAAGCTAATCTAGAGTACTTCTATTATTATCTGTATTCGATCTGTATCTGTTTTACTTGTATCTATTTTTTAAGGATATAATAATATAGTTTTTGTATCCGATAATATATGTATCTGCATCGCTATTCATACTTAAAAATGGATAAGGATACAGTTACACCTATATATTATGTATTCATATTCAACTGTTTGCATCCCTAGTGCAGTCTACAACAATGCAATAGATACCTCTCTTCTCCTATCAAGAAGGCATACAATTTAATACCGCAAAGTTGCAATATTTCAAGGATATGATTCAAGTTATTCGATTGTATGGTCCTAATATGAAACCACCATCATACCATAAGCTTGGAGTCTCAATATTGTACATTGAGAAATATTATATATCAGAATAGATGGATGGTCATGAAGAAATACCGACAGAGTATGGATGCTCCAATATGCCTCATGTTTGGACAAATAAAAAGATAGAAGCATAGTCAAATTTATGGCGAATTGTTCGAAGGGCATGATGTTTGTGAAATCAATAGATGCATTACCATATGCGAAGACATGCGAGAAGGTATATGACCTTGATATATTTGTGGAGAGCAAAATGCCGTACAAGTCATAACTAATAACAAAAGAAACAATGCCTCAGCAACTGTATAGTTATCCATACTGATTACAACCATTGAGTTGGCAACTGTATAGTTATCCATACTGATTACAACCATTGAGTTGTTTTTATATTCATGTTACATCATTGTTGGTTTACCCATCAGACACTGGCTGATATGTACATGTACCATTGAGTTGTTTTTATATTCATGTTACATCATTGTTGGTTTACCCATCAGACACTGGCTGATATGTACATGTGGATCAGACAGTATGAACGGGATCACTGCAAATAATAAACTCAAACAACCACAAAGTCGCGTAACACTGTTAATTCACAAGATAAGCAATCAATCCACAAGTGCACATGTATTTAATGTGGAAACCCTCCTGGGTAAAAAAACATAACTTACGCCTCCCGACTCGGACTTTCAACCCGAGCCACACGGATCTTCCAAAAACATGAGTTGTTAACCCAACCGTATCACAACAATTTGTTCTGAACAACTTACAATCATATACAGGTAAACAAGCCTAATAACCTCAATAAAAAGTAAGTATGCAATAAAGAATATGGAGTCAATACTAAAACGATCTTACAAAGGGAGCACTACAAGAAATAGGACCTTTCATAATGACAAGTCTTTAGCACCTATATGGGACGGTCATTATGTGTATCGTCCCTTATGTCGTCAGTCTAGGTGACGAACCTAGAGCCATCGTCTCCTTCAGTTGTTAAGCATAAGGGACGGTCGTCGTTGATCATCCCCATTGTGCCTCCTCTATCTTTGGACGAATATCGGGCGCTCGGGGAAGCCTTAGGGGATGGTTTCGATTATCCCTTATACGCTTATGTCAGTGTCACGAATGAGTTGAGTGTGAGGTGCTCGGGCCAAAGGGGATGATCATTGATGACAGACCCTTCTGTGCCTCCCCCCTTTCTAGACGAATATTGTTCGCTCGGGAAGCCTTAGGGGACGATTTCGACCATCCCCTATACGCTTTTATCATCGTTACGGATGAGTTGAGGTAAGGTGCTTAGGCTGGAGGAGACGACTATTCACGAACGTCCCTTCTGTGCCTCCCCCTCTCTGGATGAATATTAGACAATCGGAAAGTCTTAGAGGACGGTTTTAATCGACCCTATACACTTTGGTCAACGTCACGGATGAGTTGAGGTAAGATGCTTGGGCTGAAGGGGACGGACATTCACGACCGTCTTCTATGCCTCCCCCTCTTTGGATGAATATCGGGCGCTCGAGAAACCTTAGGGACGGTTTCGACCGTCCCCTATACACTTCTATCAGCGTCACAGATGAGTTCAGGATAAGGTGCTAGGACCGGAGGGGACAGTCATCGATGATCGTTCCATCTAGTTCATAGGAGACGATCGTGACCATCTCCTCTGTTGTAGCGGAGATGAAGACAACGATGAGGATGGGGACGGTGATGAGGACGACAATAACGAGCAAGAATATTTTATCTCCTTGTATTATTTAGTAGAATAGTTTAATATATTATATAATTTGTTTAGACGATATAACGTAGAGTAGTTTAGTTTGTTGTTTAAATGGTTTGAACAAGTTACGATAAAGTATGTTTAATTTGAATTTCTCAGCATTACTCATTTCAGAACATTTCTTTTAATCTAATATGTGAAGTGAATGTGTTTATTTTTTCTTGATTCTTCTCTTTAAGATGAAGAGTAGATATTGATACATGTATTGAATGATTCATGTTAAAGTAGTGTGCAGGGTAGAATGGTGGTCATTTCAATGGAAACTTAATTTTTTTAGTAGAGAATCAAAGGGGATGCTCATGACTGTCCCTTCAGACAAAATTATCCCGTCTTGGAGAATCATAGGAGACAGTCCATTAAAGTTCATGGGATGGTTGCGACCATCCCTTATGACAAGATTTTAGGGAACGGTTAGGACTGTCCCCTGATGCTCTAACAGATGAGACAGTCGCAACTGTCTCCTAAGTAGTAATCATACAGGACGGTCGCGACCATCCCCTACGGGTAATCATAGTGGTATTATACGTCGTCCCATATAGCAAATGGGACGTGGTCTGTAGAGATGGGAAAGCGACTGTCTCCTATGATCAGAGGGGACAGTCGCCAATCAAAGGAGATAGAATTCGATCGTCGCATGTTCTATACTTTTCTGTAGTGGAGGAGCATACTCGTAAGAATTGATCACAGAACAACATAGATATTTGTTAGAGTATTTGGAGCATGCGTCACTTATGTAATAGGTGGGTAAATGGATCCCTCCAGGATCCATTTACCCCACCCAGTTGCTAGTCCCACATCGTCCAATGGTGGGACTCGGAGGCCCTGTGGAAGCTATATAAGGAGCCCCAGGCCTCCTGTAACAGATGAGAAAGTTCAATAAAATATCCGCCCCTTTGAGGGCTTCTCCCGTGGTTTCATCGCGCTCCTCACGGAGTAGGGTTCCACGTAAAAATTCCCGTTGTTCTTTATTTTATTTATCTTTTTCCATGTTTATGCTTCCGCTTCTGATTTTCTAACATGGTATCAGAGCGGGTCGATTCTCGGAGATTTTCATTATGTTATTTATTTTGCTTGAGATTTCGATTTACTGTAATTTATGTGAGATTCTTCGAGAGTTCTTGAATTTCTATCCGTGCGATCAGTTCTAGGATTCCTATTGGAACCCTAATTTTCAAGACAGCGCCACCAGTCTGGACAGGAAAATAACTCCAATCATTCGCTGCGACGGTAGCATCCTCCAGGCTGGGCCACCAGGCGGTGGCTGGTCTCCAAGCTCACGGTCCAAGCGCCCCAATCGCGGAGCCCTAGCCCTCCCTAGCGACTCCAGGTACAGTCATTGAGGAAGGCAGCGCAACATCGGGCGGCGGCAGCAGCCACGCCGCAGCCCCCACAAGGAGTTTCGACCCCAACCCTAACTCACGGCAGCACCATTTGGAAGCCCCGACTCCCATTAAGAGCCCGGGCACGCAAGCCCTTCTCCTCGCATGGCGGCGCAGAGCCATTTTGGGCCTTTGTCGTATGATCCCAAGCAGCCTCCTCTCTCGCGCAATATCGCAGCCCCCAGGGTGAGCCGTACAAGCCTCCAGGCGGAGGTTCTCCAGGCTGGCGTCGCTGCTTCTCTCAGCGAAGCCGCAGGCAGCGGCATCCCTTCCAGCATCATCAACCCAACGCGCATTGGCGGCGCTCAGATCAGCCTGCGCGCCTCCGTGCTCCTCCAAAACGCGATTCTCTCGCGATCCAGGCGACGCGCATCCCCTTCGCATCATCAGCGGCATCCCATCTTGGCAGCGAAGGTGCCGCCCACCTTCAGCAGCTCCGAGGCAATGTCCTCGTGGCGGCATCTTCATCGGTACCTCTAGTTTTTTGGGGGCGGCGCAGAAACGACGGGGGGTTCCCAATCGTGGGAACCCTAAGCCCATACATCCTTATTTTATATAAAAAAATCTCTTGAGGGTTATTTGTTGAAAGCCCAGTTTGGGCCGAATGTTCTAAAATAATTCTGGTGAGTGGGCCTTTTACAGTTTGGGCCGGTGATTTTAAAATATATATATAGAGAGAGAGAGAGTTGAGCCCAACAGTGGGCTTTAAAAAAATGAGGGCAGCCCAGAAAAGTAAAAAAAAACTCGGATTAAAAAAAAAGGAAGAGGCGCATACAATTGAAGAGCCGTATGCAAAATATTCAAAAAATATTGTTGCAAAAGCCGAAAAAAATCAAACGGCTTAAAAAAATTAAAAAAAAATGTGTCGGCATATATAAAAAAATGGAAAAGCCGCGAGGAATTTTTGTGAATGATCATATTGTTTTCCCCATTATTGTTGTCTTCTCCCAACATTGTCGATGTCCATGTTTTTCGATAAGTATGGGAGAAAGGGGGAGTATTATGCAGAGTCACAGGTCTAGATCCAGATTCCAGATTCAGATATCAGACCAGCCAGATGATCAAACTCTACATTTCAGTTTCAGACTCGACGATCATTGTTTCGAGTCTCCAGTTTCAGACACGCACGAGTTTGCGGTCATTTTCAGATGAGCATATGTTGCCATCATCAGTTCGAGGTCCCCATCATTCTTGTTGTTGTTCGCCCAGAGTCTTCATGTGAACCATAGGGACTCCAGAGCAGAGGACCATTCCCTTGAGGGCAAGGGTTTTCATGTGGTATCATAGGTACACCATAGCAGTGCACCATTCTCTGAGCCAGATGAGAGAGACCCAGTTCTCCGACGAGGAGACTTCAGGCGCAAGTTCAGACTCGATGGTCAGATTCCGAGTCTTCAGTTGACTCACACTCCAGCCCGTTCGTCCTCCTCACATGCACGGCATGAGAAGCAACGTCCTCGACTGCAGCAATGTGCGCGTTGGGTTGATATTGTCTGTAGTGTCATGTATTGTGAGTTGAGTTTCTTCTTGTTTGTCCAAGTTGAGCATTGCATGCTCCAGCTTGAGGGGGAGTGTTAGAGTATTTGGAGCATGCGTCACTTATGTAATAGGTGGGTAAATGGATCCCTCCAGGATCCATTTACCCCACCCAGTTGTTTAGTCCCACATCGTCCAGTGGTGGGACTCGGAGGCCCTGTGGAAGCTATATAAGGAGCCCCAGGCCTCCTGTAACAGATGAGAAAGTTCAATAGAATATCCGCCCCTTTGAGGGCTTCTCCCGTGGTTTCATCCCGCTCCTCACGGAGTAGGGTTCCACGTAAAAATTCCCGCTGTTCTTTATTTTATTTATCTTTTTCCATGTTTATGCTTCCACTTCCGATTTTCTAACAACATAGATATTGGCGTGAAGAATGGAGCAGAAATAGCTCTTTGATCTTTCTCTCAGAGTATAGAGTAAAAAGCAGAGAGAATAAAATTTGTTGCCCTTGTTGTGTATTGTAAATTAAGATATGGAGTCCTATTTATAGGGTCAGAATTCCCATAGCCATTGTGAACAAATCAGGAATGAAATCTCATTCAAAAATATTCCTGAGATGGAATATGACCGATCAAGATACAAAGGATGATCAATCAAAATCGAATGACCAATCATGTGGATGTGGGTGATCGATCAAAATATAACCACTATAATTTAGATATTGATTGATCAGGAAACAAAGTTGATTGATCATGTGTGATCGATCACGCCAGAATAATTGATCGATCAGCTTGAATTTTGCGGACTCTTCGATAGCATTGACATTGTGTTCTATGTTACAGAGAAGATAAAATTGTTGGGAAGTTCTCCATGTGGAAAGGTTCATACCCCTGTAGAAAAGTTATCCAGATAAAATTCCTCAGTTAATTCACTATGACAGTGAATCTGACGTTCATGTCTTTGATAGTCTCCCTTTCTGCATCTTGAATGTTTCATACTCTACTGTAAGCATTCTGAAGCGAGATTCTTTTAACTTGGATGTGCTTTTATGGGTAGTCTCCAAAGCACTTCCAGATATCATATGTTGTCTTCAGAAGCGAAAGTCGATTGAACTCATCCTCGGATAAAGTGTAATATGTAAAATTTATACTTTTGAATTCAGAGTCATCTGCACTATCTCGATGGCAGTGTAGCCTTCTCCTTCTCCTCGACAAATTTAAATTCCTTCCTTGTCATATTCCATATTGATAAGACATAACTGCAGGAAGATCATAATAGTTGTTTTCCAATTGGAATAGTACGTCTCGTTGAAGAGAGATAAATGAATCGTGGAGCTTCCTTCCAAACGTGATCCTGAAACACAGGCCACGTGTATAGCAAAGGTTGATTTCCTTCACATGGAAGAGGCTCTTATACCAAATGTTAGTTTACCCTGCGGACACCAGCTGATGGGTGTGGGGAGATCAGACAGTATGATCACAATCACAACAAAAAATCAACAACACAACAACAAAGCCTTTTCCCACAATTAAGTAGGGTCGGCTACATGGATTTTTCGCCTCCATTCAGATCTATCTTGGGTCAATCTCGGACTTATATCCAAAAAACTAAGATCCCTTCGTATAGTCTCTTTCCAAAACTTCTTGGGCCGTCCTCGCCCTCTCTTAGCCGGCTCAACATCCCAACACTCGCATCTCCTACCCGGTGAATCAGTTGACCTTCTTTGCAAATGACCAAACCATCTTAAGCGGTTTTCTCGCATCTTATCCTCGATCGGAGTCGGAGCTACACCAACTTTCTTTCTGATTGCATCATTCCGAATCCGATCTTTACTTGTATGTCCACACATCCATCTTAGCATTTTCATTTCTGCTACAGCCATTCTCTGCACATGTCTATGGTTCACAGGCCAACATTCAGAATCATAAAGCATAGCAGGTCTCACGGCTACTTTGTAAAACTTTCCTTTAATTTTTAAAGGAATTTTCTTATCACAGAGAACAGCGGAGGCTCCTCTCCACTTTAGCCAGCCTGCATTTATTCTATTAGTAATATCTCCATCAATTTCCCCATCATGTTGCAAAATAGATCCCAGATATCTAAAAGAATCTCTCTTCTGAATGTTATCGTCACCAATCTTCACCTCGATTCCTTCACCATTGCTTCCATCAAAGGTGCATTCCATATATTCCGTCTTAGCCCTACTTATACGAAAACCTTTAGTCTCCAATGCATGTCTCCAAACCTCAAGCTTCTCATTTACTCCATCTCTAGTCTCGTCAATAAGCACAATATCATCAGCAAATAACATACACCAAGGTAACTCATCCTGAATGTGACTTGTCAACTCGTCCATAATCAAAGTAAAAAGAAATGGACTCAAAGCTGAACCTTGATGTAAACCAATGTTGATATCAAAATAGTCAGTCTTCCCCGTCGGGGTCCTTACACAAGATAAAGCCCTATCATACATATCCTTTATGAGATTAATGTATAGGACAGGTACTTGTCTTTTCTCCAAAACTCTCCACAGTATCTCTCGTGGGACGGAATCATAAGCCTTCTCCAAATCAATAAAGATCATATGGAAATTCTTCCTTTTAACTCTATAAATCTCCATTGTTCTCTTCAGCAAATGGATGGCTTCAATAGTTGAGCGACCTGGCATGAATCCGAATTGATTTTCTTTTACTTGGGAAACTTGCCTCAACCTTCTTTCGATCATACGTTCCCAAATTTTCATAGTGTGACTCATCAGCTTGATACCTCTGTAATTTGAACAATTTTGAATGTCTCCTTTGTTCTTATAAAGAGGCACCACGATACTCCTCCTCCAATCTTCAGGCATTTTCTTGCTTCGCCAAATAACATTGAATAGATTCGTAAGCCAAGTCAAACCACGTTCACCTAAAACTTTCCATACTTCTACAGGGATGTCATCCGGTCCAACACCTTTCTCGGGTCTCATAACCTTCAAAGCCTCCTCTACTTCTTTTCTTTGTATTCGTCTATAGCATGCACGATTCAAGTAACTTTCACTGCTAGCTAGATCACCCAAAGTGATCTCTCTATTTCCTTCTCCAATGAAAAGTTTATGGAAGTACTGCTCCCATCTATTCTCTATATCCTTCTGAGTAACACATGTTGACTTTTAATTTACAATGTTATGTTGACTTTTAATTTACAAAATAAGTAATCAATCCACAAGTGCACATGTATTTAACATGGAAACTCTCCTGCACAAAAACCACAACATGAGTCTTCCAACTCGGCCTTTCAACCTGACCTACACCGGTCTTCTACTAACTTGAGTTGCATACAAGGGCAACCCAACAGTATTACAACAAGTTGTTCTCGATAACTTACAACTGTATAAAGGCAAACAAACCTAATAACCTAACCATTGAAGTAATTAAGTAATATAGAATATGAGGTAGACTAGAACAATCTTATAGAAAAAGGAGCATGCTCGTAAGTATTGGTTGCATAACACCGGAGTTGTTGGCGTGAATAGCGATGCAGAAAATAACTCTTCGATCTTTCTCTCAGAGTATAGAGTGGAAAGCAGAGATAAGAGAACTTATTACTCTTGTTATATGTTGTAAAATGAGGTATGTGGTCTTATTTATAGGGATAGAGTCCCCATAGTCTTTGAGAACAAATCGATAATGAAATTGCCTTGAAAATCTTCCTGAAATGAAATATGATCGATCAAAATACAAAGAATGATTGATTAGAATCAAATGATTGATCACACGGATTTAGATGATCGATTAAAATCAAAAGATGATTGATCAGAATTCAAATTTGATCGATCAGAATATTGTTGTTACAATTCAAATATTGATCAATCAGGAAATAGAGTTGATCGATCAGGTCAGAATAGTTGATAGCTCAGCTTGGCTCTTTGACATGGAAGTCAAAGTCAAAAGGTTGAAATGCAATATGCATGATATTTGAGGTCTTTTACATTCTAAGATAATTACAGAATACATGACTCGATAAAAGAAAAGACTTTGTCATCATTAGAGATATTTCTATATTCTATATGTACCTTTTTCTGTTACCTTTATTTAGTGTATCCATCTTATGTAATTTACCCATAGGCCTTCTCTATATAAGAGAGCCTAGGGTTCTCTGGAATAAACAAGGGATTCTCTTGTTCCAACATGGTATCAGAGCCAACCTAAACCCTAGCCGTCCACCCCCGCCCCTCCCCCGCTTCTCCTCTTGCCAGCGCCGTCGTCCCACCATCCCCCTCTCCTCTCTCGCCCCCCTCCTCCTCTCGCTGCCACCACCCCACCAACACCTCTCTCTCGCCGTCGCCGACCCCCCCCCTTTCCTCTCGTCGTTGCCTATGGGTTTGAGTGCATAAGTCTACATATGCACTCAAATCCTCAGATGTTTATGTAGGCATTTGTTCCTTGGCCTACAAACCCTAGTTCTATATCTTCGGCAAAATGTCAGAAAACAAGGTCGACATGCCCTCCATAGACGCTTTCAAAGGTCCAGCACCCATTGCCAAGATGGATTGGACGAACTATGAGCTCTGGGCTATGCAGTTCATGAGTCTCATGAAGTCAAATGGTAAGAAGCACATTCTT
This sequence comes from Ottelia alismoides, assembly GCA_037367405.1. Taxonomy (NCBI): domain Eukaryota; kingdom Viridiplantae; phylum Streptophyta; class Magnoliopsida; order Alismatales; family Hydrocharitaceae; genus Ottelia; species Ottelia alismoides. Next base: position 417,581 of record JAZKJV010008013.1, on the reverse strand, counting down.
ACGGAAGACGAGCCGACAGAGAAAACCGAGGTTTATGCCTCCTGGGAGGCCGATGATTCGTACGCCAAAGTCTGGCTTTCAGGTACACTGACGATGGTGATTGCTAATGATGTACTCCATCAGCCCACTACTAAGGCAATGTGGGACATCCTTGCAGCAACATACTCGCAGGTGTGAAACGAGACCAAGATCCTTCAGCTCCAGCATGACATATTCATTGTTAAGCAGAACGGACAACCTCTTCATTCGTTGTATACATTCTTGCGAGGGATGTTTGAGAAGCTCTACAACATCATTCCCCTTACGGCGACTCCCGAGCAGCAGAAGACCTTTCGGAATGCTACCATGGTGGGGGTCTTACTCGCGGCACTTGATCCTGAATATAATGTTGCTCGCTCGCAGATTCTTGCAGATGCTACTATTCCTCCAATGGAGGAAGTCTACTGCAGGCTTAGCCGAATTACAGTCACGTCTACTGCTACTACTCAGCCTCCATCAGCAATGGTGGCCTCTCGAGGCAAAGGAGCATCTTCTTCGTTCTGTGGTCATGGACCTCATAGTAGAAGCGGGCGCATACGTCAACCATGCACCTTCTGTCATCACCCAGGTCACACGGATGATACATGCTATTCTAAGCATGGTTTTCAGGCATCGGCGCTTGTAGTCGAGCACGTTGCATCTCCACCGCATCTGCTTCAGACCAGAGGTTTGAGAAACTTGTTGCCAGACTACGAGATATTATACCCCATGTCTCTACAGACTCTCCAGGAGGCAACTCGGACATAGCTGCTTCAACCTCTACTAGTATGTCAGCCACTGCTAGCACCTCAGTTAGTGCTTATGCCTTTACTTCCTCTCATGGATATGACATTTCAGAATGGATTATGGACTTCGGCGCGACACATCATCTTTGCCGAGACAAAGATAAACTTACATCCTACAGGGAGGTTCCACCGGGGCGATCTGAATGATAGCAGATGGGACACATTCCCCCATCATTAGACAGGGGGAGACCAGCTTTACGCCTTCTATGTGTATGCAGAATGTGTTGCATGCTCCGAATTTTTCGATGAATTTATTATCTATCAGTCAGATTACGAAGGATTTGCACTGTCGCGCTATTTTTGACCCATCGTCTCTTGTTTTTCAGGACATTCTTACAGGCAGTGTGATTGGTTGTGGTTGTGAGCAGGATGGTCTTTATCGTTTGGTCCGAACTCCCTATGCTGGCGTATCCTCTCAGTCAAGTGGACCAGTCTCTCCATTTACATGGCATCTACGTTTTGGTCATCTCCCTCTTCAGAAGATGCGTCATATCTTACCGCAGGATTTCACCGGGTTCTTCTTTTCAGTGTGAAGCGTGTCAGTTGGGAAAGCATCAAAGATCTACTTTCCCTAGTCGTCAATCTCGGAACAGTAGCTCCCCTTTTGAATTATTTCATGTTGACATTTGGGGTCCGAGTCGTGTCCCTGATCACCAGGGACACGGGTTTTACCTAGTTGTGGTTAATGACTTTTCTCGGTTGTCATGGGTGTTTTTGTTGAAGAAAAAATCTGAAGAAGTGGATGTGATCAAAAATCTTATAAATGAAGTGCAGGGATCTTTGCAGAAGACTGACAAACCGACGAGTACTGTTTCTGATGATCTAAATGTACCTATTGCCTTACGAAAGCAGAAGCGTACATGTGCATCATATCCGCTTGCTTCACAGGTTTCTTTCCATCGTCTCATAGGGGAATTTCAGAGGTTTGTTGTGGCCCTTTCTACCGTGGAAATACCACGGAATTATCAGGATGCCTTGAAGGTTAGTTACTGCGTTCAGCCATGGAGGAAATGGTTGCTCTTTAGTCGCGGGGTACATGAAGCTTGGTTCTTGCATCCCCAGGAGCATCTATTGTCAGCTATAAATGGGTATTTACTGTCAAATATCATGCAGATGGTAGCCTGACCGTTACAAGGCAAGGCTAGTGGCGCGAGGGTTCACTCAAACATACGACGTGGATTATATGGACACATTCTCTTCAGTCGCACGTCACTCGACCCTACGTGTCCTCCTTTCAGTTGTTGTAGTACGTGATTGGCTCTTATTACAGCTTGATGTTAAGAATTCCTTTTTGTATGGGGATCTGCAAGAAAAAGTCTACATGCAACAGGCTCTGTGGTTTGCTGCTGAGGGGAAGAGTTAGATGGTGTGTAGATTTCACAAGGCAATATATGGCCTTAAACAAAGCTCGCAGCCGTGGTTTCAGAAGCTTTTTGACCTAATTGAAAAGCAAGGATTCAAAAGATCAAATGCAGATCATTCTTTGTTTGTCCAGAAGACTCCCAGAGGTACTGTTGTTATCATGGTGTATGTTGATGATATACTTGTTACAGGAAATGATATGCAGGGGATAAAGATGGAAAAAGCATTTCTGAGCTATCAGTTTATTACTAAGGATCTTGGCACCCTATGATATTAATCTGGGGTTGGAATTTGCTAAAAATGCGCAGGGTCTTGTGATGACCCAAAGGAAGTATATTATAGACAAGCTTGTTGAGATGGGCATGATCGGGTATCGACCCTCGAATACTACTATGAATCCTAGCATGAATATGATGATGATACAGATGAGGTTGACTAGAGAAGATATAGAGAGTTGGTGGGAAAGCTTCTCTATATTACTATCACTACACCTGATATCTCTTTCGCAGTGAGTCGGGTGAGTCGGTTCATGGAAAAGCCCAAACAAGTACATATGGATGCCATATACATGATATTGAGATATCTAAAGTCGTCTCCAGGTGCAGGACTACTGTTCAGGAAAGAAACAAACATTTTTGTTTATGCATGTACTGATGCGGACTATGCAGGATGCCCTAAGGATCGGAAGTCTACTTCAGGTTTTCCAGTGTTCGTTGGTAGCTCTTTGGTTTCTTGGAAAAGCAAGAATCAAACAGCATCTAGTGATGAATCTAAGTATAGGGCCATAGCACAAGCAAGGACAAAGATGATGTGGGTTCAAGCTGTGTTAGAAGATTTGCATATAGATGTACTCTACCCATGCAGTTACAATGTGATAATCAAGCAACGCTATAACTATTCATTGCTAATAATCCTGCATTTCGTGAAAGAACAAAGCATATTGAGGTAGACTGCCACTATACTAGAGATATGATTCAAAAGGGCTTGATTACTACTTCCCATGTTAGTCCAGGAGAGCAGACCCTGCCGACATCTTTACCAAGCCATTGCTCAGAGGGTCATTCCAAAAGTGTTCTTCCAAGCTAAGCATGATTGACATCTATGCTCCATCTTAAGGGGGAGTGTAGAGATATTTCTATATTCTATGTACCTTTTTCTGCTACTTTTATTTTCTTGTATCCATCTTATGTAATTTACCCATAAGCCTTCTCTATATAAGAGAGCCTAGGGTTCTTTGGAATAAACAACGGATTCTCTTTTTCCAACATCGTCTTCTTCAGCTTGAGATCGTTGAGCATGAACTGGAGTTCCTTGGTTATGAACTCCATTGAGCTTCTTGGTTTCTTCACTTAAGCTTGAGCTCTTCAGCTTGAGCTTCTTCCTGGTCTAGTAGCTTCCATGCTCTTGACCTAATTATAGGCAAAATACATAAGTTTTGTTATCATCAAAATATGCAAGCCCATGCACTAACAATCTCCCCACGAATACATGAACTAACAATCATCCTATTATTTAGGTAGGAAAGTTTTTGCAAGAAAACATGCCACATTTGTACTGGATTTCATGTGCGCACATTGCATTGATCTAATGTCAGAGGATGTTGGAACAATCCCGACAATTAAGAAGAATCTAGAAAGAGCCATTGCAATTGTAGGTTACATATACAACCACATTGACTTTTAACATGATGAGAGTTTACAAATGGCAAGGACTTGTGTCAGATATGGTGTGACCCAATTTGCAACATTTCTCCGTGCAATCTCTCCATAAGAATAAGCAAAATTTAAGGAATGTTTACTTCAAAGAAATCAGCTACAAGTAATTGGACGAAGGAAGACATGGGTAGAAATGCGAGGGATACCATTTAATACCATCATTTTGGAATTATGTACTTGATACACTTCAGTACATAGACCTCTTGGAAAATTCTCCAGCTTGTTGATAGTCAATGAAAACTAGCAATGGGATACATATACGAAACGATGTATTATGAAAGGAAGCCAATAAGAAAAACTTCAATATAAAGGAAGAGAAGTATAACGATGTATTTCAAATCTTTGACAAAAGATGTGAATATCGCCTTTGTTAGAAAATAGGAATGCGAAAGCAAAAATGATAAACAGTGCATGAACTAGAAATATAAACTTGTAACACAAGGATTTTACGTGGAACCCTATACCCTAAGGAGCGGGATGAAACCACGGGAGAATGCCTCAAAGGGTTGATAGTCTATTGCTTTTCTCTCATCTGAATACATGGGGTGAAGGGCTTCTTATATAGCGCTCACGGAGTCCCACATCTACCAGTGACTTGGATGGAGTAAATGGATCTTGGAGAGCTCCATTTACCCATCTCTCACATAAGTGACGCAAAACCAAATACTCCAACACTCCCCCTCAAGTTGGAGCATGCAATGCTCAGCTTGGACAAACAGAAACAGATCTCAACTCACGCTACATGACACTACAGACAATACTCAACTCAACACGCACAAATGTCGGCAGTTGTCGAGGGTGTTGCTTCTCATGCCATGTAGGTGAGGAGGAACAAACAGGTTGGAGTGTGAGTCAAATTGAATCTCCTCATCGGAGAGCATGTGCTTTGTACTGCGCATGTCAGAGTCACTACAACTGAAAAATGAGTCTCCACTTGGAGAACTCTAGCCCTCCACAACAATGTGGACAACTTCTCCATCTCTGAAAAAGGGCCAAACTAAAAAGAGATGTGGAGTGCAATCCTCGTCGGAGTCCACGGTCGCTGGAGAATGGAGTCTGAAAAGTCTCCTCGTCGGAGAACTAGGTCTCGTCCATCTAGCACAGAGAATGGTACTCTACTCTGGAGTCCCTATGAAACCACATGAAAACCCTAGCCTAAATGGCATAGGAAATGGGATCTCTACTCTGGAGTCCCTATGGAACACATGAAAACTCGGGCCGACAAAACAAGAATGATGGGGACCACAAAAATTGATGGCAAACATGTGCACATCTGACTGAAGACCGCATACATGTGCATGTCTGAAACCGAAGACTCGGAACCAATCGTCGAGTCTGAAACTGGAAATTATAGAGTCTGGATTCTGAACAGGCATCCGAACTGGGATCTGAAATCTGTCTCTGAATCATAACTGGAACTGGAATCTGAATCGTCAGAGTGACATGTGATGCTGAAGAACTCTACATGATACTCCCCTTTCTCTCGTACTGGTCGGAATGACAAACGTCAACCAATTGGGAGAAGACAAGATAACAGGGAGAACAAAAAACCAAATAAGCCGCTACATTTTTTCTCAGCTTTTCTCAATCAATCATTCATTTTTTTCCGGCCATTTCTTTCACAATTTTTTTTGAAGCCAATTCACAATTTTTTTAACAGCCATCACAATAAGCTGCTCACATTTTTTTACGACTTTCCCATTTTTTCCTTTGCAATTTTTTTTATCTTTTACATACGACTTTTTAATTGTACGTGCCTTTTCGAAAACACGGTTTTTAAACCATCCACTGACCTTTTTTTTACGTTGGGCCTCCCTCCTTCATTTAATTTTTTTTAAACAAACGACCCCATAACTTTTTTGGAATCAAGGCCACCCCTTGTTTTTTTCTTGTTGCGGCCCAATGAAGCAACACAAAAAAATCCTTTTAAATAAGAGGGCCATCAGAACCCTTTTCCCATTCGCAACGAGGGTTCCCATCGGGGAACCCTCTCTGGAAAAAACTGCTGCCCCGAAGGGGCTTTAAGAGGAGTTTGCGAGTTCTCCGCCTGGAGCAGGTGGCGTGGAAGCCCTTGCGCTGCCAAGGAGGCTGCAGGTGCACGTGCACTGTGCGCGTGGGGAGTCGCCGCCGCTGGTGCGTCTTGTTCTACACGAGTGAGGAGGATGGAGTCGGAGAAGGTTGCCGCCTTGCATGCTTGCCGCCTTTGAGGTGGTGGATCATCGGTGGAGAGATGAAGGGTGCGCACGATAGGCACCGCGCGGCTGGAGATGGTGATGGAGATGTCCGTCTGGAGGCGGTTCGACCTGGATAAGGCTGGAGGCGGCTTCGACCTGGAAAAGACTCAACCTGGAGGTCGTGTCGTGCAATCCTGGAAAGAGGATTCACGCTGCCCGATTGCTGGGACTGGAGATTGGTGCCTCGAACTTGGACTGCGATCGGCTTGCTGAATTAGGGTTTTGTAAACCTATGATTTTCGTGAACAGAATCACGAATATGAACAGATCTGCAATTATAGAACAAGACTGATTAGGGTTTAATGAAACCCTAGAACTCTTGAACATATCTCAAATAAATTACAAAAACTCGAATCTAGAATAAATCATAAAATAATCCTCGAGAATCGACCCGCTTTGATACCATGTTAGAAAATAGGAATGTGGAAGCGAAAATGATAAACATAGCATGAACTAGAAATATAAACTTGGAACACAGATTTTACGTGGAACCCTACTCCTTAAGGAGCGGGATGAAACCACGAGAGAACGCCTCAATGGGCTGCAAGGTTGCAGAAAGCGGTAATCGATACTCGACCGGCGGGGTCATCTACTAAGGATTAGTCGGCAGTCGGGCGACTAATCGGATTCATTCGGTCATTAGTCCGTTTTGAATTTTTTTAATTATTTTAAATATATAAATCATTTATACATATATTCTTATATATATACATATATTTGTACATTTTATATGCCAGCATAATGAAACAAAAGAAGTAATTGACTTTAAATATAAAATTAATCATGATAGAATATGTTTACTTTTAAAAAAGGTGAAGAACTAAAAAAATAAAAAAGGTTGTTGTAAAAGTCGGCCCGACTAGTCGGGTGGACGGACTAAAGGCTGACTAGGCCTAGTCGAGTCGGCTACCCCCCCCCCCCCGACTAGACTAGTCGGGCCGACTACTCGGTCTAGTCGGCCGACTTTTGCAAGCTTGATGGGCTAATAGTCTATTGCTTTTCTCTCATCTGAATACATGAGGTGAGGGGCTTCTTATATAGCCCTCACGGAATCTCCACATCTCCCAACTGGTAGATATGGGACTAAAGACTTGGATGGGGTAAATGGATCCTGAAGAGATCTATTTACCATCTCTCACATAAGTGACGCATAACCAAATACTCCAACATCATCGGTTCCATGTTACGGACAATTTTTTGAATATTTAATTCTACTATAGCAACACATCCATTGCATTTAATGCAGATAGCATTGATGGATTACACAAGTGCACGTCCAAGATAAAATTATAACTAAGTTAAGCTCATATAAAACGTCTCAAAGGTGAACATATAAAGAAACTTAAAATCTCACATAATCATTACAATTAGGTACATATAATTTGAACTAATTCTTAATGTTAACAACTTCATGTAATAATATAGTGGAATGGTCTAGTTCTTTTGGAAGTTCAGCTCCGAATTTGCAACGTCTAGCTAGAAGTTCAGCTAAGAATTTGCAACGCAAAGCTAGAAAGATTTTGAGTTTGACATGTAGTTCATCGGGATATGAACTTTATGGGAGTGAACTTGAGCACATAAGTAATAATTTATGTTAAGTCAAACTTAAGAGTCTTTAGTTTTAACCCTAATAACTACCAAAATGGTAATTCATTTGAAGAAAAAAACAGACTTGAACATCAAAGGTTGCAAGATTTGGTGTACATCAAATACAATCAAGCTTAGAAGGATCGATATGATTTATGAGACATTGTAGATCTAATTGTTCACAGCGAAATCTATGATTCTTATGAATGGTTGCAAGATGTCAAATGTTATATAAGAAGATTTGACCTTTGAAGACGACATATTGACACGATGAGATGTGACAAGAGCAACTGAAGTTGTAGACACAAACATATAAATGGCAACAAACAAGGCATGGAGCACCCATTATTGGATTTTCTTCAAGATGAGTTGTCGCTTCGCAACTTGGCCTCAAATTTCAATGAAATTCGGTCGAATTTCTGTCGAATATCGATATCCTGTCGAAGTCGAAATTCGACCGAAATGGCTGAAATATGGGGGCCCTAGTACAAAAAATGACTGAAATGACCGAATTTCGGTCAAATTTCGACCGAAATTCTATTTCGATCGATCACCGAAATCGATATTTAGGGCCATGCTTCACAAGGCAATGAAGACGAAATAGAAGAAATAGAAGAGAATAAAGGTGGCGATGAAGAAGGGTTGGTGATATCAATTTCGATGATGAAGAAGACGAAGAACTCGCAATGTGTCTAAAATTAGTTCAACCATTAATTATTTATTTTACTTTTATTTATATAATTTGAACATTCAAACTATTGCAAAAAATGTTTGAAGTTTTCATATTTTTAATTTTCGTATGAATGATATTACATGATGCTAGTGCTACAATTGTATGACATTTGTAGCTTTGTATAAATTAAGTAATCTTTATAATACGCGCGTGTGTGTATACACATTATATTTTTATTGTCTCGCTTAGCACGCCAGGCATTTTAGACCCCTTAGCACCTTGGAATGCCCCACACCTTCGACATCACTGGTGGAAAGTACAAAGAAGTCCTTGATAGAACTTCTAAAAATAGATATGCTAAAACTACAAGTTGAACATATGCAAAATAGAAAACATCAATATTCCCCCTCATGTTAGATCATATCTATCAATCACACCCAACTTAAATATTAATAGTGAAATCTGTTTTCTGGAAGAGCTTTGGCAAATATATCTGCAAGATGGAGCTCCATAGAAATATGAGGATTGATGTGACTCCCTTCAATATGCTTAGTGCGCTCATGAAAAATTGGGTTGGTAGTAATATACATGGCTAATTTATTGTCCTAATAGAGAGGAAATGGTGGTCCAGGAGGCAACCCAAATTCATGTAGAGAAGAGACAAGCAAACTAATCACACAAATGGATAGAGCCATGGCTCTATATTTAGCTTCCGCACTGGATCATGAGAAAATCGTATGTTTTTACTGCATCGTATAACTAGGATTTCACGAAATAATATGGTGAATCAAGTGGCAAAGCATATGTCCCTCAGGGAATTGGCATGATTTGCATCCACGTAGATGTAATGTTTGTGTGACAATTAGTAGCATAGAATGCCCCCCTTCTTGGTGAACGCATTAAATACTGGAGAATAAGAAGAGTAGTATACCAATGATTATACCTTGACTCCTCCATACACTAGTTGACTTTGCTCACCGCATAAGAGATATTAGGCATAGTGAATGTAAGATACAAAAGTTTGTCACCAAATTTGCCCACTAGGGTCCTATATCATATAGTATCCTCATCTATTGAAGCGACATGACTCCAAGACTCAACTAAAACAACAGATGATTTACAACTAAGTAAACCTTTGTAAGGATGTCAAAGTAGTACTTTCTATGCGATAAATGTAGCCCTCCATAGGCATGAGTAATCTCAATCCCAAGAATGTATCGTATGTGACCAAGGTCCTTGGTGACTACCTTATGTAAAAAGATCTTGGTTTCGAGAATACATACATTGCAATCTCCAGTAATAAATAAGCCATCAACATACATAACAACGATTTCTGAACTGAAGCACGTCTCTAAATAAACACGAAGTCATCAGACGTTGTCTTATGAAAACCAAGGTAGTTGATCTCCGAGAGGATCCTGTCAAACCGGCTCGTAGGCTCTACTTTTTTCATAGATAGCCTTACGAAAACGTGACAAATACTCCCCCTCAATAATGTAGTCCAGTTGGCGTGCTATATATACCTCCTCAAGATCACCATAGACGAAAGCATTCTTAACATCCATGATTTTAAAAACGCACCTCGAGATGTTGAGGCGTCCGCCTCAGGCAGCCTAGGCGAGGTGTACACCTCGAGGCATTGAGGCGCCACCTCGGGTTGCACTAGGTTTCGTGATGGATTTTATATAATTTATGCATAAATAATTATCACATCTTCAGTATAATATTAATTATAAACAATTTAATTCCTTATATACTCATATATAGTTACTGTATGTTTAACAAATTATATGTTACTCATATTATGTATGTCCTCAATTATAATATATATATTATACAACATATTATATTGTTGCAAGTAGCGGAAGCAAAACACGCACATTTACAAAGACAATAAATCAAGCAAACATGCAAACAAAGACAGATTTACAAGGTTCACCTGTGATTGGGATATATCCTTGAACGGCGACGATCAGTTTTACTACATAAAAAATTCATTTCGGATGGCGGTGTTACCCCATGCAATCCTCGTGCTGCTAGGGTATGGTATGATGGAGGGGGAAAGTGCATATGACGATTTTTCAACTAGGAGCAGTAGAAAAAATGATTAGGATTCAAATCATATCAACATATATGTTAGTTAAAATAACATATATACTACAATACATACATATTGTATGTTGTATATGTTAATTATATATGATAGTTACATAATTTTCTTTCGCCCAAGAGGCATTTTATATGGATAGCGGGCTTCACCCCGCTAACATTTGGGGGGGGGGGGGGGTCACATGTTACATAATAAGATTTGCATTATATATAGATGACAATACGAGTTATGATTCAAGGCATCTCATACAAAGAATATTATATATTTACATGTTCATAACATATATGTTGAATATGTTAGGGATTATTTAAATTTATGATTATATATGTAGTTATGTTTAATTGCATATTACGCATATTTTGTGGCTTATGCCTCAATCACCTCGAGGCTTACACCTCGCCTCCATAAAGGAAAACCACCTCAATTGACCTCCCATTTTTTAAAACCATGCTGACATCTAACTGAAAAATTGGTTGGCTCTTGTTGACAGCCACAGAGAAAATCATACAAATGCAATCGAAATAATCCAGGCCACTAATCGAAATAATCCATGCCACTACTTTGGGCGAAACCCTTGGCCACTAATCGAGAATTTACTCTTATTGACCCATATAGAGCATGTTTCATTGTGAAGACCCATCTGCAAGCTACAAGAGCAACACATGTGGAACATGACACAAGATCCCAAGTGCCTCTTTAACCAAGAGCATCCATCTACGCGTCCATAGGTTGTTTCTACACTAGATCCTGAAGAATTTATGCTAATCACGTGGAAGAGACATCACTATAAGAACATATGTAAACATTCTCTCTCGGCTAGATAAACCATCAGTACAAGTAAAGTCTAACAGAGCGTATAGAGCATATTGATTTTGGGACTTCCTTACAACAATGAGAAGTTCAGTAGGGAGAGCACTCGTAGTTGCATCGGGAGCAATCAATGATGTAGTTGAATATGAAGAGTATCAACTTGCAAATCAAGCAGAATAAGGAGGCCTTCTCATGTACTTGTTTGTCCCTCATTTGCAAAACCTAGTGTTCTGGATGAGCATCGGCCTGGATACATTCGAGACAAGGCCGACCAGAACTAAGACATGTTTCATTTCATGAGCCTTGGACTAGGCCACAACCAGAGGCGGAGCCAAGAATTTTCTATTGGAGGGGTCATAGAAAGAATTGTTGTTGTATGAGCATTCATTGGCTAAATTTGTTGTAGCGATAGATAAGTATTTGTGTAATATTTAACAATTACAGATAATTATGTAGACTGTAGATAAAAAATCTTATACAATAATAAATATTTACATAAAAATCCATGTAATGTAATACTATATGAGTTTATGTCAACAACAAAATTAAGGTCAATTACATTTTTAAGAGACTTTTTTATTGCAGATACATGATACCTTTAGTTCATAAAAATCATTCAAATAGAAACTTTATTATCTATTTTTTATTTTATAATTATACTGTAATGATTAGTAAATTATAAGTATTTTACCATTACTCCATGATAGTTAATAAATTCTATTCTATGTAAAAAGATGGCAAGGCATTACTTTTAGGGATATTTACACCCATAACCCTGAGTAATTTCGTAACATTCATAACCCTGAATAATCACGAATTACATGAGAAACCATGAGTAATGGTTAACTCTTACATGACATAACCCCGTGTTATATTCGGTTTGATATACCCGTTATATTTGACGGTTTTTGGTGAAAAAAGACAAAAGTGCCACTAAATCTCATTCTTATTTATAGTAACATGCCATTCTCCATTGAAGCCACGTCTACCCCTGCTTGTAGCCCCCGCCGTCGAGCTCCTCCTGGAAACCCCCTCCCTCCCGCATCCCCAAGCCCCGTGGCGCCCCGCGCCCAACTCCTCCGAAGCCCTGTCTCCCCTGCTCGAAGCCTCGGCCCCCACGCCCGCTGTCGAGCTCCTCCTGGACCCCCCCCCCCGAAACCCGAGACGCACCCGCCAAGCCCCACTGCCCAGAGAAACCCACGAGACCCACCCGTCCTCCTGGAAGCTGCGAGACCCACCCGCCAAGCATCACCACCGAGAGAAGCCCCCCCCCCCCCGAACCCGAGACCCACCCATCCTCTTGGAAGCCGCGAGACACACCAGCCCTCCTGGAAGCCGCGAGACCCACCCGTCTTCCTGGAAGCCAAGACCCACCCGCCAAGCCCCACCGCCCAGAGAAGTCTCCCCCCTCCCCCGAGAGACCTACCGCCGAGGAGCTCCGCGTCCAACTCCTCGAAGCCCCCCCGCGCCTCCCCTGCTTGAAGAAGCCCCCCTGGAGACTCGCCATCGAGGAGCTTCGTGCCTCCCCTGCTCGAAGAACCCCCCCCTGGAGACCCGCTATCGAGGAGCTCCTCAAAAATTGATTGACTATCCGATGGGATATTTTTTTATTTAAGTTAATCCTAGCCATTAGATCTTTGATTTTGATTGGTTAGATTAACACAATGTCAGGTTGAGTTAATGAAGTAAAGTAAGAGAAGGTTATGGATGTAAGACGGCGCACTTATTCAGGGACCTGAGCGTAATTCGCGATTATTTAGGGCTATGAATGTTATTACGAAATTACTCAGGGTTATGGGTGTAAAAATCCCTTACTTATATGATTATGAATCGATTCAATTGTCCAATTTATGATTATATCATTCATTGGCTTGCAAATGTAGCAGTTTTATTCAAAATTATGACAACTAGTAAAATATGTTGTAAGAGATGTAATAAAGGTTGAGAATGGAGAAAGCAATAAATTCTTTTTTATGGATTTTATCCTATTTCCTCATGAGTAATTTATAAAACAATAAAATACCTCCTAATATTTTAAGATAAATATTAACCTTACTCACAATTACCACAAAACGAAGAAGGATATATAAATGATATTGAATTTTTTAGGATGTCAATTGAAAATTATACAAATCCAATGATAGTCCACCAGTTTCATGTTATATTGATAAATAACTTTTGTCAACCACGGTAATTTGAATCTTATGTTTTGTTTGAGTAAATTATAATAAAATAATGGACAATTCAAAGATGCATCAATCGACACAGCGCCCTTGTATTCATCTTGCGTAGATGGAGTAGATGGAGAAGGAATTACAGGATCTTGACAACTTCATTCGTGAAGGTGTATCGATGGAGATCTCGTGTCAGTTTAGAGGTGGTGACGGAATCACTATTTTATCGAATTGTTGAGATTTTTCATTGTTGTAAATCGTGATGTCGTCCCATGTTCATATAATTTTAACTTCTAAAGATCTATGCAACACTACAACAAAATTGACCTATGGTAACAAATAATTTGAATATTTATTATCATATCTTCCGATCTTAAATATATATCAATGAGTATTATTCGTTGTAGAATTAACTTTTCTTTCTTAATTAGCAATGAACGTCATTCTTTGCTAGAGGTTTACATAACAACAATTTATCCATCGACTTATTCGTTGAAATTCTTATTAACTGATGCTAATTTAACAATGATTAGAAGAAAAATTCAATGGATAACATTTTAATATGATTCAATGCAAGGAATATAGCAACGAATTGGATATTCATTGCAATTTTACAGGATGAAGTAATGGATAATATCTGTGATTGTATATTTAACTATAAATAATATCACAACGAGTAAAAAGTATTCATTCTCTTAGGTCAAAATTGTTGTAGTGAGGACGGAAGTTGCATCCTTAAGGATTCAAGATGGAATTTAATAAAGGGATAGTGTAAAGGGTCGAGGGACCTTTATTACCGTTAATATGAGAAACAATATAAAAAAGTTTGGATACATGATTGGAGGTCATAATTACCAATAAAATAATATTCAGATACGACAAAGTTTCAGATACGGCTTTGGGAACATAGCCCTAAATGTCGATTTCGATCACCATTTTGGTGACCGATTGAAACGAAATTTCGGCCAGAATTTGTACTATGATCCCCCATATTGCTGAAATTCCAATCATTTCAATCGAATTTCAGCGAACTGTCGAAATCGAAATTCATCCGAAGCTATGATTTGGAGAACCACATATATACATGCTATTTTAAATTTTTGGGAGGGGGGCATGACCCCTACCCACCCACCCACCCTTCCCTCTGCCCATGGCCACAACCCATCAAATTTTCATATTGTTGGACTACGGCCCAACCCGACACAATTAACATGGGCTTGGGTCTGGGTCAGGCCGACCCATTTATTTGTTCCTTCAAGAAAAAAAGCCTTTTATGTTTAATTATAATTTCAATTATTTCAATCGCAATCAAGATTAAAGAGATGTTTGATGCACTTAACTAAGAAATGGCATACCTTTTGATTTACCGTAATTTGAAATAAAACAATCTAATAAGATATCAAAAATATCCCATGATTATTGTACCCCATCATGGCATACCTTTTGATATACCCTAATTTGAAATAGAACAATCTAATAAGATATAAAAGTATCTCATGATTATTGTACCCCACCATTGACTGCTTTCTTACATTATAATCTTCATGCAATCTTAATTGACATATTACAACCAAACTTCAAAAATAGTAAAAGGCATCACATGTAACCCAACAAGATCTCAAGTCTCAGCCCAATATTCCTAATATATACTAATGTTTATTTGTTATACACTTGAAAAATTAAACATTGAAATAAAAAGTAAAATCATGGGATTATAAAGAAGTAGAATAATCCACATAATAACAAGGCAAAAATCCACATGTGGCATGGTTACAACTTACTACCTCGTAAAGTAAATAGAGCTATTAATGTGAACAAGCTATCAGAAAAACTGCATTCTATTCTTGGTATTTCGAAAGATAATTGGGCCACGGCCCATGGGCCCTTAGACGAGCTCTTTAATTGGGCTAGGCTATCCGGATGGTGGGTTTGAGCTAAAGTTGGCCAGAGCTCGGACCCATTTATAAATGGGCCGAATTGGCGGCTCAATCACGTCCCACTGTAATATTGGATATTGAAAATTATATTAGGCTTAAATACGGTGATTTGGTTAGTAGAAAAGATAGCTATAACCTCGCTAAACTTAGCTGTGATCCGCATCAGTTATATTACTGAATGGTGATAGAACTCAAGCTTATTACTATATATTATTGTATTTTTGAAATTCCTGCCACAATTATATATTAAAGCTTGACTAAGGCATGAAGTTCTCCTTAGGAGAGTTCAAGGTCTCGTAAAGTCTTAGTGTTTCATATTTCTTTAACGGGTCATACCCTTTTTTCGTGGTTTAGTGGTCTTTTTCCGAGTCCCCAGGTGGTCAACGTAACACTCGGCTTTGAATCGAATCCGACCCAATTAAGATCCATATGACCCGATAAAACCATCGATCGATATTAAATGATTTGAATCGATCTATAGATCGCAAACCAAATTTCAATTGAAATCAATCGACCAAAAATCGATTGCATCATGATTCGTTTCATAGAAAAATCAGTGGCGCGCTCCGTACCGCAAAACAAACTGAAACCATCATAAAATTCATATATGTCAACCGAAACTAACAAAATTGATCGTTCGTCAATCAAAGGTCATTCGACCATTTAAATCGCAAAATATATCACAAATCAAAAACAATATTTTGATAATTCTTGAATCCATCTTAGATCAGAAGTATAGGAATATTATACTCATTTTGATCGACACTCCGAGACGGTCAAAATGAGCTATTGTTCATCTGAATCAGAGATTCAGGGTACAAATGCGGATGACTTTGAAATTTCACATGACTTAGAGATAAAGGGAAAAAACAAGTGTTAAAAAAACTTCCAACACAGTCCAACACTTGCCCTTCCTTTCTCTTCCACTTGGCAACACAAAAGCCCCCCTCTCTTCTTATTAATACCACCCAAGCCCCCCTTCATTATTCTCTAATTTTCCCTCAAATCCTCTACGGAGAAATCCCCAAACTCCCTTCTAACACCCAGCAAAAGGAGCCCAACTCCTACCCTCTCTTCGGTTGCAGTTGCTTCCAGCAGCTGGAGGCTGAAGCTGCTGCACGAAGCCCTTGCTGCAGCTCAAGTTGTTGCTCTTGCAGCACTACATCTGCTGATACAGATCCACGGGCAGCTGGTGTTGCTGCTGCTCCAAGCAGCTTGTAGTTACTGCATGAACAGCAGCCATAGTTGGTGTCCTCTTCAGCATGGAACTTCCTCCAACTGCTGGAGCTTCCTCCCCTACGATTCACAACTGCTGGAACTACGGCCCCAAGAAGCCAGCAGCAGCTACCTGCCTGCTGCATGCATTTTTTATCTCCAAATCTTAGAGATCAAAGGTACACTCTAACCCCCACCTCTTGTTGCCATCTATGTGATTTAAATCCTATTTCAACCCACCATATATGCTCCTTTTTGCGTGAGTAAAATTGAAGGATTTGGGGGTAATTTGGCATGCAATTGATCCAATTTCATATCACTAGCTAGACTACTGATTTCAAGATTAAAATTTAAGGATTTGGGGTGATTTGCATGAAATTTGACCTATCTCAGATTATTGTTAAGCTACAGTTTTTAATATTTTAAAGATGAAAACTGGGGATGAATTGCATGTAATTAGCTTTAAAATTCAGACCACTGTTAAGCTATCAGATGCTCTTGTTTTCAAGATTAAAATTGAAGGATTTTAGGGTAATTTAATATGCAATTAGACCCAATTTCATACCACTTATTTAACAATTGATTTCATATTTAAAATTGAAAGATTTGAGGGTGATTAACATGCAATTAAAACCCAAATTCATATCACTAATTAGCTACTGATTTCATATTTACATTTGAAAGATTTGAGCGTGATTAACATGCAATTAAGACCCACTTTCATATCACTAAATAGCTATTGTTTTCATGATTAAAATTGGAGGATTCAAGGGTAATTTGGCATGCAATTGATCCAATTTCAGATCACTAATTAGCCTATTGATTTCATGATTAAAATTAAAGGATTTAGGGGTGATTTGCATGAAATTTGATCTAATTTCATACCAAATTAGATCGAATTTGGTATGAAATTTTATACCACCAATTAGCTACAGATTTCATGCTTAAAAGAAGAAGATTTGGGGTGGTTTTGCATATAATTAGCCTTAATTTTATACCACCAATTAGCTACAGATTTCATTCATTAAGAACGAAAGAATTGGGGGTAATTTGACATGCAATTAATCAGGATTAATAGCTTCTAATCTCATGATTTTTCTTTGAAAAGTGAAATGGGTGGAGTCCCAGAAATTGGGACGCACCTCCAAGTGACTTTCAAAATGAAAACATTAGGGATTGTGCATGAACTTGACTTTAAGTTCCAGACCAAATCATTAGAATCCAGGAATCTTAGTGCTTTAACGAATCAAGGAACTTAAGTGATCTTTATTTCCGCAAAATCTTTGAGATATTTGGTTATTATGAATCAGTGATGACTGATTTCTGTGCTGGTCATGGTGATCCTTACACTTGACTGTACGAGGGTGTGATGACCCTCAACTGTGCGGGAGATAGGAAGCTCGTTGAGGGCAGCGACTGCTTAGTGTGCGGGTCTCGGATCCCAGTCTTTTCTCGATTTTTCGCGAGCGCTCGCATTTTTCCGCCTCTCTAGGATCCACAGATTCTCTTTTTGACCAGTTCTGCTGGCCATGTGTTCTTTAGGATGACTAAGAGAAGTGTTGGAGTATGTTGAGTATCAAGGTTGCAGAAAGCGGTAGTCGATACTCGGTCGGCGAGGTCACTGACTAAGGATTAATCGGCAGTCAGGTGACTAGTCGGATTTAGTCGGCCATTAGTCGGTTTTGAATTTTTTTGATTATTTTAAATATATAAATCATTTTTATACATAGATTTGTACATTTTCTATACTTTCATAATGAAATAAAAGAAGTAATTGACTTTAAATATAACATTATTGCATATTAGAATAAGTTTGCTTATGTATTAGCATAGATTTGTACATTTTCTATATTTACATAATGAAAAAAAGAAGTAATTAACATTAAATATAACATTAAATATATTAGAATAAGCTTGTTGTTAGAAAAAGTAAAAAAGGAAAAAATTATAAAAGCTTGATTTAAAAATCGGCTGATTAGTCGGACGACTAGGCCGACTAGGCCTAGTCGAGTCGGCTACCCCCCCACCTCGACTAGTCGGATCGACTAGTAGACCTAGTCGGTCGATTTTTGCAAGCTTGTTGAGTATGCATCACGTATGAGGGAGATGGGTAAATGGATCTCTCCACGATCCATTTACCAAATCCAATTGTTTTTTTTTGAAGTCTAAAGATAGGGGGAAATACTTGATGGTGTCCGCCCCAAGTTTATTAATCAAAACAAAAGGGTAACAAAGCTTAAAAAACAAAAACCAACAACTCCCAAACCGTTACACGACCCACTCGTCTAACAAGCGATTAGCGTACATCCCCACAATTTCCGTGTAAAAACGCTGGCCCGAGAACAGTAAGTCGTTTCTCCCCCACCACACCGCCCAGAGAATGGCCAAGGGGTACAGTCGCTCTCTCCTCGGCATGTTGGCGTTTGTATGTACCGAATCCCAAAAAGCTTGGAAGTCGTCGCGGCGGCACCAGTCCGAGCCCACCTCCTTCCACAGTTGAGACACCAAAGGGCATGAGAAAAAGAGATGTTCCACCGATTCGATCGCACCATTACAGATCAAGCACCTGTCCGAAAGAATCCCCAGAAGCCCGACGCACCTGTCTCTCGTCATCAGTCTCTTTCTCATGAGCAACCACAGAAAGATACCAATTCTCTCAGGAAGCTTGAGAGCCCAAATAACATTGCAGTCGCTGATCAGCAAGCCGGAGTTGGCTGACGGAGGTCTAGAGATGGCACCATAAGCCTCTCTGACCGAAAAGGATCCCTCTTTCCATCACCAATGATCCCGGCCCCCACCAGGTGGTCCCACCTCCCGTACAGTCTCCAACAAGGACAGGAAATCATCGAACCTCTGGTCAGAGAGAATGGCGGTACCACATCCAATTGTTTAGTCCCACATCTATCAGTTGTGAGATGTGGAGACTTGGTGAGGGCTATATAAGAAGCCCCAAGGCCTCAAATGTCGGATTTCGGTTTCGTTTCGGTAAGCCCAGAAAAGGAATTTCGGTGGAATTTCGGTGGAATGGCCGGAAATTGGGAAAACGACTTGAAAACTCAATTTTTTCAAAATTTAAGATTTAATGTTGTTTAATCAATAAAAGAGACATAAATACAAGTTTTTTTGCTTATAATAAGATGTTATAATGTTCAGTACCTTAAAATAATGATTTCGGTCATCATATCGATGACCGTCCAGAGTGAAATTTCATATTTCAGTACACAGTTAAATGTGCAGAGAATGGCTGTAGCAGAAATGAAAATACTAAGATGGATGTGTGGACATACACGTAAAGATCGGATTCGGAATGATGCAATCCGAAAGAAAGTTGGTGTAGCTCCGATCGAGGATAAGATGCGAGAAAACCGTTTAAGATGGTTTGGTCATTTGCAAAGAAGGTCAACTGATGCACCGGTTAGGAGATGCGAGTGTTGGGATGTTGAGCCGGCCAAGAGAGGGCGAGGACGGCCCAAGAAGTGTTGGAAAGAGACTATACGAAGGGATCTTAGTTTTTTGGATATAAGTCCGAGATTGACCCAAGACAGATCTGAATGGAGGCGAAGAATCCATGTAGCCGACCCTACTTAATTGTGGGAAAAGGCTTTGTTGTTGTTGTTGTAATTTTTATATCAATTTTCAAAAGAATAATAATACTTTTATTTAAAAATAAAATAAGACACACACACAAACACGAATATTTTAACATGTATGCCAAAATAAATGCATAGTAGAGCTTGAGATCATAAAATGTATGTTAAACTTATACGAGACTTGGAATTTGGAAACTTGGCTCTCCAAGACTTAAGTTAGGTTGTGAATTGTGACTTGTGAAGTTGTGAGAAGGAATGAGAACATATACATTATATTTATTGGGTTTAAAGAGGACCCTTAATGGCCTTATTTATTACAATGGTGGTTGGAATAGTGGCTTATATTGCAATGGTGGTTGAAATAGTGACCTATAAATTTCATTTAGTGACCAAATAGTACCTATGAATATCAATAAGTGGCCTAGGCATGACATATGGTGAGCTAGAACAATTTCAGTCGAAATGGACCGACATTCCACCGAAATCCGAGAAATCTGTGAACAATTTCCACCGAAATGGACCGAAATGATCGAAATGACCGAAATTCGGCCGAAATTTCGGCCGAAATCCTGGAAACTGATATTATACATGGTTTCGATATCGGTATCGTCACGAAACCGAATTTCAACCGAATTTCGGTCGAAATTCGCCGAAATTTAAGGTCATGAGAAGCCCATTACCCTCTGTATCCAATGAGAAAGTGCAATGCATAAATCAGTCATTTGAAGCATTCGCTCATGGTTTCATCCCACTCCTTAAGAAGCATGGCCTCAAATTTCAGCAAAATTCAGTCGAATTTCTGTCGAATATCGATATCCAGTCAAAATCGAAATTCAACCGAAATGACCGAAATATGGGGGGTGCTAGTACAAAAAATGACCGAATTTTCGGTCGAAATTCCACCGAAATTCCATCGAAATTGTTTTGGTTGATACCGAAATGGTGACCGAAATCGACATTTAAGGCCTTGTTAAGAAGTAGGGTTCCATGTTAAATCCCGTGTTCTTCAATCTCGTATTTTTTTATCTTTATTTCTGATATGCTTCTTTCAGGTAAAGATAAGGGTAGAAACGGTGTTGGAGTGGTTGTTCATAAGGATTTGAAGGATTGTGTAGTTGAGGTGCAAAGATTCGGGGATCGGATTATTTTGCTAAAATTGGTGCTTGAAGAAGAAATTCTGAATATCATCTCAGTTTATGTACCACAAATTGGTTTTGATGAAAGGACTAAACAAGCTTTTTGGGAGGATCTGGATAAGATTTTAGAAGGAATCCCACAAAAAGAGATGATTTGCATAGGTGGAGATCTTAATGGACATGTGGGAAAAGATGCTTTAGGGTATGCTAGTGTTCATGGAGGACATGATTTTGGTGATAGAAATGAAGAGGGAAGTCATTCTGGATTTCGTAACGGCATATGATCTTTTCATAGCAAACACTCTCTTCAAGAAGAGGGATGAGCATTTAATTACTTATAAGAGTGGGCCAATTAGAACACAGATAGATTACTTTGCATTGAGGAGAAGAGATCCGTTGTGTTGTAAAGACTGCAAAGTAATCCAAAAAGAGAGTTTGACAACTCAACATCGCTTGTTAGTATTGGATGTGCAAATAAAAGGCCTGGTAAAGAAAAGGAGGGTTCCTAAGATCACTAGAACTAGATGGTGGAATCTTCTACTGAAGCAATCGGGCTTCAAGGAGAAGGTTTTAGAAGACTTATCTTGGGATTGTAGCGGAAGTGCAGATGAGATGTGGGAGGCAATAGCATCTTGTATCCGAAAGGTAGCCAAAGAGATACTAGGCGAGTCGAAGGGAGGAGCTCCAGGTCAAAAGAAGGCTTGGTGGCGCAGTGAAGGGGTGCAATGGAAACTAAAAATTAAAAGATCGTGCTTTAAAGCGATGTCTAAAGATAGAACAACAGAAACTATCACAGACTACAAAATAGCAAAGAAGGAAGCAAAGAAGGCTGTAAACGAAGCTAAGTCAAAAGCTTATGAAGTTTTTATAAAAATCTCGACTCTAAGGAGGGCCAGAAGGATATATTCCGGTTGGCCAAAGCAAGAGAAAGAAAGACCAAAGACCTTTCTCAAGTGAGATGCATTAAGGACGAGGAAGGTCACGTGCTTGTTACTCAGGACATAGAGAATAGATGGGAGCAGTACTTCCATAAACTTTTCATTGGGGAAGGAAATAGAGAGATAACTTTGGGTGATCTAGCTAATAGTGAAAGTTACTTGAATCGTGCAAGCTATAGACGAATACAAAGAAAGGAAGTAGAGGACGCTTTGAAGGTTATGAGACCTGGGAAAAGTGTAGGACCGGATGACATCCCTGTACAAGTACGACGAGTTTTAGGTGAGCGCGGTTTGACTTGGCTTATGAATCTATTCAATGTTATTTGGCGAAGCAAGAAAATGCCTGAAGATTGGAGGAGTATCGTGGTGCCTCTTTATAAGAATAAAGGAGACATTCAAAATTGTTCAAATTACAGAGGTATCAAGCTGATGAGTCACACTATGAAAATTTGGGAACATGTGATCGAAAGAAGGCTGAGGAAAGTTTCCAACGTAAAAGAAAATCGATTCGGATTCATGCCAGGTCGCTCAACTATTGAAGCCATCCATTTGCTGAGGAGAACAATGGAGATTTAAAGAGCTAAAAGGAAGAACCTACATATGATCTTTATTGATTTGGAGAAGGCTTATGGTTCAGTCCCACGAGAGATATTGTAGAGAGTTTTGGAGAAGAGACAAGTATGTGTCCTACATATTAACCACATAAAGGACATGTATGATAGGGCTTTATCTTGTATAAGGATCCCGTCTGGGAAAACTGACTATTTTGACATCAACATTGGTTTACATCAACGTTCAGCTTTGAGTCCATTTCTTTTTGCTTTGATTATGGAAAAGTTGACAAGTCACATTCAGGATGAGTTACCTTGTTGTATGTTATTTGCTGATGATATTGTATTGATTGACGAGACTAAAGATGGAGTAAATGAGAAGCTTGAGGTCTGGAACATACATTGTAGATTAAAGGATTTCGTATTAGTAGGGCTAAGATGGAATATATGGAGTGCACCTTTGATGGAAGCAATGGTGAAGGAATTGAGGTGAAGATTGGTGACAATAACATTCAGAAGAGAGATTCTTTTAGATATCTGTGATCTATTTTGCAACAGGATGGGGAAATTGATGGAAATGTTACTAATAGAAACAAAGAAGATCAACGGATGCACCA
Organism: Ottelia alismoides; assembly: GCA_037367405.1. NCBI lineage: Eukaryota > Viridiplantae > Streptophyta > Magnoliopsida > Alismatales > Hydrocharitaceae > Ottelia > Ottelia alismoides. The sequence continues at coordinate 394,108 of JAZKJV010008013.1, read as the reverse complement.
GTTAGGAGATGCGAGTGTTGGGATGTTGAGCCGGCTAAGAAAGGGCGAGGACGGCCCAAGAAGTGTTGGAAAGAGACTATACGAAGGGATCTTAGTTTTTTTGATATAAGCACGGGATTGACCCAAGATAGATCTGAATGGAGGCGAAGAATCCATGTAGCCGACCCTACTTAATTGTGGGAAAAGGCTTTGTTGTTGTTGTTGTATTTCTGATACGCTTCTGCATTCCTATTCTCTAACAAAACCAATAGTAGTAAACACAAGTACAGCATCAGAGTGAGATGAAGAAAGAGGAGGAATGAACCACGCTTATACATGAGATCAGCGGTAATTAAATTTCCAAGATTAAAGGAAAAAAGAATCATGTTTAGCACTAGGATAGAGCTGACATTTTAGTATAAAAAACAGGCATGGAGCCAACATCAAGTAGAAATCATACCAAAAAGAAATAGCTGCCTGGTTTGGTCCCATTTCCAGGAAGAACTGGACTCAATGACATTGGTTACAAACAGTATAAATGTACACAAATATTGGTAACATTCCCGACACTTCGGAATTTTAACACTAGACCTGGCTTGATAGGAAAAAATTGGAAGAGGGATAACATTCAGTATTGTTTTATTTTGTGCATCCAAAGTCATATCATTTTGTCTTTTCCGTACTTAGAAAAGCAAAACTCTTGTGCATCTCAAAGGAAAATTTAAATAAGAAAGACAATTTAGCAGTCACTGATGTCTCTTAGCAAACTTGCATCAGAACATAACCTAGATGGCTACCTAACTAATGATCAAGAAGATGTCATTTAGCATAGGCAACTCGGCATGGCAGAAAGTGTGAAAAAGTTAGTAGAAGAATCTGAAAACATAATAAATACTTACTGATCAGTTGCTTATCATCTTCAAGTTGATCCTTGGTAGGTGCAACAAAAGAACTAGCCAGTGCATCATCAATGATCAAAGTCCAGGGTTCCTCCATGTTGAGCAACTAAGATAATAGAGAGTGTGCTATGAGAAAAAAAAAAGAAAATTCTACAAAGAATTCACATGCTACATAGACCAGTACAAATCATAAAGAAGCTTCAGGTTCTATAAAGAGATATACTAATCACAAAGAAGCAGCAAGTTCTAAAAAAAGCTATACTAATCTTCTCAGATCCACATGCATATGGTAAATAATTGTCATTGTCATTGGAATATACATGGTGCTTCATGTTGAACTCAAAATCTAGTTTTAGTTTTCATTTAGTCAACATCTAAACATTCCTGATCGAGCATCACTTTCGCAATTTGACATAAAGAAGTATCCAGCAAAGGTTTTGCACCTAAGCTCAAATTTAAATAACTTGACATCAAAATGACACCAAAGAACCTAATTAAACATCAAAAGGATACCAAAAAAACTACTAGCCGTTACCACACAATCAGAACTGAAATCATACAATGGGATAGAAATGAAACTGGACGTGTTAAGGGCATGTTTGTCCTCAGATAAAAAACATCACACAACTATGTACACGTTTTCAAATTGATAGTGTTGCTGTAATGGCACAATTTACTGATGAAATGGATATTCAGCATCGGCAAAATCAGAAGTCTAAGTAAAGCCGTGATTTTTGCGTTCCCATAGAAACATAGCTATACTCACTGTAAAATATTTCTTATGAAAATCACCCCATGAATTGGAATTTAATTTCTCAGTTCCACCCCAGTAATAGTATGATAATTCTTCCATTAGAAAATAACCAGCTGAAAACTATAATCTACTCACTACACGAAAAAGGACAATCTCGGGTTTATTTACTATTCGCATTACATAATATTTCTTTTTTTCTTTGCCTTCACATATTCATATAATATTTATCTTACCTGCATTTTTCCTATTTTTGCATATATGTAGTCTGATTATTACAACCTCACCTAAATCCAAACTGCAAAGCCCTGCCACAAAGGTTTGGTCTCGCACATTCAATCAGTGCCCAAATTGTCTAACTCGAGAATTGTCAAGGACGGTCCAAAATATTTACACAATTAAGCTCCTTAAGGGAAGCCAATTACCAGCATCTCATTTACATACATACAAGTTCATTACATACTGCTTCACAACCAGTTCCTCCATTTCAGATTAAATATGATCAGCTCTTACCAAGTCATATATTGTTTTCCTACTTCCATAGTTGAAAAAGTCGGCTGACTAGCCCGACTAGTCTATCTAACTAGTCGAGTTAGTGGGTAGCCGACCGACTGACTATAGACCAATCGATCAATAGTCGGTCAGCCGACTACTTGATCTCACTAGTCGGCCGATTTTTGCATGAAAATTCTGTAAATTTTGTTTATTTTTTGATTTTTTTCAGGAGCATGCTTATTATAATATACTTGATGTTTTATTTAAATTAATTTATCTCTTTTATTTCATCATGATGGTATAGAAAATGCACAAATCTATAAAATATATAGGCATATATGTATAAAAAATATTTCTATATTTAAGTAATTAAAAAAATCAAAAACGATTGAAGACCAACTAAATCCGATTAGTTCCCCGACTGTCGATTAATCCTTACTTAGTCACCCAGCCGACCGAATACCAACTACCGATTTCAGCAACCTTGCCAATTTCTTTTAGAGAATTTTATACCACAGCCCTTATAAACTTTGTCAGTTACCTCTTATCCCCCTTTATACTTCATATATATCCCTTGATCTCTACAAAAATACTCCCTCTTACACCACAACTCATGCCATCAACTTTAACTTTATTTGAGTCAATAACTTGAGTTACTCTACAACAACAACAAAACCTTCACCCACATTAAGTAGGGTCGGATTCATGGATTCCTTGCCTCCACTCAGATCCATTTTGGGTTCATCTCGGATTTAAATCTAAATAACTAAGGTCTCTTCGGAGATTATCCTTCCAACACTTCATAGGCCCTCAACATCCCAAATCCCACGTCTTCTAACTGGTGCAACACCTAACCTCCTTTACAAATGGTCAAACCACCTTAAATGGAACTCTCTCATCTTATTTTTTTATTGGAGCTATACTAACTTTCATTATGATTACATCGTTCCAAATCCGATCTTCATGTGTATGACCAAACATCCACTCCACTTTAGCCAACGTTCAGATCCATAGAGTATAGGAGGTATCACGACTGCTTCGTAATACTTTTTCTTCGATTTTCAAAGGAATTTTCTTATCACATAGAACAGTAGAGGCCCCTCTCCACTGTAGTCAACAATCAACATGTATTTATTCTATGAATAACATCTCAATCGATTTCTCAAGTATCACATTACAAAAAAGATCCCAAGTATCTAAAAGAATCCGTCTTCTGGAATCTGAATGTTGTCTTCTTCTTCAATCTTCACCACAATTTCTTCACCATTGCATCCATTAAATTTGTATTCCATATATTCAATCTTGATCCTACATATACGAAATCTTTTAGCATGCAAGGCATGTCTCTAAACCCCAAGCTTCTCATTGACTCCAACTTCAATCTTGTCAACCAGCACAATATCATCAACAAACAACATATACGAGGGTATCTCTTCCTCAATGTGACTAGTCAACTCATCCATAATCAAAGTAAAAAAGAATGGACTTAAAGTTGAACCTTGATGTCAATATAATCAATGTAAAAAGGAATAACTTGAGTTAATTTATCCACAAGAAAATATAATTGTGAATTCTTCCACCTTCCTCTGACCTTACATATCATCCTCTCCCATTTCTTCTCCAAATGATGAGGCACGTGATGATGATGCCCGCAAGAGCTGAGTGTACGACAATCAAGCGAGAGGGGAGTGGCATATGTTGTCCTTGCACCAATGGTAGTTGAGATATTCACTGCTGAATAATGAGAACAAAGGAGCCACCAACCCTCTCTTGATTTCCTAATCTTCCGCTTTATTTGAAATAAAACATTTTAAACAAAAACCATATTTCCTAATAGATTCCATTTTGATTTTGATTCCTTATCTCCCCTCCAATTTAGTTGAAAAAAATCAAGAAGGTTTCTTTGAACTTGGGATTCGAGGCATGCGTAATCTTCCTCTATGCCAAAAGTGCAATCGAATTTCATGGAATGATGGAGCTGAGGGAAGAAATGGACATCTTACTTAAAGAGAACGAAGGGGTGATTCCTATCAATGGCAGAATAAGCACCTCGAAGTCAACTAACAATTTATCCGCCGATTGCCGAGAGCATGACGAGGTTTAAAGTGTTGTTGATTTTATTTCTCTGAAGGAGTGTGAGCTTGCTTGCTTTGAAAATTTTTTCTAAGAGGAAGGTTGGCAATGTAGTCAGTAAATAGCTTTTACGATGTGTTATGGAGTGTCACACATCAGCAACGTAGTCGATGGTAGCACATACGAAGGGAGGGAGGTGTGAAGAAAGTCGGTGCCCCTCACCATAGGTGATATTTAGATGTAGGCAAATCGACGAGGAGGGAAGGGGACATTAGAATCGAGGATGGGATCGGACAATGCGAAAGTTGGATGTGGGATGTGCGTGGAGAAAGGAACGACCATGAGGCTGGTGCAAGCAAGGAAGAGGTGTAGGGGCAGCTCGAGGGAGGAGGGGAAATGGAAGGGACGGAGGGGTGGTGACGAACGAGGTGGCTCGAGGCCAGGGGTAGTGCTAGGGCAGGGAGGGGGCGACGACATGCCTGGTGTGAGGTGAGAGGTTTCACGACGGCGGATCAAGGAAGAGTTCTCGCGCCTACTCAATCAAGTAGGGAGAGTGATTTGGATTTAACAATGACATGGGTTTGTAAAAACTAAATTCAATTAACTAGAGTGGTAGATTTTACATATTTTTGACAGATTATGTTGTCATTAACGATCAAAAGGATGGGAGTTAAATACATGGGTCGTGGCGTAAATGTTAGTATGTCTGTAGGGCCATAGGGTAAATATGATGTATACAAGGGCTAGCAGGTAATTAGCAATGTCTATAGGGGCCATGGTGTACGAATCCCTTTCTTTATAGTAGACCCTCTGAAAGATGATCCAACGAAACATGCGCAGCTAGAGGATAAGTAGCACAGTTACAGCGCGGCTTCCTTAGGTCAATTGGAGCATCCAAGTCATCATCCTCTATGTTCTCTGGTATCAACTCCTCCGGTACAACATCCTGTGGAATACTCAAATCTCCAGTGCCAATAAATGTGATCATTACATACCTTAGGTATGTTGGATTATGGGGAAGGCACATGAGCAGAGGGGCGACTAGAAGGCCTACGAACGTAAAACCGTGGTAGGAATTGTGTCAGGGTAGACGGAGGTAGAGGTGGAGGAGGAGGAGGTGGCGATGACTGAGACTCAACATGGAGTGTATATGGTGGAGATAACGGAGGTGTATGATGCCAAGGTTGCAAAAAGTCAGTAGATGATACTTCGTCAGTCAGTTTATTGACAAAGGATTAATTGGCAGTCGTGTGACTAATCAAATTCAGACAGACTTAACTCGTCTTCATATTTTTAAATTATTTTAAATATATATGATTTTCTATGCAAAATTTATATATTTACATAAATTTGGGCATTTTCACTATATCTACATCTATAAATACAAAGTTACAATTCAAAATCAATGATATAATACCACCTCGCACCACTCACTACAATTATATATGGGAAAATACATAAATATTCACCATGTACTCTAACTAAACATTCATTATGTCCAGTACTTTAAAAAATGCTAAGCTAACACATGTTAAGCTAAAGAAGCTATCTAGCTAAGTAAACATCCACCATGCATTGGGGGATTAGCTTCAACAGAAATAAATGAACTAATTTAAACCTTGAAAACCATGCTTTGTTAGAAAATGAAAAGGTTGTTGAAATCATTACTGAAGTTGCGGCTGCTGGAGGGGAGACGGGAGTACCCTTATGACGAAAGGTGAGAGAGTATTCAAAGTTGCAAGTGCAAGAGCAGATGGCGTCTTGGCATGAGTAGGTGGTATCTTTCAGCGTGAGAACGTGTGGCATCTTCGAGCAAAAGGCCAAAGCAGATGTGGTGGCAAAAGTGGTGGTTGACTCCGATGGCAAGAAAGATGTGGTGGTGGTGATAGAGAAACTAGAGGGAGCAATGAGGCGTGATAGTGCCCTTAGGCGCAAGATCAACGAGACGGAGCAACAATAGGGCTTAGGATTTTTTGGTTGAGGAAGGGGTATCGAGGGTTAGGAGATCATAGTGGACTTACTATAAAATATAAGTCCAAAACCCTTATCGGATTATCGATTACTAGGCTACATCTGCACCCATGAAGATAGTGTCATGAGCATATTGAAGGATTGACACAATGATCTCATCTACAAGAAATCTAGCGAGGAAGCTACCATCTCGCGCTTTGTTGATCTTTCTCATGAAGGTATCAATGATAATAACAAATAAAAGCAGCACCAACAAGCAGTCCTGTCTAAACCCCTTTTGTAGTAGAAAGAAACCTCCCTCTTGCTTGCCATTCACCAACACCCCATGGAAAGGCAATGCACCTCTTCGTCTAGTCAATTCATTCGCCTGGAAATCCCCTGCGAAAGAAAGGGCACCCTGATGAACCTCCAATCGACACAATCGTAAGGCTTTGGAAAAATCAAACTTCCAAAGAAAGCCCTTATTCTTCTTTCATCTCCATTTTGCAATATCTATGATGCCATCACCACCCCATCCATCATTTTCCGACCCAAGATGAAGATCGTCTACACTCGATCAGCAACAGAGTGAAGCACCTCCTGAAATTGGTTCGCTAACACCTTCACCATGATGGTGATGCAAAAAGTAATAGGCATAAGTCTACATTCTACGTATTGCATCCATCTTAGGCAAAATGGAACAAATGTGAGTGGTTGAGAAGCTCAAAACCATGATTCTGCGACAGCATCTCAACCTCCAATGTATCATGCCTTGCCAACTCCCAAAACTAGATACAGAATACACTGGAAAAACCTCATGTTGTATGAGCCTTTTGTGTTCAGCTCAAAAGTCCATTGTCACATCAATATTATGAGAAAAGGACGAGTCATCTCCACCTACAACTCATTCAACCATCGATTATCTCTCTGCATTCACATCTGGCCCCGCTACTAGGCATCTTTCAACTAAGCTCAGATAATGATTTTGAACTACCTCCTTATCCTCAGCGCCATCCACCTTAATGGAATGAATCAGGTTGTGTCACCGGCAACCACTTGCTATCGCATGGAAGTAACGAGTAGGTTGTGTCAACTAGGCATCTTTCAATTTTGTTTACATCTCGCAAATTTCCCCTCCTTCGATAGACCACTTGAACCCTCCAGACAAGTAGACGAACAACCTCTTCCTGAGTATCATCTTGAGACATCCATTAAGCTCTCAATTCTCCTTTTAGAAGTGTATAAGAACTGTTGGAGTATATGTGTCATATGTGATATGGGTAAATGGATCCTTTCAAGATCCATTTACCACATCCAGCTTAGTCCCACATCTACAAATGGTGGGACTTGGAGGATCTGTAGAGGCTATATAAGAAGCCCCAGACCTTCTGTATCCAATGAGAAAGTTCAATGAAACATATGGCCCTTTGAGGCCTTCTCCCGTGGTTTCATCCTGCTCCTTAGGGAGTAGGGTTCCACGTAAAATCCTGTGTTCCTCATTCTTTATTTCTGATACGCTTTCACATTCTTTAGTTTCTAACATGGTATCAGAGCAAGTTGTTCTTGGGATTTTTCTTTCGGGTTCAATTTTTTGTAATTTGTTCGAGATTGATTCAAATCTGAGAGCTCTAGGGTTTCTAGTGAAACCCTAATTTTTTTTTACGGTGGCAATAATCTCTAGCAAGATTTGTTTCTTCATGTTCTTTGAATATGTTCTTCGTCTACATTAAAGCCTCTAGCAAGATCTAGTACAGCCTGATTTCATCAAGGTTTCTTTATGTGAAACCATCTAAACAGTGGGAAACCCCACGAGGGGTGGCATGTTGCTCTTAAAAATGAAGCACCTCCATCCGTGAGCAACGCAGCGACGGCAGCATTGCCGTCTTCATATCGTCGCCAGGCTCTCCAGGTGGTTCCTTGTAGCATTGTGTGCCTCTATGTCAAAGAAGAAGAAGAAAGTGTGTCTCCCCCTTTGGCAACCTCCAGATATTTCCATACCTCCTTTCTCCTACGTGCGAAGGAAAAATACGAAGATGGTGAAAAAAATAAATATGTGGCATCCACATTGGCGGTAGTGCCACGTGGTGCCCCTCTAATCTTGGTGTTCCTCATAGTTCTAGCATCTCCCATGTGCAGCAGGCGGCTGCATCTCGACATCCTCCTTCACGCCACCAATTGGCACGACATCCTAGCAGGCGGCACAAGCGACGCTTCTTCCGTGACTTCAGGAGCAGCTCCAGAGGGGGACCCCTGCTCGATGCTTCAGAGGAGGTAGAGGATATACACCTACGCCCAGACGACGGCGGCACAACAGACTCAACAGGATATGCATGCTCACCAAGAAGAAGAGGAAGCGCAAGCTTGTTCTCCAAGGCGGTGGCATTCTTTCGAGAGAGAGGTTCCCAATCGTGGGAACCCTAGTGGCGCATAGTAAAGGGTGGGCTCGATGGCCCTTTTTTTATTCAAAAAAATTGATGTTGTTATTGTAAGAGCTCAAGTGGGCTAAAAAAAGAGGTGAGTCCAAGTAATATTGGGGCCAAGAAGAAAATTAGGGGCCCAAAGAAAAAGGAGCCATGTTTAGGCCGAGAGTTTTATTTTAAAAAAACATTTGCAAAAAAAAAGAAGAAGAAGAAGAAGAAGAGGAAGAAAAGCCGTTAAAAATGAATGGCTTAGAAAATGATTGAAAACAAAAGCTGAAAAAATGTTATCGACTTATTTGGTGTTTGTTTCTTATTTTCCCCATCTTTATTTGTCTTCTCCCAACTTGGTCGACGTCATTGTTTTCCGACAAGTATGGGAGAAAGGGGGAGTATTGTGTAGAGTTCTTCGGTCATGATTCATATTCCATGTCAAATTCAAATTTTCCCAGGTCAGTTGTTCAGACTCTACAGTTCAGTTTTTCATACTCGATGATTGTCTTCCGAGCATTCAGGTTGATGAGCACATGTTTACCATCACTTTTTTAGTGGTCCCCATCTTTGTTTTGGTCAGAGTTTTCATGTTATCCATAGGATCTCCAGAGTAGAGATCACATTCCCTATGCCATGTGGGCTAGGGTTTTCATGTGGTTTCGTAGGGACTCCAGAATAGAGATCCCATTCTCTGAGCAAGTATGGGAGAGACTAAGTTCTCCGATGAGGAGACTTTTCAGACTACATTCTCCAACGACCATGGACTCCGACAAGGATGTCTCCATGGCTTTTTCAGTTCAGCCCTTTCAGAGATGGAGCAGTTGTCCACATGATGTGGTGGACCAGAGTTCTCTAGGTGGAGACTCATTTTCAGTTGCAGTGACTCTGACAGGCGCAGTACAAAGCACATGCTTTCCGACGAGGAGATTCAGTTTGACTACACTCCAGCCCATTTGTTCCTCACCTGCACGACATGAGAAGCAACGTTCTCGACAGCAACTAACAGTTGTGCGCATTGAGTTGATATTGTTTGTAGTATCTGCAGCGAGAGTTTAAGATTTCTTTATGTTTGTCCAAGCTGAGCATTGCATGCTCCAGCTCGAGGGGGAGTGTTGGAGTATATGTGGCATATGTAAGATAGGTAAATGGATCCTTCCAAGATCCATTTACCACATCCAGAGTTTAGTCCCACATCTACCAGTGGTGGGACTTGGAGGGTCTGTGGAGATCATATAAGAAGCCCCAGACCTCATGTATCTAGTGCGAAAGTTCAATGAAACATATGGTCATTTGAGGCTTTCTCCCATGCTTTCATCCCGCTCCTTAGGGAGTATAGTTCCACGTAAAATCTCGTGTTCCTCATTCTTTATTTTTTATTTCCGATACGCTTCCGCATTCTTTATTTTCTAACAAGAACAATACATAGTTGTTTGAGTTTCTCTGCCATCGATCACGACGATGAACCTTTTACCACATGCTCCTGACACCACTTTGTGACATTAGAAAACGCTCCTCCTATAGCCATGACTTCTCAACCCAAAAACACTAACAAGACGTTGCCCATCCCCAAAATCCCAATAAATCGACATATCATGTGAATGCAACTGAAACAAGGCCATTACAGAACTCAATTAAAAGCTTTCCATAAGACCTACATATCCAAAAAATTGGCCCACACATGACCTAAAAGAGTTATTCCTCCAATTAAACTTAGAATTAGTGGCATCCGAAACCTCCAACAATAATCTCCCAGAAGCTCCTTAAATAGATGGGATCCAGGGCCTGCCCAAATCTCAGGGGCAGTCACATACATCAACCTGACATTCAAATCGTCCTGATAAGCCATGATAAGTTCAGAAAATGAACCCATACCACTCTACGTACAACCCACATCTCCGTCGAGGAAGGAGCCCCCAAAGGACTGTACACAACGAAGACCAACAAGAAGAAACCATTGGAGAACCTCCTACGCAAAACTAGTTGGACTCAAGCATAGAAGGCCATATCGCGAAATATTGTCGATATATCGATATCGAGAGGCAGGGGATATCGATATCATGGTGTATATCCATTTATCAGGAAATCCGCGATATATGACCGATAACAGCGATATATCGTCATATCGGCCCATATAGGAAAAATGACTGAATTTAGTACAAAAATTCTCGGATATCGTCGAACTTTCGTCGATATCTATATATTGATGAATATTACTTTTGTAAGCTTGATTTCACTACTTATTTTGCTACTCATATTATCAAAACACATCATGTTTTACATATTTTGTTTCAGGTCGGGGGTACTGCCCCCGCAGCGAGACCCCCATCTGGTAGGGTATGGTGGGATAGGGTGGTGCATACAATGGTTCTTCACCATGGGGGTGTCAAATCAATTTTAATTCATCTTCTTTCTCTTTCGAAATATTATTATGAATTATGTCTCTTTAAAAAAAATGCTATTATGCTCTTTATTTTTTGGTTCCAAAAATAGCTCAAACATTTTGTTTATACATAATATGTGATGCAATATAAGTCTTGGATGAACTCCATTTCCAATATCTATTAGTCAACAATCAACATTAACAATGATATGCTCAATATGACATATATATGCAATATAAGGGCCATAGATGATCGATATGTGTGACATACATGTACATTTGTAAGTTATTTAGTGTTATAAGAACTTGGATAAACTACATTTCCAATATCCACAAGTTAGCAATCAACAGTAACAACGATATGTTCGATATGGCCGATATATGTGATATAATGGTCATAGATAATCGATATGTGTGATCTAAGAGTATATTTGTAAGTTGTTTAGTGTTCTAAGAATTTGGGTGGACTCCATTTCCAATATCTGTAGGTCAACATTTATCAGTACCAGCGATATGTTCTATATGACCGATATGTGTGATATGAGGGTCATAGATGATCGATATGTGTTATCTAAGAGTATATTTGGAAGTAATTTAGTATTCTAAGAACTTGGACGAACTCCATTTCCAATATCTATAGGTCAATAATTAACAATACCAGCGATATGTTCGATACGATCGATATATCCGATAAAAGGGTCATAAATGATCAATATGTGTGATCTAAGAGTATTTTTGTAAGTTATTTAGTATTCTAAGAACTTGGACGAACTCTATTTCCAATATCTATAAGTCAGGAATCAACATTAACATCGATATGTTTGAAATGACTGGTATGTGTGATATATGGGGTATAAATGATTGATATGTGTGATATAAGTGTGCATTTGTAGGTTATTTGTTGTTTTAACATCTTAGATGATCTTAATTTCTGAAAAACGAAGGAAACCCCATTTTTGAGCCATTTCCGACATTTCCACCAATATCGTCGATATATCGACAATATATCTCGATATATCCTTTTTCGGGTGATACGATATCGATATCGATACCGATATGGCCTTCTATGGACTCAAGTGCCACATACCGAGTCCACCAACTCCACCAAATCTCCCCTCCAACAGACAACCATACCACTCGAAGCACCAACTGATGGTGTAGCCCTAAACTCAGCGAGCAGAGAGCCCTTAGCTCTCTCCACAAATATATGTCCCAATCCAAAAGCAAACATCTCATGTAGGCAAACAACATCAGCATTCCAAGTCCCTAGTCATTGCCCGACCACATTCCTGCTTGCACGGTTGCCGCATATCGTAAACATTGCATGAGATGATCTTCATTTACCAACGGTAGGGTATAAGCAACAAAACTACCAAAAAGGAACTCAAAAACACCCTTCATAGGAACATGCAGTTCCCCCCACGCTTCTTCACACGGCATAGGTCACATCTGCAATCGAGTCATATACCACATCTTGAGCGTTAGCCTTCTCTACAAGCTCGTTGTGTAAAGCATCAAGGGAAATCGCCTCAGGCATATCAAGCTCAAGGCCACAAACCATGGTGGAAGAGAAATCCACCCTAGTGAATACATTTAGCGGTGACAATTCAGGAACCTACAATGGAGGAAAGCACTCAATCAACCACAAACAGAATGGCATATGATCCACAACATGTATAACCTCAAACATCTGAGCAGAAAGAGATCCCTCCAGAGCCACCACAATATTGGCGTTCTCTCCTGATTTTATGCCATCAAGAACAATCTCGATCGTGTTCCTCCAAAAACCATCAAAGTGTCCTGAAACGAGTCCAAACGTCAAGAAGTGATGGGCATGCTAGAAACATAGAACATACATCTAGGGCGACATACCTTAGCGCCATCGCGAAAATGAAGGTGTCTCCATATCACACCAAACTCCTCGCATCCGCATTCAAAAGAAGAATCTCGCATTCCATTGTCAACCCACGTACATATTAAAAGCAATTTTCCAAAAGTATCACATCTCCACCAAAACCCGTTGAGAAGAAGTGTCGAAGGCATCTACCCGCTTCCTCCATTGCCTCAGCACAATATGAGGACTAACCAATAAAAATCAAGAATGTGAGGATATCAATCCATCAACACATTTGTTGGAGCTATATGCAAATGTGGATAGGTAACCACTACTCATGGCTACTTTCGAGAAGCCTCCAATGCCGCATCGAAATTATACTACCATTGCACTAAAGTCTCATATGGCATAGTGAGAGGAGTCTCACGAAGCTGGCGCACACCCTATGCACCTTGCATTCACGTAGATAGTGGCCCTACATACCACATTTGAAACAACGAACCTTAACCACCAGAATCAAGGACTCGACATCTTCTATGATGAGACACCATCTGCCAATCCCCTCCAGCAAGCACATCAATCAATATCACCTCGGCAAACTCCTATAGCGAACCCCCCCCCCTAATCCACCCAACACCAAGATCCATAGCCACAAACATAGAGGTGGTAGCATTGGCTAGGCCCCCTCTGGACTCAACATGTGATACCCAAAATTGACCCCTACATGATGAAATTGGCGCAAGAAACCATAGGTGGTGCCAGAGCAAAGCCCACCCAGAGAACATATAGCATATGGCCTCGCATGAGGATGGCGGGAGTTGTAGGAGCCTCAGAGCGGGGTGCCATAAGGCAAGGAAGGCCCCTATGATCCCCATGAGAGAGAGCACTATAATAGGCATCACCAAAGAAAGGCCTTCACAATCCAACCGCTTCATTGGTCGAGATGTGTACCTCTCATAATACGTAGTATGTAATATATTGTTGGTGTTTACACACTAATAAATATGTTAGTACCTAGTACATTAAATTAATATTTTTTTCAAAAAAAATGTATATTATACTAAAACAAATACCAAAATAATAACCATATCATATATGATATGTATATCCCTTTTTTAAAGGAAAAATGGTATGGCGCTGAAAAGATGCCCACCAAAAAATTTATATATTCACAAATTTAAATAATACGATTACAACGACCAAGATGCTCGAAGGATCTTAGCATGTTACAATACATATTCCATATACGTTCTTTTTTTAAGGTAAAAGAGGGTGAAAACTCGATGTGAGTTACAACCAAATCGATTAAAAAAGTTTAAATTACACTACATGGTCCAAAAGGCCATAACATGATGAATTACATTCTCCCCCCTCTATATTGCTTTTGTTCGAAGACCATCCTACTATGAGAAAACTAGATTACCCAAGCAACGGCAAAAGGACACAGGTACCTGTCGTGAGAAAAATGCAAATCTGATAGACCTCATTAACGATCAAAACCATTGCCATACAATGAATCAAGCCACGAAAGTCCAGTTAGCTCGAAATCTCCATTGAACAAAGACACCCAAAGAAGTGCTTAACAGATTCCACATCTTGAACATACATTATCGGCTCCTTGAGTCCAATTAGGTCTGAATTCTTTTATCATTAAATTCTTGTTACGCAACTGTTAGAGAAAGAACCGTTACAGTGTAAGTAATGTGGACCTCCAAATCATCATATAATTGCCCGCCTCATCACCAATTCTCATGTCCAAGCCCGAAGTGAGACATCTATACGCTTTCTTAATAGAAAATCTCTCATAAAACCAACATCAAATGTTATGGCCCAAAGAAGGGGCCTTCGCATTGCTAGATACCCATAATGTGTCCATATACTCCTCTATGCGCTATCTGACAAGCAATGGTAAAGGTGGGGCCCCATGCACCGCCAACCCAATTATATGAAACCAACACATCCTTATTCTCTACCAAAGCCAAAATCCCAGGAAATATCTCCGCAAGAATACCAACCCAGACCAATCATCCTTCCAAAAAACAAAACCAGCCACCTCTTCCCAAATGTGGTATAATCTTATGCGGATCAAAGGGAACACATAATTGATCTTTTGCTAGAAGATGAAAGGATTGGGAATACTCTTCATCTCACATGTCATGCTAGCCTCCACCTTAAAAATTAGATGAAGCAACTAGATGACCAGATCCTCACTTCTGGCCCCAAATCCTAACAATCCACTTCACAAGGAGAGCCTTGTTTAGTCCATTTAGCCTCTTAACCCATACCTCCAACCTTCTTTCGTTGAGTAAACATTCCCCAAACCACCACATATACCTTGCCATCAAGCTTTGCCCGAGACCAAAAGAAACGACACATAATAGACTTCAAATGTTGCATCACAACAACTGGAATAGATCTTGCAGAAATATAATAAATAGGGATGGTAGCAAAGATTGAATTCTGCAGCACGAGTCTACATGTCTTTCAAGATGCAAAAAAAATTTCCAACCTGCCAACTTACTAAATTTTTTCAACCAACGACAACCAAGGCACCCTCCCAAGTCAGCTACATTAAGGGGATGACCAAGATATGCAATTACCTCTGTACAACAAGCAAGAATCTCCTCCTATGATAGGCCAAAGGGAACAAATGTTGACTTACCTCTGTTGATCCGAAGACCCGGTAAAGACCCGAATATATCCAATAATACTAACATGCCTCCCGTACACGATCCTCAATGAAGAACATCGTATCATCCACATATGGAGAATGGGAATGGAAATATCACCACAATTGTATCCGGAGCTGAAATTGATGTCGACTACCTTCTTAGCCAAAATTGCAAGTATTTGCCATAATCATAAAGAGCAATGGAACAAGGAGACATCCCTGATAAATCCAACTCTGTGGATGAACGTAGCCGCTCCAAGGTATGCCATTTACCAAAACAAAGAGAGAGGATATCATAATACATTTCCTCCAGACAATCCATGCGTCTAGGAAACCCCTCTTGCGAAGAACATACCAAATGAATATCTGATTAATGATATCATGTCTTTGAGAAGTCAATCTTCCATAAAATCATTCCCTACACCTTTTATTAGTCAAAACGGTGCTATCCACCAAACTTCAATTGAGAATAAAAGCTAACTGTTCAAAACTTCAAAAGAAAATGATGTCATCAAGAATCCACCTAAGGAAGGCAAGCAACTTTGCCACGACGAGATAAAACCCATTTAACAAGGCAGCACGACGGATATCTTCCACCCATGAGATGACATTTCCCTTGGTGAGGAGGAAAGTGTAAGCTCTATTCAAAAGTTTCATCCCCGATTAACCTGCAACAATTCCACAACAAAATCTAGCACATATCATGTCACCTCATTCCGGAAGAGCTTTTAAAAAAATATCAGGGAACCACCAAGGACAAGTATACCAACATCGTTGAGACTTTTTGCGGAGTCGTTCACATCTCTTACCAGTGTTGTGAAAATCGACCGACTACTTTGAGTAGTCAGTCTGATTATTCGACCCGGCAGGGTAGCCAAGTCGACTACCCAAAGTCGGTCCATAATCGGGTTTAACCGTCACTCAGCCGAGTAATCGATTTAGTCGACTGCTTTTGCATAAAGTTTTTTGAATAATCGGGTCCTCGAAAATCAAAAACCCGATTATATCTAATGAGCAGCTTACTGTTCGACAATAAGCTCTCACCACCCCCACCCCCTGCTCCCGGCCCCGAAATACCTAAACCCCTAAACCCCGATGGCAACCTCCATCAGCACCTCGCCGCTCCTCTGCCAAACCACGTCATCGCTTGAAGGAAGCTCCACCTCAGCATCGCCCACCTCCAGATTGCTTCCAGCTGCAGCCAAAACAGTTGGAGCTTCCCCAACTCACGAACCTTGCCGCCTAGGTTAGTGTTTTCTTTTTTTTTAACTTTATTATATGATTAGGATATTTAGATTTCGGTTGAAACTTGTGAGTAAGAATCTTTGTTGGCATTTGGATTTGTCTAGTGATCTATTATCTACGATGAAAGATATAAACAAACATTTTTCCAAATGTCCTTGCAAAATTGATTATCACGGATGACATTTTTTAGATTTAAACGATACCAGGAAACCACTAACAATCTATATACTATACATTTTCACAAATTTCCTTGCCCTACATCACAAGTCATTAGAGGCAAAAGCTTACGACATTGTACGGACCACATATTGTTTGTGTACATCTGTGTGTAGGCAATTCCTCGATCATTATACATTAAATTGTTCGTTTTAGAGAAATTGTGAGCCTAGAATTAAATATGTCTAGGGGGTAAAGAAGATGGTGGGGCTTTAGCAGAGATGTTGACCACAAGGTATACCCATTTTTTCGTGTCTTGCTATAATTTTTTAAGCTCTTAAAAAGTATTAAAACTGCTAAATGTATGAATAAATAAGAGTCTATGTTATAAAAATCGATTTATTCATATATAATAATAATAATATTCCAAACCGACTAATGTTCGACTAAATCCGATTACTCTCCCAGCGGCTGATTAATCCTTAGTCAGTCGACCGACTACAGATTGCCGACTTCTGCAACCTTTTCTCTCGCTTCAAAGATAACCCCATTCCGTGACAACCACATACAACAACAACAAAGCATTTTCCCACATTAAGTCGGGTCGGCTGCATAGATTCTTTGCCTCCATTCAGACCTAACTTGGGTCACTCTCGGGATTAGATCCAAAGAACTAAGATCCCTTCGTATAGCCTCACTCCAACACTTTTTGGGCCTTCCTTGCCCTCTCTTAGCCAGCTCAACATCCCAAAACTCGCATCTCCTAATCGGTGCATCAGTTGACCTCCTTTGCAAATGGTCAAACCACCTTAAGCGGTTTTCTCCCATCTTATCCTCGAGGGAAGCTACACCAACTTTCATTCTGATTGCATCATTTCGAATCCGATCTTTTCCACTCATCCACCTTAGCATTTTCATTTTTGCTACTACCATTTTCTGCACATGTCTATGGTTCACAGGCCAAAATTCAGATCCACAGAGCATAGCAGGTCTCACGACTGCTTTGTAAACTTTCCAAAAGGAATTTTTTATCACAGAGAACAACAGAGGCTCATCTCCACTTACCCAGCCTACATTTATTCTATTAGTAGCATCTCCATCAATTTCCTCATCATGTTGTGTAACATCCGGATCCGAATGAACTGAAGCTCCTGTCAAGAAAAGGATGTTGCAAGCAAGTTTGGATCTCCAAAGTGGAGATATTCAAAGGTACATATCTCTCTCCTCTTTGTTCTCATTAAAGTCAATGTTGAAGTTTCTAATTCAGTTTTTTTTTTATGTTGCTATCCATCAGGTATTTTATCTATTGTTGTATGTTAGATAAAGCCACAAAATCCTTCCAAACTTAAAGGATCAAAAGGTACAATCTTTTCCCCTCTCTTGCTGCTTTCCATGCATGGTCTTTACACATTTTGATAGTAATAGGTTGCTTGAGTGTTGTATATTCTAGATATGCTATAACTGGGTTACCATATATTATAACATGTTGGGAACAAGGGTCTTGTAGTAATCTAAAGCAATGGAAATTTGACTCTATAATACTTGTGTATTGCATGTGGCCGAAGATAGATTGCACTTTCATCTAAATTCTAATTGTATATTCCTGGTTAATATGATGTGAATACATAAATAACATCTCAATACTAATAATAGAAGTACAAATGATTCCCAAGAACATTTAAACCATTGTGAGATATACATGAGGGTCGGTAAAGGCAGTGATATCATGTTCTGCACAAGGGTCATTGGAACTACAGTTTAATGTAAGGATATACAACACTAATGAAGCCTATAAAGAAGGTCATCATACTTATCTCTTGAGATGGTATACATAGAATCATGATATCATCAACATCTCAAAAGACTGTTTGATGAGCTACAAGTTTATTATGCTTTAACCAGCAACAATCTTTTCTATGGCCACTACATCTAGAAAAGTAAAATAATATGTGGCTCATCTCGATGTAAAACAATCACGGTTGTGGGCATGATGGACCTAATCTGTCCCTCCTAGAAGAAGCAACCATGGCAGAGGTGGTCTCACCTTTCTTAGGTGTATGAAATAATATAGATAATATACTCAACTTAATATGTACCTCCTAACTAGAAGAAATCTTTGATATGGTAATCCTTTGTGACAACACGACCTCATATGGAGATTCCAGATCCGGAAGAAAAAGATCAACAATCAATGGATATCTGAACAGTCCATGTGTTGCACATATATAGACATGTGTGTAAGAATTTAGCCTTTTAAAACTAGAATTCCTAGCATAGCAGTATTCAACTAAAGGTTGGATATTCTGCTTCATTTTAAACATTAGACAAATCTGCATAATGCAAGCAAAATTCTTCTCTTCAGAGTATAGTCAACTTAAGAATCTGCAACATTTTTTTTCATGGTTTTTGATGCACAATATCTATACCGCTGGAGCATATTCCATTTTATAACATAATCAGGAGATTATTTTCAATGGAGCATATTCCATTTTATGACATAATCAGGAGATTATTTTCAATATTAAGTATTCTGAAATCTGTTAAATATATTGTTATCAACTTATTTGGATTCTTAATCTCGAGAACAATCACAGAAGGTCTATTTCAACCTATTGAAAATGACGAAAGATAAAGAATTTAACTATGATCCAGCTTAATGATATCAAGATCGCGTAATTAACCCGACATATTTTTTTTAGCAAGGGTAGGAAGATACAAAGTAGCTAAAGGGGTATAACTCTTGGCTGGGAGTTTGATACATCCAATTGGGAGGGTTTCTCAATATCTCTTAGTAATAGTGATAAAGAATCGAAAGATGGCTACGATGGATAACTAAATAATAATCTCAATATGTTAGCATTATTAGAATGACTTGAGATCTAGTGGAAGAGAAGATTCAGGGTGAAATTTTGCAATGCCAGGAAGGATTGCATCGACCATCTTTTCATCTTTTGTTCATTATATTAGGGTATTTTCATACAAGAGACTTATAAAAATTAGATCAAGAGTCTTGCCACTAAATTACGAGTTAAATAACAAAAGTAAAATTTCTACATTAAATTAAATTTTAAATTCAGTTCCAATAAACAACTTATGATCTTGTGGTTTGAAAAAGGAGTTCATTGAGATATCTTCATAAATCTAGATTAATAAGCAAGCCGCCAATTGATGAGATCATCTAAGATCAATTGCAACTTGCACATACATTCAACGGGCATTAAAATGAGTTTCTATATATATATATACCCTTAGAAACTAACACATCTGTCTTAGTCTGTGTCATTTTCCTTAACTAACCATTTTGGAATACAATCTGAATTATTGTCATTGACAAGGCATTGCTGGCTAATTGATACATATGTTTGATAGATGCACAAATTGAGAGAATTAGCGTATTTTCATACAAGAAATTAAGATCAGTAATTTTTTTCACTAAATTATGAATGTCTACATTGAATCAAATTTAGATCCAGATCCAATAAGCATTTATAATATCCTTGAACAATAGTATATGTTGTAAAATATATCCCATGTGTCTAAAAGAATCCCTCTTCTGAATGTTATCATCACCAATTTTCACCTTGATTCCTTCATCATTGCTCATCAAAGGTGCACTCCATATATTTAGCCTTAGGCTCCAATGCATGTCTCCAGACCTCAAATTTCTCATTCACTCCATTTCTAGTATCAACAATCAACACAACATCATCAGCAAATAACATACACCAAGGTATCTCATCTTGAATGTGACTTGTCAACTCGTCCATAATCAAAGTAAAAAGAAATGGACTCAAAGTTGAACCTTAATGTAAACCAATGTTGATGTCAAAATAGTCAGTCTTGCCAGACTGGATCCTTACACAAGATAAAGCCATATCATCAATATCCTTTATGAGGTTAATGTATAGGGCAAGTACTTGTCTCTTCTCCAAAACATTCCACGATATCTCACATAGGATAGAATCATAAGCCTTCTCAAAATCAATAAAAATCATATGGAGGTTTTTCATTTCGGCTCTATAAATCTCCATTGTTCTCCTCAGCAAATGGATGGCTTAAATGGTTGAGCGATCTGGCATGAATCCGAACTGGTTTTCTTTTACTTTGGAAACTTGTCTCAACCTTCTTTTGATCACAAGTTCCTAAATTTTCATAGTGTGACTTATCAGCTTGATACCCTTGTAATCTGAACAATTTTGAATATCCCCTTTGGTCTTATAAAGAGGTACCACAATACTTATCCAATCTTCGGGGGTTTTCTTGCTTCGCCAAATAACATTGAATAAATTTGTAAGCCAAGTTAAACCACGCTCACCTAAAAATCTCCATACTTTTATAGGAATGTCATATGGTCCTACACCTTTCCCAGGTCCCATTAGCTTCAAAGCCTCCTCTACATCATTTCTTTGTATTCGTCTATAGCTTGCCCAATTCAAGTAACTTTCACTCCTAGCTAGATCAACCAAAGTGATCTCTCTATTTCCTTCCCCAATGAAAAGCTTATGGAAATACTGCTTCCATCTAGTCTCTATATCCTTCTGAGTAACAAGCATGTGACCTTCCTCATCCATAATGCATCTCACTTGAGAAAGGTCTTTGGTCTTTCTTTCTCT
This sequence comes from Ottelia alismoides, assembly GCA_037367405.1. Classification (NCBI taxonomy): domain Eukaryota; kingdom Viridiplantae; phylum Streptophyta; class Magnoliopsida; order Alismatales; family Hydrocharitaceae; genus Ottelia; species Ottelia alismoides. The sequence continues at coordinate 372,651 of JAZKJV010008013.1, read as the reverse complement.
CGCTTTGCCCAACCTGAATATATCCTTCTAGCCCTCCTTAGACTCGAGATTTTTGTATAAAACTTCATAATTTTTTGACTTACCTTCGCTTACAGCCTTCTTTGCTTCCTTCTCTTCACTATTTTGTAGTTTGCGACAGTTTCCTCTATTCTATCCAAGGTTTGAAAAAATGAAAAGTGGAACGAGGCGGTTACCCTGAAATCAAGGCGAGGTGTAGTCTCGAGGCGGTCGAGGCGTAATCCTCAGTATTACCGCCCAAAATATGCAAGTTTATACAAATATTGTAATAATTTTAGTAAGACTACTATCTAAATAAGTTTCCAATGTTCTAAAGCAATTCAAGCATATTTCAAGTAACTTCTCAAAATCAACAGTAACAAACATCGCTGCTAGATTGCTTGTATTAATGTAAAAGTCTAAAAGTTTAAGACAAGATTAAAATTATTACAAAACATGATATAAGTTCGAATATTTTACTTCTAAGACATGTCCAATAGTTCAAAAAACCCAAAGGAGTACTAAGAGAGGTAGCTTCGCCGTATCCTAAATTCCTAATCAAGATTATGGGCGTTCTAGAGGCTCCTGCTCATCGACATTGACTCCAACTGTAACATTTGCAAAAAGATCGGTATATGAAGAACTACTGCTTATTGGATCATCAAATGAGCCATCCATATACTTACAACCTTGCTTCATCTTCCCCTTCATCGCTAACTTCGTCATCCTGAAACTCATCATCAACGTCCACCACTGCTTTACCTAAATTAGATAATACCAATGTTACTTAACTTACTTTTTTTGTGTTTAAAATAACATAGTATGTTCAAGAATCATAATAATAAGTAGTCATTACCTTTGTCCTTCCTCCTCTTCCGACGTGAAATTCCTTGCCCATCAGCTTCATCCTCGACTTCTACAACATCATCCTCAATGGGAGTGTTCGCATCAAGTTCTTGAAACGCTTCGAAGTCACAACTTTGGAACTTCGACACCCATTCATCACCAGAGTCGACACTATCCAAGCATAGAGGATTCTTCATGGTCTTTCTCCTAACCACTCTATGCTTCAACTTTAGATTGAACATCATGTAGACCAAATCATTCAATTTGACTTGTGTAAATCGATCATTCTCTTTGTGTGGACCTAGTGCCATATTTTCAATATCATTAAATATGGTATCATAAATCTTAATAGAATGTAGTTGTTAATATTATCTGATTAAGAGAACTCCAGTTGAGCTCGCACCTCGACAAACTACAAGTCAAACTCAATACTCGAATGGCAAATTTTTGCAACTCAAGAAATTCATCCCCAAATTGAGACCACCATTCCGCTGAAAATGTTATATTTCACAATTAAGGTTAAAAGTAAACAGTGATCAATTATAAGATAATAAAACAAATTAAATGCTAACTAGGACTCCTCTTCTTACGCGTACTTATCGCGCTTTCCCATCCAATAAAACCTTTTGCATACTTAAAGCATCAATCTGCAGATCAATATCTCCCTTGTAGGTTTATCGTCTATCATCCTCCCTATGCAATCAAACAAGCCTCTTTTAATCTCAAAATGTTTAGAGAATGACGACTTATATTGACATTGGAGATTGAGAAAGTATGCTGCCGCATGCAAATTAGTAAGAAGTTGGCGATCCCATCTGTTATCTACAATATCCCACAATGTTTGGTATTTTGTTTCATCATCGCCCAATGCTTTTGCCATTTCTTACTTAGCTCTATCCAAGGACTCATAGATGAAGCTCATTGGTGGATATTTTTCAGAATCCACTATCCGCAAAATCATAACCAACGGCTTCGTTGTTCGTATCACAAAGGAAACAACAGGTCAAAAATTTTTGCTTCTCCAAATTGTTTGGTATATACTTTTCCCTTGAGGCTTAGAAGCATAGGGACTTCTTTCATTTGCTTCGAAATAAAAAAAGACTCTAGAGGATCCTTCATATTCATTAACTTATGTCACGTGAGAAAAGTCGTAGCAAAAATTGTGACCGCCAAATCTCCTCCAATATGCTTCCTTACCATGGCCAAAACCCAACCATGGGCATAAATATAATTGATAATTCTTTTTACTTTCTTGAATACGGAGGCAGGTAGAGGCAATTTCAAGATGTCTTCCAACATCAAATCTATGCAGTGGGTTGCACATGGAGTCTAGTAAAGATGATTCCTTTCTCCATCAACATTTGTCCCGATGCCTTGTAATTGGAGGCATTGTGTGTAATAACCAGCATCACATTGCCTTCACCGACCTCCTCTACAATCTCATCCAAAACGTTAAATAGCAAGGTTGCATTCTTCACTTTGTCGGATGCATCTACGGACTTCAAGAACCAAGTGCCCTTTGGATTGTTCACCAAGAAGTTGATTAAAGAACGATCCTTCACAACTGTCCAACCATCTGAAATTATGTTGCAGCCAGTTTCTGCCTAAGAAGCCCTTGCCACACTCATAATGTCCCCAATACTCTTCACTTCTTCTTTCAAAATCCAACTTCTTAGCTCATAAGCATATGGTAGCTTCAATCCCCTCCCAAAGGAGCTGACAGCATGAAGCATGGCTGAAAAGGAAGGGCTACTTGCACGGTTAAATGCCATTCTCAAAGAAGAATCTGTAGATGGTACGATAGACACGACATCTCTCCTCTTTCTTCAATGTCTAATTCAATGTAGTTTGATGACAACTAGTCTCAATCGTAGTCGTAGGACTTGGGCTTCACAATGGTGATGGGTCGGCAATAAAGAAGTCGACGGGACCCCTTACCCTCTTTATCTTACTAGATCCAGATGGGGTGATTGCTTGATTGTCACCACCAAATAGACTTTCCGATATATCGATATCGAGATGTTACTGATATGGCTACCGATATGGCGATATATCCCAGTTTTCAGGCATTTCCTTCACAAAAGAGCGTCGACATGGGCGATATTTCGACCATATATCGCCTATATATCGTCGAAATATCGATCTTACCACAAAAATTGTGTTGGGCATACACATACCCTTTAGATTTTTGAGCCTCGTCCATCTCAAGTTTAACACAATATTTCCATGCGAGATCATTCCGACCTCCTTCGGAATTCTTTTGGCCTTTGATTGGCTCCGGCATCTCTATAATTTCGAGTAACAAATATAAACAACCATCATGCAACCAAATAAGTTGTTAAGTTGGTCCACAACCAAATAAAACTAAGGTGAATTACCTAAAATTTGATTAAAAAGGACTCAAATAATCAAATTTAATAAAGAAATTACAAAACATAAATGATTTAAGGAATTAGACTCAAATGATCTAAAAACATCTGCATACTATTTAATAAAACATTACTAAGTTCATTTAGGTATCAGTTCAAATCACAGCCACATGTCACAAATAGAATCAGTCTGTTTTGAATCTTCTGATTTAAGGAAATTATAAAGTTTATTAAACAAAATATAAATTTTTCAAGGTCATTCATTGGCATCAGTTCAAATGATCCATACTATTTAACAAAGTTAAGTAAAAAATAAAAAAAAGGGAAAAATCTTATTGTTGATTGTGGGGCAGAGGCGTAGCAGCCTTGCGGGAGATTTTCCAAGCAGTTGGAGGCGACGTGGTGGGTGTTATGCACTGCACGGTGCCGGAGAAGAGACACGGGAAGCTTGGCAGCGTTGGCGAGCTGGCGATGCAGCAGTTAGAACTTGACGGCGACGAGGTTCAGCTAGGGTCTTTCGCTGGAAGGCTCGAATGGCTTTAGTCGAAGGAAAAAAAAGTTATAAGTGTGTCACGTGCTTTGCACGTGACCCACTAATCCTCACAACGCCTTAGAAGTTTGCCTTGCCTTACGCCTCACCTCACAACACCTCGCCAGTCGAGGCGCCCGCCTCGTGGAAGCAGGCTGAGGTGCTTGCCTCAAACGGTTTTTGGTCGCCCGCCTCGACGTGTACGCCTCGAGCGCCTCGAGGCGTGATTTTCCAAACCATGATTTTATCCTTAGACATAGCTTTAAAGCATGCTCTTTTAATTTTGAGCTTCTCTTGCACCCCTCCACTCCACCACCAAGTCTCCTTTTGGCCTGGATCTCCTCCATTTGACTCAGCATCTCTTTGACTACTCTACGGATACAAGATGTTACCGCCTCCCACATCTCGTTTGCACTTCCGCTACAATCCCAAGATAATTCTTCTAGAACCTTCTCCCTAAAGCTTGATTGCTTCAGTCGGAGATTCCACCATCTAGTTCTAGTGGTCTTGGAAACCTTTCTTTTCTTAACCAACCCTTTTATTTGCACATCCATGACTAACAAGCGATGTTGGGTTGTTAAACTCTCTACTAGGATTACTTTGCAGTCTTTGCAACATAACCGATCTCTTCTCCTCAACGTAAAGTAATCTATCTGTGTTCTAGTCGGGCCACTCTTATAAGTAATTAAATGATCCTTCCTCTTCTTGAAGAGAGTATTTGCTATGAAAAGATCATAAGCTGTTATAAAACCCAGAATGACTTTTCCCACTCCATTTCTTATCCACGAAGCCATGGCCTCCATGAACACTAGCATACCCTAAATCATCCTTTCCCACATGTCCATTAAGATCTCCACTTAGGCAAATCACCTCTCTTTATGGGATTCCTTGTAAAACCTTATCCAGGGGAGAGATGATTTGCCTAGGTTAGTTCCTTATAAAATCGAGGCTAGTTGAGCTTCATGTTATTGCTAAGGGTCCTTCAAATGGCTTTGATCATTTGACTTGGATAGATAGGGATTTCTGAGTGAAGATAGCCTAAAAGACCTTCTCCACACGGCCCACGTTGAACACTAATGATTTGGCTAGGGATTGTAGATCAATTTGGGAATCAAAGATGCTACTTATGGTGAAGATTTAGGAATCCAAGACGAGCAAGAATCATGACCATAATGCATAAAACGAAGCGTAGAGGTTCAGACATCTGTAGTTTGTTCCGATGCCATATGAATCATTTGTTTTCTTCTTGTCCTTGTTCTTAAAAAACATGAACGAATGTTGCTGCTTTAGCTGGCAAGAAATGGTTTTAAGTTCAAGTAAGAGAGTTATATGTAGAGAATGTAATTGAGCATGCGAAGGATTATATCAAATATGTGTCCTTGTAATTAACAGTGAGCCAATCTTACTATATTTTGTGGTGTGCATCATTCTGGGTGTCCACTTTTTCTTTTTTTTCTTTTCTTTTTGAGGGGAGTGGGATGGTTCTCCATTAGAGACCCATTCAAAAAATTTATTTAAAAAAGTTATATAAATAATTACATACTCCAACTCTTATACAATGCCTTTGCATGCTCAAGTACATTCTCTGATTAAAACCTCTCCTCTCTGAAGATTACCCAATTTCTCCCCAACCAGATGGCCCACAAATGCGTACAAACTCTGTGCCTCCGATCAATTGAACCCGTCCAATTAAAAACAATGTACTCCTAGAACGACTCAGAACTATCCCAACATACACTCGGCAGCTCAACTTTCTCCCAAGACTCCATAGATTTCGGGCACCTGAAGAGGAGATACTCAATGTCACATCGTGCACAAACAATATCCAATCTCTAAAAACAATTCCTAGTCACAATTGAACGGTATAACATGGAAACATCATTTATACTTACAAAAGGGTACGTATTCCTGATCCAATAAAGAATCTCATCCCGTTGAATTTCTCATAATTTTCCACTCTTATTTTCTATTTCTACAATAAAATTAACATTTAACAAAATCCATTTGGATATATATTATTATACTCTTTTACATCTTATAATTACAATATTACGTACACACCTATTTCAATTAATAACCTATATTACTTATTAAATAATATACACTATTATCCTATCCAATTATCTGACGAGGGCATTCAATTTCTCATGCATCCAACCAACAAAAAAAGTGAATTAAAAAACAAGTTAATTCCATGCCTAAGTTTTTTGTAATGATTTAATCGAGAATACATATTACGTTGTAATGGACAGAAGTGTGCACGCATTCTTCTATACAAAATAGGATTACAAGAACTTGTAAAATAGAAAACCTACCACGCCAATTTCTTTATGGCCACTTAGTGCAGTATCTCACTCACAATTTGCCATCCACACTGGTTCAGAAAGGAGAAGCAACAACAAGGCAACCTCCCCTGAGAACTGCAGTGAGATTCACTTCAATTCTGCATAAACCTTACGAAATCACCTCCCATAATTAAGAGACCTGAATAATAACATCATCAAGATCTGCATAGATTGCTGGTTGAGAACAATCTTTGCAGCGTGATTCTTGTTGTTGGGATTTTCATTTCACATGCAGCTGCAGCAAACTGGGGTTAACACGATGATCTCATTGCCAATTTCAGCTTTAATAAAAATGGCAAAGCCTTCTCCCACTTTAAGTAGGGTCGGCTTTATGGATTCTTATCAAATCCGTGTTGAAAGATCTAACTATTTTTTACGCATGCTGTTGGCTACCTAACGCACCCCTCCTCAGTGGGTTAACACAATGTCTAAAGCAAATTGTAACCTTTCTTATCGGTGAGTAGCAAGATCTCTTCCTTGTTACAATCCTCCAACGAAACCCCCCAAATTCGTGACATGTTATTCATAGAAACCCTCAAATATTGCAGTGGAAGTCTTACTTAGTCAAGCAATCATGCAAAAATGAATTTAGTTATCATAGATATTTATATTCACAGGTCCACCATTCACACACTGTTATTTTCCTACAAAACACTTAGCCCAGACTTATTTATCAATTAACTTTATTTTGGAAAAATAACAGGTTGAGTTTGGGGATAAAATGCTAAGTAGTTCCGCTGTTGATTTCCAGATAACCATAACCTATATGAATTTTAGAATACCAAGCCTTCGTTTGATTCAGTTATTCAATGAAGAAGATTCCGCTCAAATCCATCATTTACTACGGCGACACTTCATCACATCATCACTAGGAACTCTATGGCCGTCAAGAACACCGACGGTGTAGGGTCACATACCCCAACACGTGTTTATGACAATGATAGTCTTTTTGAAGACATGAAACCTTGAGAATGAGCTTACGAAAATCAAAATTCTAACTCCAATAATAGTGTGAACCTCAATGATATTAGCATTATATCAGGAAACAAAAACCAGAGCAGAAAGATCCTACTTCGATACCATGTTGATATTCAAGTGCCGAAATCATGTACAAGAACTTATGTGGCACAAAATGGTGAATAACCCTAATCCACGGGAGACACAACCCAATAACGAGATGCTAATGTTTTTACCTTCTCACTGAACGAGGAAGTATGTGGTTTTATATATAAGGTCCCACTTGCTCACAAAAACATAACCGCATATCTTTCTCAACTCAAGAATCGGTAACCCAACTGACAACCCTTTCTTACTCATTAAGACCTTTTTGTAACTCATGAAGTACAACTTCTTTATAACTCAGTGGAAGGACTAGGAGTAGGACTTCCCTCCTACGAATATAAGTATGTGATTTACACCTAACTCTTGCACCACCTCTTCATATAAAGGTGCAATACACATAAAGTACAACTTCTTTATAACTCAGTAGAAGGACTAGGAGTAGGACTTCCCTCCTACGAATATAAGTATGTGATTTACACCTAACTCTTGCACCACCTCTTCATATAAAGGAGCAATACACATGACCAATTATGAGCCATGAAGCTCCTCTTTTCTTTAAAAAGATGCATGATACAACAAATGCATGAACATAGATGACTGTGATCCGCATGATCATTGACTACTTGTAAGTTTTTAAGGAACAGAACTTAAGGAAAGATCCCCCAAATCGCGTAAGTGATTCCCGAGCTTTTATAACTATGATACTATTATTATAATGGGTATAGTTGGCATATCCTTTGAGTGAACAAAATCAAGATACCAACTTTGTACAAATATAATCGCCAAAGCCACGTGTGGTCTTATATATTGATTAGTAATGCACATGCTAAACTCACTTCCGTTGCTTGCATCACCACACAAAAAAGTGGCCTGCATGAAGTTAACTATCAGTTGCACATCTACGAGAGCAAAGAACTGTCCAATCAAAACTTACTTTAGTTAGCTTCAATCTAAAGTTTTGCCACCTTTGTTTTCGGTCATCATCGAGACTGTCACCAAAAGTAAATCCATGGACTTTCGCAAGATCTGAGATAAATTAAAATGATTATGTATTAGAATTATCAGTTTATAAAAAAGAATGCTAATGAAATAATATTAAAAAGTGCAAAGCAGTGACAGAACAAAAAAGGCATCAAAACACTTTATCCAGATATATTTTGATATAAAATGCAAGCCTTCAGAAACTTCATGCAGGAAAAATTAGTAGAAATGACAAAAGGGGGGAAGTGAAAGAGGAACACACTATCGTTAATCTGGGTTATCAATCCTTCAACTGTAGTGACGAGTCCACCAAGTGTTCCACTTGCAAGATCCAACTCAAGCTCAGGAACACATACAGCTGCAGTGTCAGACTGAAAGCAGCATGGCAGGTAACATGATTATTGTATGAACATAAGATAAGCAATCATATAGCATACAAAATCAAATACAATATGAATATAATGCTAGAGATATGTGCAGCTTAATTGGTTTGTTTATGGAGGTCAGTCCATAGTCAAGCTATAGCCATAAAACTAAGATTTGAAGAAAAGAACAGAACCTTATAAACTATGATTCTCTGATTTCAGCAGACTATTAAGGATGAAACTGATGCTTCTTTTCTCAGCTTTGAATGATCAATTGAAGATCTGTATGCCGAACATTATAAATTATTTCAAGAGTGAGTGTCTTGTTAACAAGTTTAGTAACCATAAGACGTTGATGTTATACATGCATGACAAATTAATTCGAGAGTGATGGTCTTGTTAACGAGTTTAGTAACCATAAGATATTGATGTTATACACGCATGTCAGTAATTTACAGGGATTTACACATTCGTAATTACCCCAGAAACCCTCCATAATCACGAATTACACCCATGACCTCGAGTCGTCCTCAACTCTTACTTTGCATAACCTTGGGTAGTTTCTTAATTACGCACATAACCCTGAGGAGTACCTTCCATCCGTTTCTCCGTTAAGTATAATACACCTTTGAGTTCACCTTATTTACAAGGGATACACTCCTTTCCTTCCCTCTTTCTTCGACCTCCATCACCTCCCTCTTCATCTGCCTCCATCTCAATGTGTTGTTGTTGCTACTGATCGCGCAAGGTGTGGCTGCTCGTGCGAGGGGAGAGGAAGGGGAGGAGCAGCATCTCTTGCTGCTCGTGTGACAGAAGGGGAAGGGTTGTCGGTGCTGCAGCTCGCGCAAGGGGAGGGGAATGCGGAGGGAGGGGGAAGGGGAGGAGCAGCAGCTGTTGCTGCTCGCGCGACGGGAGGGGAAGAGTGATGGCGTGGTTGCTCGCATGAGGGGAGAGGAAGGGGAGTAGCAAAACCTGCTGCTCGCGCGACGGGAGGGGAAGGGCTGGTGTGGCTGCTCAGGCGAGGGGAGAGGAAGGGGAGGAGAACCAGCTCCTGCTACTCGCACGATGGGAGGGGAAGGGTTGGTGCGACAGCTCGCGCGAGGGGAGAAGCAGCTCCTGCTGCTCGCGCGATGGGAGGGGCAGGGTCGATGGTGTTGTAGCTCGCACAAGGGGAGGATGAGGGGAAGGCGGAAGGGAGGGGAAGGTGTGTTGGTGCGATTGCTCGCGCGACGACGGCTGAACTGGAGAAGGAGGGAGGTGGAGGAGGGGGTCGGTAGCAGCTAGCCTGGAGGAGGGGGGCCGCAGCAGCTGGCCTCGAGGAGGGGGGAGGGGTGGGAGAAGGGGTGTTTTTTATTATTATTTTTGGTTTAATTTTAACCGTTAGATCGAGGATGGGTTAGATTAACTCAAAGGCTTGGTTGAGTTAATGGATTAAAATAATGGAGGGTTATGGGTGTTGAACGACGCACTTATTTGGGGTTTCTCATGTAATTCGTGATTATGAAGGGTTCCTGGGGCAATTACGAAACTACTCAGGGTTATGGGTATAAATATCCCTAATTTATATTCCGTGAACCCAAGGAGTGGTTTGGTGGTAGAGCAATGTGCCTCCGCCTTAAAGGACCCGGGTTCGAATCCTACTATTAAAAAAAATTTATATTTCGTGGAGGGGTATGTGTTGGTTTAAGTTGGAGTTTAAGTTCCATTACTTTCGATAATGCATGTCCGACGATTAAAAATGAAAGACTATTCAATAAAGGATTCCCTTCCTAAGTTTGGAGAGCACAATGCCTAATCTTCTTGGACTTGGTAAAATAGTATCTGAATTGGACCTTAAAACCATGCTCATAAGAAAAGGCACTCAGTCTGCCTCCCATGAGGGATTACTCCCAGTCTTGTCGCTAGGTTCATCCTGTGTGAGGATGTGCTTCTTGTCATTACACTGCATTAGGCTCATAAACTGCATGGCCCAAAGATATAATTTGTCCCATCCATCTTGGCAATGGGTGTCGGACCTTTAAAGGCACTCGGGGATGAGACCTCAGCTTTAGAACTCTGTTGTCTGACATGATGACAACAATGACAAAGTTGGGATTTTAGACCGGATTGAATGCGTCTGCACAATCATACAAGAAGATGGTTGCGGGTGTAGACGCATACCACAACCTCTTCCATCCCTTTGAGGTCTCTCTAGGTAACTAAGATGACTTTACGACGACTTCAAAAAAAAAGATGACTTTACGAAGCAAATCAACAAATCAGACCTCGAAGCCGTCGATCAGGAACCCCTAGGGAGCTATATGGCCCCTAGAATGAAGATGGAGCCCGAAGAGGCCTAGGGTGACATACCCAAGGTCGAGGGCGGCAGCCTTGGCTGCTGCTGCTTGCGGTGGCAGCCTCGGCTGTTGCTGCTCAGCGGCGGCGGTGTTGGCACTTGTTGTTGTTGCACAAGGTACGGCAGCGATGGTTGCGGTCGATAGCAGCGCTCGCGTTAGGGTTTGGTGGGGAGGGGTATCTAGGACACAGGCTTCAGCCTAGGACCGTCGCTCTGATACCATGTGAAAGGAAAAATATATATTGCACGAAGCCCTAGAGCTCTCTTATATAGGAGAAAAGCTCTATGGAATATTACATAATGAAGACAAGATAAATACGAAATCTAAATAAACCACAGAGAGATATAAATATCTCAACAGGATCATAACACTGGTATCCCTTCGGGGTCCTTGAGTACCCAACAAACACACATTTGACAGCCCTAGGGGATAGCTTGTCAAGACCTGGAGCCAACTGGTGGACGAATGCAACCGAGCCAAAGACACGAGGAGTAAGTGAGAACAACTCCTTAGGAAAAGCTATGGAGAAGGAATTTTCTCACCAAGACGGACGAGGGCATGCGATTTACTAGATAACATGTCGTAAGAACAGCATCACCCTAAAACGAATGCGGGGCACAACTCTGAATGAGAAGCGTCCAAGTGGCATCAAGTAAATGGCAATTCTTTCTCTCAAGGTTCAGGAAAGCGGTATGCGTATGCGTTCGGACAAGTCACCAAATACTGAACAAGTGGCATGCGGTGGCATATGCGGGGTGTATGCGGTTCTACGTGATTTTCTAATTTTAATTTAAAAATAAATAAATATCTATGAATAACATTACCACTGAATTTATGTATTTAAGTGGAGTTAAAGAAGATCTAAGAAAAACGGTTCATGTGAGATGGGTGTGTGTGTATGCTTTTAATTGTCTAATATTTAATCACAAAAAATATTTACCATAAAAACTTCACATATTAGATGATTCGTAATAACAAAACTTCAATACACATGCATGCACTATATGAGCAAAACATCAATCGACATATATAAAAATATTCAACGATACATTGCATATACTCGTGAAAATAATACATGAGAAAAACATTGCATATACATAATGGTATAATGCATTGCAATTGTATAGAAATGCATGCCATATTCTTACACTTGAATGAAGGAAGAGGCAGAGCTACAAAATTAAGGATCAGAAAGAGAAGATTGAAAAGTTGGAGCTGCTGGAGCAGTATGCGGGGCATATGCAGGATATGCGGGGCATATGCGGGCCGCATAAGCGGAGAGGGCGCATAATGCACTGATTCGTGAAATCGGTGCGGTCTGCATGCCGCACGAGCATATGCGGCCACATATGCGGCACGTGCGGCCGATTTCATGAACACGGCTTTCTCTCTACAACACCATTCTGCTGAGAAGTGTAAGCACATGTCGTTCGATGAATAAAACAATGGGATAAAAAAATGTGATAGAGCACGGGTACAGAATTCCAAAGCATTATAAGTTCTCAAAAATTTCACAGAAGAAGAGAAAACATTATGCATTTCATTGATAAAGGTTTTGATCACATCCTCTGCTTCAGAAATATTTTTCAATAAAAAGACTCATGACAGACGAGAGAAATCGTTAACAGCAACAAGATAAAACCCGTGTCCCTGATGATCAGGTACACGACTCTGACCCCAAATGTCAACATGAAATAATTCAAAAAGGGAGCTACTGCTCCGACTCTGACGAGTGGGAAAAGCAGATCGGCGATGCTTCCCCAACTGACACGCCTCGCACTGGAAGGAAAACCCTAGTGAAATCTGCAGCAAAATGTGACACGTCTTATGGAGAGGGAGGTGACCAAAACGTAGGTGCCAAGTGAAGGGAGAGACTGGTCATGATGAATGGGAGGAGACACCTGCATAGGAAGTCCAGACCATGCGATACAAACCACCCCGCTCATGGCCACAGGCAATCACTCTGCATGTAAGAATGTCCTGAAAAACAAGAGACGATGGGTCAAAGATAGCTCGACAATGCAAATCCTTCATAATAAGATTGATAGATAATAAATTTCATAGAGAAATCAAGAGCATGTAACACATTCTGTAGACGCATCGAAGGTACCAAACTAAGCTCCCCATGTTCGATGATCGGGGAATGAGTCCCATCGGCTTACCGCAATTATCCTTGGTGGAACTTATCTATAAGCTGTAAGTTGTTCCCTATCCCCGCATAGATGATGTAATGCCCCAGAGTCCATGATCCATTCAGTAATCTCAGAGCCATGACATGATGTAAAAGCATAAGTACTACCTGAGGTACTAGCAGTAGTACAAGTACTAGCAGAAGCAAAGGCTGCTACATCTGAGCGGCCTCCAAGAGCTAGTGAAGAAACAAGGAGCATAATATCCCATAGTCTAGCCACGAGGTTATCAAATCGCTGGTCTGAAGTAGGAGCAGTTGAAGGCTCGACCTGTTTCGCTACACGAGCTGATGCAGGAAAACCATGCTTGGAGTAGCATGTATCCTCTGAATGGCTTGAGCGATGACAGTATGTACAACGCTGACGAATGCGACCTCCTCTACATGAGGTCCACATTCACGAAAAGAAGACGAGCCTCCTCTTTTTTGAGAGGTTGCCATTGCCGAAGAAGTATGGTTAGTGCTAGTGTGTTTCTTACCGTTAAACTTCATGAGGCTCATGAATTGCATAGCCCATAGCTCATAGTTTGTCCCGTCCATCTTGACAATAGGTGTTGGACCTCTGAAAGCGCTTGTGACAAATACGGCGACTTCGTTTTATGAAATATTGCCGGAAAAGGAGTGCTAGGGTTATGTAGACCAATGAATGAATGCCTACACAGACATGCATGGATTTGAATGCATATGTAGACTTATGCACTCAAATCCATTATCCCAACCAAGGATCGATGACGGGGCGGAAGAGAAGAAGCCAGCAGCTATAGAGGTCGGTTGCTAAGGAGATGCGATGGCAGGGGCCGCTGCTCAATGGTGGGGGCTGCAGGAGCGGACTGTGCCGGTAGGGCGGGCGACGAGTGGCTGCAGGGGCGGGTTGTGCCGATGAGGCGGCGGCGGCAAGGATGCTGCCCGGATGGGTGACGGCAGCGGCTATCTTGGATAGACAAAGGGGCGGCAGGTGGGGTAGTGTTAGGTTTAGGGTACGGAGCATCAGCCTATGACCGTGGCTCTGATACCATGTTGGGAGAAAAAGAAAAGAAGATTATTCCTGATAACCCTAGGCTCTCATATAGAGGAGAAACTATGGGTAAATTACATAAGATGGATACAAAGAAATAAAATAAAGAAAAAGTACATATAGAATATAGAAATATCTCTACACATTATATGTGGTAGATGGGTAATCGGATCCTACCAGGGTCCAATTGCCGCATCCAGTATTTAGTCCCACATCTATCAGTTGTGGGTCTTGGAGGGTATGTGGAGGCTATATAAGAAGCCCTTGATCTTATGTATCAGATGAGAGAAAGTTGGATGCAACAATCAGCCCTTTGAGGCGTTCTCCCGTGGTTTCATCACGCTCCTTAGGGAATAGGGTTCCACGTAAAAATCCCAGTGTTCTTTAATGTTTATTCTATTATCTCTGATTACGCTTCCGCATTTCATATTTCTAACGGTTTAAGCATTTTTCTCTTTCTCTTTTAATTGCACATCATTCATGCACTAAATAAACTATTTTGAGCTTTAGAATAGCTTAAATTTCATAATTCCAGCTTGTAAAAGTCTTGAATGATTACCAAAATATTTTCATAAAGGACATGGGAAGTAACTCGGTATTGGACTAGTGTAATGACTGGTTTATCACTAGTAAAAGAACAATATAAATCACTTGACGGTGCTCTCAAAGTAAGTTGAATACGATATCACTGAACCCTGAATTCCGCATTAGAAATGTTCGAGTCAAAACAAAATTTCCACTCCATTATGTGTCAACCCACAATCCCCTCACTTTTTTACATGAATTCCAATTATGCCCTTCCTCCACCATCACCAAACACCTCATTGCCCCTAATCACCACAACTAATAAAACATATGAAAAAAAACTTATTCCTCACTTTCATTTAATTATGTTTCAACAAAAATCGTTGCTGGCATCCTAACAACAAAGGATCTGTACATATAGACATCTTTTCAGCCTACCCTTTGCACATGATTAGACTCTAGATAATGGCTCATTTCTATGTTCCTTTAAACAAAGCAATTTAACTCCCCGACCTCTTCAACCATAGATTTCAAACGTGCATGTCCTCCAGCACCGATACCAGTCTTTCAAACATACCGTGGATCATAGGACTCCAAAATCTAATTGAACAGTGACTCACAATTGCAGTAACATACCAACAATTACGGAACCCTAGATGCCAAAAATGCAGGCTATCATATCAAATTAAATGCAAGAAAATTAAGGATGCAAATGGATAGGGACATCTCCATCTCCGTTCCATCATCTTATCCGTTCTATATAGATTTCGACATCCGTATTTGTTTTAAAATGGATACAAATATGGATATCACTTTGAATCGTAAATACCATTACCCGTATTCGTATAATTGTTTCATACATGAATATAATTGTAGGTTTATTTTTAATTATATGCAACATAATTTTAAATCCTTTCATCATATTGATGTAATTGTTATGAAATAAATAAATTTAAACACATTCATTATGTAAAAAATATACATAGTATTTTTTCTTAAATCCATATCCAATCTATATCCATTTTGCATGTGTATTCGTTAAAATCTGGATCTTGATCAGTATTCGTATTTAAAATGGATAAGGATGTCGTAACATCTAACTCTGTATACAGTTGTTTGCATCCCTAAAGACAATGCTAACATTTTTATTTTGGAAAAGCTTACACAAATTTAGAATCAGAACAAGTTTGAATGGGGAAGATTACCTTTATCACATCCCGGCTAAGATCTTCAACACACTTCATGTGAACAGTTATTCTCTTCCCTCTCTTTGGTATTTCGCCTCCAGGCTTTAACTGATTCAGAAACAAAAATAATCATGTAAAGAACAAATTTAGATTTGCATTCATCAGTGATAACAATACTGTCGAAAACTACAGGCAGGCATGACCCTGCAAAATGTTAGCCTTCAAATGCTTCAAGGGCAATATGATACCTCTGAACTGCGGTATCCACACTCATCACACGTACTTGCCATGACAATCACTTCTCGGAAGTAAGGAATTTCTGGAAGTGATAAAGGAGAAACGGAGGCCTGCAAATTATCAAGACCAGAAAACAAATCTTGATATTGATTCAATTAAATCGTGACCAACAATTGTCATGCTTCGTAGTCTGGAAGACGCTTTCAACCCTCTACTTACCCATCAGAAGGAATCAATCATATAGAAAGAATTTAATTAAAAGGCATAAGGGAGATAGCAGAGTGTGTGAGAGAGACAGACCAGTGGGAAAGGTGAGATTGAGGGACGGAGGTCCAGGTGAAGGGTAAGGAGTGAGAGGAGCGAGAGAAGTGATGGGTGGGGCGGCGGAGCGGTGGGAAAGGCAGGGGGATGTGTGGCGACATGCACCGTAGAGTTTGAGAGGTGGAGGTGGGGAACATAGAAGGAAACGGAAGGATGTAATGGAATCAGGGTGGTAGGTGGAGAGGCTAGTAGGTCTAGAGAGGCTAGACAGCGATAAGAGGGAGATGATATAGAGGGGCGTGAGGGGATGGATGCTCGGAGGATAGAGGTCGGTGGGGCTTGGGCGGTTCCCGAAGATCTGCATAGTGCATACGATGTCATTCCTCCTCGAAGCAACATCCATTGTGGTGTTTTCAATGCGGAGGTGATGATCATCTCAAAAAGGCTTGCATAGGGGAGCCACAGGGGAACCGATCTACTTCAGGTGTGGTAAAGCGAGGCACTGTAGAGCAGAATGCTCGGACAATGGCACCTAGAGGAGGGTGTGCAGTAGTAGCTCATCCGTGACGGAGTGTTAATTGATCGAGGCACTAATTTGGAAATAAAGGCAGCTTCGGCAAGTTTACATCTTAGCTTTGGCAATGATACGATGAACATTAGTACGGGGACCCTCTGTGCGTGGGGGCTTTCTTCCGAGGACTCATGTCGGTGATTTTCAGGAACTTCGAGTGTGTGGGGGCTTTTTTCAAAGGACTCATGTGGGTAACTTTCAAAAACTTCGAAGAATTGGTCAGCTAGTACTAAGTGGAGGCCACCATTGTTTCATGATAAGGAAGACACATAGGTTCATCGATATTTTGTGATGATGAAGGGACTCGCATCTCGCATGTAACATCCGGATCCGAATGAACTGAAGCTCCTGTCAAGAAAAGGATGTTTCAAGCAAGTTTGGATCTCCAAAGTGGAGATATTCAAAGGTGCATATCTCTCTTCACTTTACTTTCATTAAAGTCAATGTTGGAGTCTCTAATTCAGGTTTTTTTATGTTGCTATCCATCAGATATTTTAGCTATTGTTGTATGTTAGATAAAGCCATAAAATCCCTCCAAACTTAGAGGATCAAAGGTACAATCTTCTCCTCCTCTTGCTGCAGTCCATGTTTTTGAACAGTTCTAATTCCCCCTCTTGATGACTTCCATGCATGATTCAAATTCTCAAACTACCCTTGGAATTAGATAAGAATGTGAAGTTTTAGCTAATTTTAAAAAAAATCAACAGAAAGAAGTTTACAGGACATGCTTATTAAATAAGATAGAACTTTGTTTTAGGGTTTATAAGAAACTAAAACGGTTTGTAAAAGTTAATTGGTAAATGTAGATAGAATTTACCACCTGTTTGTAAAAAAAATGATGAGGATTAATTCAGTCATGCACATATTTTTATAAGGGAGAAAGATCAGAAATAGAGAAGGGATGGAAACCAACCTCTTAGGGAGAAATCAACATTTTTAACTCTCCTCTCACATCCATGACAGCACATCTTCACCATCAGCTCCACTGACTGATTGAACCCATGAAAGAAAGGGGACAAAACATAATAACAAAACCAAAGGGGCTCCTCCTTTTAAGTGGATAGTTAGAAGAACGAGAAAGAAAAAAAGAGACATGAGCATGGCTTTGATTCTCTCACCTACAGTATCGTTCCCTCTTCTTGTGCATGTGAGTAGGACTACTGAGAGAGTTATGTCATGATTCATAGGTTAGGTTGTAGCATTTCCTTTGCCCTTTTTGTATAGCATCTCCATTTGCTTATTGGTTCATATTTCATTACCAATAAGCTATAAGAAAAAGGAAATTTTTCAGCTAGAAGTTGCAAAAAAATTTTAAGTTAATGTATATAGCTTTTTGTTCTTTTCTCCTTGATAGTTAGCAAAACCCCGATAACATAATAGCTTCAAAAAGAAGGATTTCTAAACTGCCACGTGGAGGGGTATTCATACCTTATTAATAATGATAACAATATATTATTGTATATATATCCATATTTGTATCTATAAAGAGATTTAGGGAGAACATCGTACTTTGGTGTTTTCTGGATCAATAATCATGTGGCAGCCAAAAATTAATGGTGATTCTTGGATCAATAAATCATGTGGGAAATTGAAATTTAAGTAAATCATAGTGACAAATAAGGAAAAGAATAGGAGGCATGATCCACTCTTTCCCTCCATCGAGAGCAATGGAGCTTTGCTTTGCAGAATTGGACTAAGGGGAATAGATGTAGCAATTGCTTTAAGTACGGTCTCCAGTTTCCAACCTATCTAATATCGACCATCATCCATATCTCTATGGCTTGAAACGATTGACTCATATTGCGTTTATTTTTATTTTTTTCGATTCTAGCATTATTGATTTTCCCATTGATCCAAATCCGAATCCAAGCCTAATAACCAACTTCAGATCTCATGATTTGAAAAAGGAGATCATTACGGTATTCTCATACGAGTCACTTAGGAAATCTAGATTCAATTAGCAGGCCACTAAATTAAGAAATAATCTATGATCAATGACTGAAAATCCTCGTGATCAATCCTTTAGGTATAAATCACTAAATATGGATCATTATTCAATAAAGTTGCCGACAATATATCTAGATCGGTAAGGTTAACCACAATAGAGATTAAGAAAGGATGATGAATCAAGTCAGTGTTGCTGATCCAATGAAGACTGATAAATATTGAGTGCCGATCATGGTGACCTTCACACCTGACTGCGCGAGGGTGCGGTGACCCTTAGCTGGGCGGGAGATAGGAAGCCCAGTTAGGGCAGCGGCCGCTTAGTTCGCGGGTCTCAGATCCCAGTCTTTTCTCGATTTTTTCGCGAGCGCTCACAGTTTTTACGCCTCTCTGGGATCCACAAGTTTTCTTTTAAAGACCAGTTCCGCTAACCCTTGTTCTTTAGGGTACTTAGGCTGGAGGGCCCTTGGTTTTAGTTTTTCGAGCTCGTTAGCCCGTACCGGTCAGGCCGATTTTTCTTTTAGAGTGACTTTTCCGGAGAGTCTCTCTCACCCGTCTCAGTGGCGTAGTTTTGGAGTAGACCTATCCCTCTATTGGACCGCACTTCCAATTAGAGGGCGAGACGGAAGAGCCTTTTGTAGGCTACCTCACCGCTTGAGTTTTGTTTACTTTTCGCCAGCAGACTTGGCGATGCTACATCTGAATCATCCATATATACATCCGAATCCTCTATGGCTACATCTGAATCAGTTATTGTTGAATTTGAAAGAGTTACATTGAGATTGGATTGAGTCACAAATGAGTTTGTCTAAAGTTGAGATGAATTACAGTTGAGTTGGTCGTAGTTGAGCTTAGTTTCCATTGAGCTAATTACTGTTCTGCCAGTAATTCCTGATGAAGAGAAAAGACCAGTTTATGAAAATCATCCTTATCAAAGTACGAGCTACTACCACAGTTGATTGAAATAGTTAGTGGATGTGTTGGGAACTTAGTTAGGATGCATTTTACTCCACCGCATGCCTACGGAGGCACCCCAACCCTAAGGCTTCCTTACTGCCTTAGAGTCATAGTGTGAGGTCTTACCTAGACCAAGACCACAGACTATCCACTATGTTTGAGAAATTCAGCAAGAAAAGAATCAAAACATCAGACTCATCATCTACACTTACTATGGTCTATCCACATGACTCACAATGATCAGAAAAGACCTGAATCATCTCGACCATGTCAATCATTAAATACTCAAGATATCTGAATCATCTCAATCACGATAGGCATTGAATAAATCATTGAAACTTGAAATTGATGGGGAAGAACGGAAATCATATACATTTTTATACTGGAGTCACACCTTGGAATCATAATATGAGATCACACTCAGATCAAGATCTCAGATTATCCACTAAATCTGAGAGATTAGATAAAGACCAAGAACCAAGATTCAAAATCCACATCTCCAAGATCCATTAAACATGATTTATAATTAAGTAAAAGATGACCGTTTAAATATGGATCATATATCTATGTATAAAAACGATAAATACTAGGAAATTAAGGTAGGGTAACTAAGTCGGGAAATTCACTTGTTGAATAACTAGAAAACTTGTTTCATTGCCAATAGCTCTAAAATTAATTGATAAGCCTTATTTACTTGCTTTCTTTTGGAGCCATTAAATATCATGTTATTGTTAATTAATTAGGTGTGCTCAACATTTGTTGATGTTCTTTTCTCCGTATTACATGGATTGCAGGCAAAACACCTGCATTGTGATATTGGAAGAGTTGAACATCAGCTTCTGTAGTTATTTTTATCAGGTACGCATGCTATATTTTGTTCAAGGTATTATATAATGCTTTTATTTCTCTTCTGATACAATTAGGATTTCATTTCTGTTGTTACATGTTAACCGTTATGGAAATTTATGCAATATAATTGTGATATATTGTAGTTATGTGGTTTATTGGTTAATTTGTGAATGTCATTCATAAATGTGAAAAACAATTCCGTAATTTCTAGTTCTCTAATGTGATCTTTAGCGAACATGATACTACGAGTGATATGTAAACGGGTCTCCCAGATCCGAGAAGGAGCGGGCCTCACATCGCACTTTGTAATAAGAGCTTTGCAGCGATTAAGGAGGCATTTTTCTACTTTAGAGGGCGTAGTGGTCGTGATATAAGACAAACTTCGGCTGGGGTAGTTCTTCGATTTTGTAGCAGAATTAATGGCCCAGATAGCATATTCCTTCGATGGCGGAGTTCCGAGCGAGGGAAGTTTTGTTTTCAATGAGTTGGTCCACTTTGACTGGCAAAATTTGCAATGAGTTTTGTTTCCGACCCAGATAGGATATTCCTTCGACGCAATCTGAAATTTGCAAGGGTTCTCGCATGGTAAAGAAGTTAGTCCAAAAGAGGTTGCAAAGGAAGTTGCGGATAGGTAGTTGTAATATTGGCACTTTGACTGGTAAATAGATGGAGATAGTATAGACGATGGAAAGAAGGAAGATTCAGATATTGTCTCCAAGAGACAAAATGTGTTGGACAGAAAGCAAGGGAGATTGAGAAGACGAGCTTTAAACTTTAGTATTCAAGTAAAGATAAGGCTAAAAATGGTGTTGGAGTGGTTGTTCGTAATGAATTAAAGGATTGTGTGATCGAGGTGCAAAGATTCGGGGATCGGATTATTTTGCTAAAATTGGTGCTCGAATAAGAAATTCTGAATATCATCTCAGTTTATGTACCACAAATTGGTTTATATGAAAGGATTAAACAAGCTTCTATGGAGGATTTGGATAAGATTATGCAATGAATCCCACAAAGAGAAATGATTTGCCTATGTGGAGATCATAATAGACACGTGGGAAAGGATGCTTCAGCGTATGCTAGTGTTCATGGAGGACATGGCTTCAGGGATAGAAATGAAGAGGGGAAAAATATTCTGGATTTTGTAACGGCTTATGATCTTTTCATAGCAAACACTCTCTTCAAGAAGATGAGTAGCATTTAATTACATATAAGAGCGGTCCGAGTAGAATGATATAGACTATTTTGCATTGAGGAGAAGAGATCGGTTGTGTTGCAAAGACTGCAAAATAATCCTAGGAGAGAGTTTGACAAATCAATATCACTTGTTAGTCATGGATGTGCAAATAAAAGGGTTGGTAAAGAAAAGGAGTGTTTCCAAGATCACTAGAACAAGATGATGGATTCTTCAATTGAAGCAATCAAACTTCAGGGAGAAAGTTTTTGAAGATTTATCTTGGGATTGTAATGGAAGTGTAAGCGAGATGTAGGAGGCGGTAGCATCTTGTATCCGAAGGGTAACCAAAGAGATGCTAGGCAAGTCAAAGGGCCTGTTTGGTTGCAGGGTTGGGCAGGGTTGGGTTGGGCAGGGGTACCCCTGTGAATAGTAAACTGTGAGGAGGATTGGGCTGTTTGGTTGGAGGGTTGGGAAGGGTTGGGCCAACCCAACCCTTCCCAACCCTGCAACCAAACAGGCCCAAAGGGAGGAGCTCCATGCCAAAAGGAGGCCTGGTGGTGGAGTAGAGGGGTGCAAGAGACGTTCAAAATTAAAAGAGCATGCTTTAAAGCTATGTCTAAAGATAGAACCGAGGAAACTGTCACAAACTACAAAATAGCGAAGATGGAAGCAAAGAAGACTATAAGCGAAGCTAAGTCAAAAGCTTAATAAGTTTTGTACAAAAATCTCGACTCTAATGAGGGTCGGAAGGATATATTCAGGTGGGACAAAGCAAGAGAAAAAAAACAAAGACCTTTCTCAAGTGAGATGCATTAGGATGACAGAGGCCACATGTTTGTTACTCAGAAGGATTTAGACACTAGATGGAGGCAGTATTTCCATAAGTTTTTCATTAGGGAAGGAAATAAAGATATAACTTTGGAGGATCTATTTAGTAGTGAAAGTTACTTGAATCATGCAAGCTATAGACGAATATAAAGGAAGGAAGTAGAGGAGGTTTTGAAGGTTATGAAACCTGGGAAAGGTGCAGAAAATGATGGCATTCTTATAGAAGTATGGAGAAGCAATAGTGAGACCTGTTATGCTTTATGGATTTGAATATTGACCTATGAACCATAGACATGTGCCGAGAATGGCAGCAGCAGAAATGAAAGTGCTTAGGTAGATGTGTGGACACACACGTATAGATCGGATTCGGAATGATGCAATCAGAAGGAAAGTTGGTGTATCTCTGATCGATGATAAGATACGAGAAAACCGCTTAAGGTGGTTTGGACATTTGTAAAGGAGGTCAGTTTGATGCACCTACTAGGAGATGCGAGTTTTAGGATGTTGAGTCGGCTAAGAGAGGGCGAGGAATGCCCAAGAAGTATTGGAATGATATTATACAAAGGGATCTTAGTTTCTTTTTGGATCTAACCCTGAGAATGACCCAAGACAGATCTGAATAGAGGCAAAGAATCCATGTAGCCGACCCTACTTAATATGGGAAAAGGTTTTGTTATTGTTGGTGTTGTTGAGTTGGTCCACTCTCCTAACTAACAAAGTAGCAGTGGTGGCAATGGTGGTGGATGATGGAGATGGAGCAAAGGGGTAGTTCTCTGAGAAGCCAGAAGCAGCCAACATTGAATTGAGATAGTTCACCTCCATGATCTCTGAAATGGATAGGTCTAGTAGCATGTATATGGAGCAAGGCCTCAAATACAAGTTTCAGTAACCGTATCGGTCTTCAGAGGCACCTTGTCCACCTATGTCTGCCCTCACGATAAGGGAGTGTATATCCTAGTTCCTCGTTATTTACAGTTTTTAAGGGGGAGATGTCAATGGAGGTGTTGGATGCTGCTAGAAAACCAATATACCCTCTTATAACATGTCAGAAAACAAATAATGCGAAAGCATAATATCAGAGATATAGAATAAACAATAACAACAATGGGATTTTTATTTAGAACCCTACTCTCTGAGGAGCGAGATGAAACCACGGGAGAGCGCCTCAAAGGGTTGATGTGTTCATTGTACTTTCTCTCCTCTGATACAGGAGGTGTGGGGTAATTGGACTCTGGAGGGATCCAATTACCCATCTACACATTGCGCATACTCCAACACTCCCCCTCAAGCTGGAGCATGCAATGCTCAGCTTGGACAAAAAAATCTCAAACTCACAATACAAGACATGGCAAATAATATCAACTCAACGCAAACATAATTGTCGATTGTTGTCGAGGATGTTGCTTCTCATGTTGTGTAGGTGGGAACGAACAAACGGGTTGGAGTGTGAGTTGAACTGTCTCCTCGTCGCAAAACATGTGCTATGTACTACTTCTGTCAAAGTCACTAAAACTGAAATGAGTCTCCTCGTCGGAGTACTCTGGCTCGCCACATGTAGAAGGGTGAATCATATGGACAACTACTCCATCTTTGAAGGGTTGAACTCAAAAGGCCGTGGAAACATCCTCGTCGGAGTCCACGGTTGCTGGAGAATGGAGTCTAAAAGTCTCCTCGTCCGAGAACAGGGTCTCTCCCATACTTGCTCAGAGAATGTGATCTCTACTCTGGAGTTCCTATGAAACCAACTGAAAATCCTAGCCCACAATGGTATAGAGAATGGGATCTCTACTCTGAAGTCCCTATGGATCACATGAAAACTCTGAGACCAAGAAACAAAGATGGGAACCACAAAACTGATGATCGCAAACACATGTGCATCATACTGAAGACTAAGAACAAATCTGAACGTCGAGTCTGAAAATCTGTAGAGTCAGACATTTGGCTGGCCTGGAATCTGGAGAATCTAAAAATCTGGCCTATAGAACTCTACAGAATACTCCTCATTTTTCTCATACTTGTCGGCAACAATGACATCGACAAAGTTGGTAGAAGACAAGAAAATGATGGAAGAAACAAAATTCCAATAAGCCGATCTCACAATTTTTCTCAACTTTTCTTCTCGTAAAAATTTTTTTCGAATCATTTTTTATCGTACGGAAATCTTTTTGCATGATCAATTTTTCAACTATTTTTCTTTTTTATATAGCCGACTTCCTTTTCTTAGTGTACGATTTTTTTGGTACGTGTCTCTTTTTTAAGCCTTCCAGTTTTTTCCGGTTGCCATCTCTTCATTTTTTTTGAAAACCAGGCGCATTTTTTTGAACGAACTGGGCCTCCTCTTTTTCTGCCCCCTTTGTATATTTTTTATCACAGCCTAAGTAGGGCTTGGACTTCTCCCCTCCTTTTTTAAAGGAAAAAAATTGAAGCTATTGGTCCTAAATTAGACCCAAATGAAAAACCAATCTTGATAAGAGGCATTGCCCCATCGACCTCTTACTTCTCATGCTCGAATAGGGTTCCCGCCCGAGGAAACCCAAATCACGTCGCCGCCGCTGCAGCTTAAAAGGAGCTCGTGTGCCGCCACCAGGACATGGAAAAGGAGCTCCTGCATTGTTGGAGGTGCGGTTTTGGGAGGAGGAGGTGCGGCTTCGATACTTTTCTCATCTTCATGCCGCTCCCCAACAGCTTGCGCAAGAAGAATTGAGAAGGGTGGCCCCTCCTCGCTCCCTTTTCTTCAAGAACACAAGTCCCACTACAGGAGAGGAGATGTGCATACCGTCTGGAGGAGTTCTTGGATAAGGGGCGGCGGCACCTCACTACTTGATCATTGCGAGAAGAAGCAGGGCACTGCTTTGTGGCTTGGAGCGGCTCCGCCTGGGAGCTTGCCTAGAGGTGGTGGTGTCGCCATCTTCGAGGTTGCCTAGCCGATTAGGGCAGCACGAGGAGGACCCTCTTCCTCCTGAAGATACCGCCAAGAGAAGCAACCCTAGTGTTATGGCTGGAGTAGAATCTGTGCAACCCCCTGATGGGACTCGGAGGGCTGCTAGGAGCCTAGAGGCAAGGTTGCGGAATGAGGGTTTCAAGAAGATAACCCAAACGAATCTGGAGAGACGATCAAAACAACATCGGTGAAAACCCCATGATATTGATGGTGATCCATGCAGAACTAGGGTTTCAGAAAACCTTATATTCATGGAACTTGGCGATGGCAGACCTTGCGTATTTATGCAGAACAAACACATAACAATTTTTTTCTTGGACAGATCTCTCATATCAAAGAACATCGACATACAATAAATAAAATAAAATTTTTAAGAACAAATCCAAACTCGAATCTTCAAGAACAAAATAAAATCCAAGAATGGAACCCGCTTTGATATCATGTTAGAAAACTAACATACGCTCTGACACCATGTTAGAAAACGAATAATGCTGAATCATAATGTCAGATATACAAAATAAACAATAAGAACAACGGGATTTTTACGTAGAACCCAAGTCCCTGGGGAGCGGGATGAAACCACGGGAGAACTCCTCAAAGGGCTTATGTATTCATTGCACTTTCTCTCATCTGATATAGGGGGTGCGGGGCTTCTTATATAGCCCCCACTGACTCTCCAAGTCCCACAACTAGTAGATGTGGGACAAAACATAAGTGGGTGTGATAATTGGACCCTGAAGAGATCCAATTACCCACCTACACATGACGCATACTCCAACGGGTGATGAACACATTAACACTTTACACATGGTGGAATTCCTATCGTGGTCCCTCCTTGATCGTGTTCTTGAATCCATGGATTGGAATCCTTTTTGTTAACATATGTGCAATCTTTATCAGGTTCGTATTTGGATCATGCATCTAATTGTTGGGAATCTGGAGGGTTGTTGATCAGGTGACTTCTTTCATTTTTAGCCTTCATGGTTGCTTGAGTCGAGGATGGTTTTAGTAAGTGTGTGCTCTTTACTGGCAGGTCATGTGGAATCTAGTTCAGCTTCATGGGAAATAGCCGTGAAACTCAAGGCTCTATCCAGAATGCTAGATAAATTCAAATGGGAGGTTCGGACTTGTCATAAAAGGCGGGCCAAGCAAAGGTTATGCCTTTCAACACACTTGAGGACTCTAGGGAAGTGATAGAAAAAGAGGCGGGGAAAGAACTATGGCTCGAAATTTCACCTGGTTTGAGGGA
Organism: Ottelia alismoides; assembly: GCA_037367405.1. Taxonomy (NCBI): domain Eukaryota; kingdom Viridiplantae; phylum Streptophyta; class Magnoliopsida; order Alismatales; family Hydrocharitaceae; genus Ottelia; species Ottelia alismoides. The sequence goes on along the minus strand of JAZKJV010008013.1, from coordinate 345,895 downwards.
TGCGACTTGGACAAATCGACGATCTTTCGCTTCGCAACTTGCAGGATAGTCAGTCATCTTTCGCTTTGGACCTTTGAATTCTAGAGTTTGTGTATGATCTGAATCAACCTTTCGCTCCGGACAACCAAGTGACTTTTCGTATCCGTAAGAGTGCTAGCAAAGAAGTAATAGAGAACGGGAGGATGGGATCAAAGTAGCTAAACCGAGCCGAGAGAGAATGCGCGGATAGAGCACGAGTGTGAGCTAAGAGACGTGCAAGCCGAGCATATGGCACGTAAACCTATAGAATATATTTGCTGATATTTTTTGTGAAATTCCAGTTTCTACCAAAATCGAAACAGGTTGTTATCGATTTCTTAGGACAGCAGACAATGTATCACCTTTTCTCTTCAATTTTGAAACAAAATGTGGTTGATGTATGCCCTATTTCGCCCATATTGCACAAGTTGACCAAGTTGCTTTGCCCACCAACATTCGAGGTCGCAGAATGCTTACAATGAGCTTGATTGAGGTTTGACAGACGAGTTACGATTTATGTGTCTCAGTTCACAACAAGTTCATGATATGTAGTTAAGATAATATATAATAAGCATGCGTTCGACTTATTGTGAATTTTGAGTTTGTGAGAGTATGTTATTTGTAATTTTGAATTACTTGTGGTGTACAAAACTAAACCCCTTACTACATACCTTACTCAATATTGCATATCAACATGTACGGTTATTATGATAGTTCTACTACGTAACTTGTATTCATGCCATTTACTTAGCAAATAATTGTGCATTTATACCATATTTAATTATAAAAACCCATTGGAAATCTTACTTTCAAACAAACAAATTTCATGTGCATTTTACAAACAAATTTCAAGTGCATTTTCCCATTTTTAGCAGACTTGCACAAAATATCAGCGGCATGTCGACGATATTTGGTTTCTCTAGGCTAGTGAAATGCCATCGAAATCGGTGTTTAAGGCCATAGATAGAACATCGTTGGATCTTAATTGACAAAGACAAGATGCGAGAGGAAGAGTAGAGACAGTGTTTCAGACAAACTTGGCTGAATGAAGGGGGACACCAAAATCGGGTTTTTTCATATAATGGCTAATGAGGGGAGAAGATGCAACTTAGTTCACACGCTTGAGGTAGACGATAGGAAGATCGAGGGAGACTTATATTGAAGTTGTTGCACTTTCGGGGTTGTGTAGGCAAGCACCCTACTGTGGTGCGAAGTAGGCTAGCAAAGATGTGCTACGGTTGCTTATGGTTGTAGGATTCTGAGCTAGTGAGGCCTTTATTATTGATAAGCTCCGAGCAATGGTTTTTTCCTTAAATACAAACAGTTTCTCGATCAGACGATTTCCTGCTCTTATTCAATAAAAAAATTTGGGAGTTGGTTAGGCAGGATGTGCTGGTGGTGTTTGAGGATTTGTGCCTGGCAAATTAAGGCGTCATGCAATTCAACTATTCCCTCTTGTTCCTCTTGTAAATAAAGGAAGCAAAGTGGCGGGTAGATGATTTTGTCATATCGCTCTATCCAATGCCATCTATCTCATCGTGGTGAAGGGGTTTCCGAATCGCCTTCACAAGGTACTATGTTCCATCAGTGCTCCCACACAGACAGCTTTCATCCCTAGTAGACTTATTATAGATAGTTTGGCAATAGCATCTGAGATTATTGATGATTAATTAGGGATGGACGTGACATGCCCTTTATGTTCTGCTACCCAAGAGGACATGAAGCAAATGTTCTTTGGTTGTAATCGAGTTGGGAGTGTGTGAACTGGTGCTAGGATTGATTGGGTCTATTGCTTGAGCACGACGAACTTCAAGAACTCACTTAACTTACTCGTTCTAGGTTGCACGTCGGGCAGATGAACTAATGAAACCCTTTATGTTTGTGGGTTTCGATTAGGGCTGGCTATTGAGTCACGGCTCGATGAGCCAGGCTCGGGCTCGGCTCGATAAGGGCTCGTGAACTTGGCTCATTAAGCTATTGAGCCGAGCCCGAGCCAGATTTTTGGGCTCGATAGCTTATTGAGTCGAGCCCGAGCCGAGCCCTGCTCAGCTCGATAACTCGATAACGGGCTCGATAAGGAATATATATATATATATTCTATTTGTGAAACTACAATGATTTTATTTTTATTTGTATTAGTTTTGCAACATTGTTAATGGTGGATTTTGTGTTTATGTTGTTTACGTAACAACAATGTTGGGTGGACTATGTTGTAGACTTGGATTTTCTACCTTTTATCTATGTTAATCTAGGTTATAGTTAGATATTTAGTATTTTTTTTCTTTTTTTTTAACAAGCAGAATGTTACAATATATATTATAATTTAACTTTTATATACAACTTGGATGGTGACCTTCTGGTAAGGTGGACGATCTTTAAAAAGGAGGCCTCGGGTTCGAGCCCAGGCAAAACACTTTTTCACCAAAAAAACACTTATTTCCTTAACGAGCCTGAATAGGCTCGAGCCCAGACCAGGCTCGATAAGAGGCTCGGGCTCGATAAAGGGCTCGGCTCAAGACTTATCGAGCCCGAGCTGGCTCGATAAGGGCTCGAGCCCACCGAGCTCGAGCCCGAGCCAGCTCGGCTGGGCTCGATCAAGCTCGAGCCCGAGCTCAGTTGGGCTTATCGAGCCCGAGCCCAGCCCTGGCTCGGCTCGTTAGGCTCGATAGCCAGCCCTAGTTTCGATATTGTCTCGTAAATGGATTGTTCTCCGTCAAGAGAGGTTGTATGTGGAAAATGTGTTTGAGCAAGCTAAGACTCGATATGAGGCTTGATTATGTAACTTTGGGTTGTTTATTTGTTAATACATATGTTGAGATATTTATATCTCTTTGTCTTTATTTATATTTTTCTTTTTCTTCAATCTATTTTATGTAATTTTCCATTAGAGCTTTTCTTTTATATCAGAGAGCTCTAGGGCTACGAGGAATACCATTGTTAATGAAATCAGCCGCATGGGCCGCATATGCCTGTGCAGCATGCAAACCGAACCGATTTCTAGAATCGGTGCATTATGCGCCCTCCCCGCATATGCGGTCCGCATATGCCCAGCATATACCCCGCATATCCCACTTATGCCCCGCATATTGCTCCAACATCTCCAACTTTTCAATCCTCTCATTCAGGTTCGTAATTTCGTAGATCTGCCTCTTCCTCCATTCAATTGTAAGAATATGGCATGCATTTGTATACAATTGCAATGCATTATACCATTATATATGCAATGTTTTATATTTATCTCATGTAATTTTTTCATGAGTATATACAATGTATCGTCAAACATTTTAATATATGTTGATTGAGGTTTTGGTCATGTAGTGCTGATTGAGGTTTTGGTCATGTAGTACATGTATGTATAATGAAGTTTTCTTTCCCATTATATATGACAGATCGAGACAAATATCTCATTTTGCATCAAACAATAAAGAAATTGGCTATGGGGTCTTTTGACGGATCTGCGAAGGAGCATTTACCTAGTTGTTATTATGAATCGTCTAATATGTGAAGTTTTTACAACTAAATATTTTTTTGTGATTAAATGTTAGGCAATTGAAAGCATATACTCAATCATCTAACATGAACAGTTTTTCTTATATCTTCTTTAACTCCACTTAGATACATAAATTCAGTAGTAATGTTATTCATAGATATTTATTTAAGTTTAAAGTAAAAATTTAAAAACTGCATAGAATCGAATATACCCCACATATGCCCCTACATACTGCTTATTCAGTATTCGGCGACATGTCTGAATGCATACGCATACCACTTTCCTGAACCTTGAGGAATACAACTTTTTCATTTCACGTCTTTCCACATGGTATCAGAGCGACGGTCCGGAACCTGTGCCCTAGAGCCATACCCCACCAAAACCATAGACGTTGTTGCAGGTCTTCTTCCCTCTGCGTGTGTCGGCCTCCCTCTCTCTGCAAATTGTTGTGTTGGTCTTCTTCCCTCCGAGCGTCGCCGGCACCATCGTCGGCCTTCTCCAGTGTCGTCGAGGTCTTCCCCGCACGGCAGGTCGCCTGAACCAGAGACCCAGGTCGTCGTCCTGCCGAGTCTCTCGATGGTCCAGTCCAGCCATGTTGCAGGTCGGCACCCAGATAGTCGCCGCATCAGCTCCTATAGGTCGTATCGCCTCTTGCGGGCTCCATTGCATGTTAGCTCCGTGTCTGGGTATTTAAGGGTGTGATTCGATCATCTAAAATCACCCTAGCTACCGGACAGAGGCTTCTAAGGATGAGAGAGGTTGTCATATGAGTCTACACCCACAACCATTTCCTCATATATCAGTGTAGACGCAGGTGGTATAGTTTGCAGACCCAATCTTGGCTATTGTTGTCATCATGTCTGACAACAAAGCAGATGTTTCATCCATGGGTACCTTTAAAGGTCCAGCACCCATAGTCAAAAAGGATGGAACGAATTATGAATTGTGGGCCATATAGTTCATGAGTCTGATGCAATGTAATGGCAAGAAGAACATCCTCACGCAGGATGAACCGAGCGACAAGACTGGAGTTAATGCCTCATGGGAGGCAGATAACGCATATGCGTGTGTGTGGCTATCTGGGACAGTGTCTTTGGAGATGGCCAATGACATACTGAGTCAGCCTACTGCAAAGGCTATGTGGGACATCGTCGCCGCTATTTACTCTCCGGCGAAAAATGAATCGAAGATATTGCAACTTAAGCATGATATCTTCACGTCGAAGCAGAATGGTTGTCCTCTCCATACCCTTTATACTTCTCTAAGGGGTATGTTTGAGAAGCTTCATGGCTTCATTCCCTTGACTGCCACGTCAGAGCAGCTCAAGGCGTACAAAGACTCAGTGATGATCGTGGTTCTTCTAGCAGGCCTCAACCCTGAGTACGATGCTGCTCGAGCACAAATTCCTATTGATGCCACCATACCTCCAATGGAGGAGGCATATCGCAGATTGAGCATGCTCTCTATATCCTCTAGCAGTGCTCAACAGTCACAGACTTCTTCAGCTATGGTTGCCTCTCGTAGCAGAGGCAGCCCTATGCAGTACCATGGTCAAGGTACCCGTGGCAGGGTATGAGGTAGTTGACCTCGCCAGCCATGCTCGTACAGCCATAGGTTAGGTCACTCTGAGGAAACATATTATTCCAAGCATGGTTTTCATGCTTCAGCACGGGTTGCAGAGCAGATTGAGCATGCTCTCTATATCCTCTAGCAGTGCTCAACAGTCACAGACTTCTTCAGCTATGGTTGCCTCTCGTAGCAGAGGCAGCCCTATGCAGTACCATGGTCAAGGTACCCGTGGCAGGGTATGAGGTAGTTGACCTCGCCAGCCATGCTCGTACTGCCATAGGTTAGGTCACTCTGAGGAAACATATTATTCCAAGCATGGTTTTCATGCTTCAGCACGGGTTGCAGAGCAGACTCAACATGTTGGGAGTCCTTCACCTGCTTTTGATCAGAGATTTGATGAACTTGTTGCGCGGCTCAGGGAGATCATGCCTGCTCCAGGGTCATCCGGTTCTCCTTCAGGATCATCAGAGGTAGCTGCCTCAGCATAAGTGTCCACATCAGGTATAGCATATGCTCTTACCAGTTGTTACACGGCATATTTTTCAGAGTGGATTATGGATTCATTAGCATCACACCATCTTTATGGTGATAGAGGGCAGTTTAACACCTACAGTCTGACTCGGTCAGGAAGATCAGAATTCATAGCTGATGGGACACACTCTCCCATCATTGGTCAGAGGGAGGTGCAGTTAACCCCTGCAGTGCGACTCCAAAATGTTCTCTATGCTCCTAAATTTTCTATGAATTTGATGTTCATTAGTCAAATCACCAAAAATTTACATTGTCATGCCATATCTGACCCATCTGCTCGTATGTTTCAAGACATTCTTACAGGCAGGGTGATTGGATCTGGCCGTGAGCAAGGAGGACTCTACATACTAGTACAATCTCTATACATTGGTGCTTCTCTTAGCACTGGATCTGTTTCTCTCCATGTGTGGCACCTTCGATTTGGTCATCTTCCTCTACAAAAGTTGTGTCATGTTCTTCCACAGATTTCTACTCGCACTACTCTCCAGTGTGAGGCTTGCCAGCTTGGGAAGCATCATCGGTCAACATTCCAGAGTCATCAGGGTAGAAGTAGTCATAGTCTGTTTGAGTTAATTCATTTCAATATTTGGGGTCCAAGTCGTGTCCCAGACCATCAAGGACATAGGTTTTACCTAGTTGATGTTGATGAGTTCTCTAGATTGTCTTGGGTCTTTCTTCTTAAGAACAAGTCTGATGATGGTCCTGTTATTCAGTCTTTTATTAATGAAATAAGGAATGTTTTTTCTGCAAAGGTCAAGTATATTCGTTCAAATAATGCACTAGAATTTTGCAGTACTCAACTCTCTCAATTCCTTAGAACCTATGGTATTGTGCATCAGACATCTTGTGTGTATACGTGGATCCAAAGATGTGCTGAACGAAAACATCACCACTATTTGGACGTTACTAGGACTCTCTTGATCCAGAGTCGTGCTCCTCACTCGTACTGGGGGGATGCGATTCTTACTGCTTGCTACCTAGTGAATCGCATGCCCTCATCCGTCCTGGGGGAGAAGATTCCATTCTCGATCGCGTTTCCCGAGACTGGACTTTTTTCTTACGCCTCGAGTTTTTGGGTATGTTGCTTTTGTTCATCAGATGTCCTCATGTTTTGATAAGCTCTCTCCTATAGTTGCCAAGTGTGTGTTTGTTGGGTATTCCAAGACCTAGAAGAGATGTTGTTGCTTTGACCCTATTCGATGAATGTATTATGTTAGTGTTAATGTTACCTTCTTTGAGTCTATTATGTATTTCTCTCCTACAGGTGACTAGATCATTTTTTTGGAGAATGGAGAAGAGGTATATATGCCTCTACCTCCGAGTTCGACTACTCCATGCTCCACTCCACATCCACCTCATCCACCACCTCCACCTCCACCGCCACCACCACCTACCGCGCCTACTTTCTTTCCACAGGTTTACCAACGCCAACCTCGTGCTCATGTGCCTCGTCCATCATCCAGAACGCCCCAGGTATGTTCTGAGCATTTGAGTTCTAGTAGTGGCACTGGTGATTTGCGTGTCTAGTTTGACGTACAGGATGTTGTAGATGATTCAGTCCCGCTACTGAGGAAGATGAGAACCTAGATGTACCTATTGCATTACGAAAGAAGAAGGGTGCATGCACTATGTATCCTCTTACTTCCCATGTCTCTGCGGCACAACTCTCCGAGGATTTTCAGAAGTTTGGTGGGGATCTTTCGACTGTGGAGATACCACGGTCATATCATGAGGCATCGCAGAGTAGCCAGTCGTGCTTGGCTATAGAAGAGGAGATGGCAACATTACAATCTCATGATATGTGGAGTGTTGTACATGCTCCTCATGGTGCATCCGTTGTTGGCAGCAAGGGGATGTTTATTGTGAAACACCGAGCTGATGATATTGTGGACAGATATAAGGCCAGATTGGTTGCTCGTGGGTTCATCCAAACCTATTGGGTGGATTACCATGATACTTTTTCTCCTGTTGTGTGTCACTCTACGTTGCGGATTCTTATTATCGTTACAGTGGTACGTAACTGGCACTTTTCCAATTAGATATCAAGAATGCATTCTTGTATGGAGATCTGCAGGAGGAAGTTTACATGCCAGGGTTTGCTGCCGAGGAGGAGTCCAGTATGGTGTGCCGACTTCACAAGGCCATATATGGACTTAAGCATAGTCCGAGAGCTTGGTTTCAGAAGCTCTTAGAGTTGATTAAACAGAAGGGGTTTGTTAAATCTACTGCATACCATTCTCTTTTTGTTAAGAAAATTCAAAGACATATCGTTGTTGTCTGGTTTATGTTGATGACATCATTGTTACTGGCATCGATGAACAGGGCATTCATGTATCTAAGGACTTCCTTGGACAGTAATTTGTGACCGATGACCTTGGCAAGCTACGTTACTTCCTTGGCTTGGAGTTTGCATGAAATCAACAGGATATGTTTATGACGCGAAGGAAGTATGTTGCTAATCTTCTATCTGAGATAGGCATGACAAGATGTAGACCTGACACTACACCAATGGATCCTAATGTTAGGCTATATGATGATGACTTTGAGGACGTGGATAAGAGACGGTACAGAGAACTAGTAGGGAAGTTGTTATATGTTACTATTACCGGGCATGGTATATCATTTGATATGAGTAGAGTCAGCCAGTTTATGGAGCAACCCAGACAGGCTCACACGAATGCAGTTTGCATGATCCTGAGATATCTGAAGTATTCTCCAGATACAAGCCTTCTTTTCAGAAGAGATACGTCTCTCACAGTTACTGGATATGCAGATGCGGATTATGTTGGGTGCCCCAAGGACAGGAAGTCCACTTCAGGCTCCACTGTGTTTGTTGGTAGCTCGCTGGTTTAATGGAAGAGTAAGAAACAGACAATTGTTGCTCGATCCAGTGCTGAATTAGAATATAGGGCCATGGCCCAAGGGAGCACGGAAATGATGTGGGTTAAGTCCGTCCTGACTGACCTAACTATTGAGGTGCCTCTTCATATGCACCTCAAATGTGATAATCAAGCAGCTCTGTTCATAGTTAATAATCCAGCCTTCCATGAGAGAACAAAGCACATTGAAGTAGACAGTCATTACACCCGTGATTTGATCTATAAGGAGATTATTTCCAGTTTCATGTTGATTCCATCGATCAGATTGCATACATGTTACCAAAGCTCTTGCGAAGGGTCCTTTTCATCGTTGTTGTTCCAAGTTGAGCATGATAGACATATATGTTCCAGCTTGAGGGGGAGTGTTGAGATACTTATATCTCTTTGTCTTTATTTATATTTTTCTTTTTATTGTCTACTTTATGCAATTTTTCCTTAGAGCTTTTCTCCTATATAAGAGAGCTCTAAGGCTACGAGGAATACAACTTTTTCATTTCACGCCTTTCCACAACATATATAGTGGATATGAACCATAATGGGTGCCTACACTTTTTTCATCAATATATAATACCTCACCCAAAAGGAATACTGGACAATGTTCAAATTGGCTCTTACACTTTCATCTGACTCAGACTAATTCCCAGCCAATAAAAAAACCCCTCCCCCGAGACTGGCAGCAATGATGCTGGTTAAGGGTATATGAACATTATCTATAGTTGAGAAAAGATATGTAAAGTATATATTAAGTGCATTTAACATGTCAAGTTTTACGCAATATATGGAAATAACCAAATAAAAAATGAACCTAAACACGAGTTATGATGTCATTGCATGTAAATGCATGTGGCCAATGAATTCTGGGATTCTATGAGCGAGATGTCCACAATTGCATGCATCAGTTGATTGAGGCCTTACATTGTTCTTTGGGTGATATGGCTTTCATGAAATGGGGTTATTTTCTGGCAAGAAGGTTGCTAAATGGAGAACATGGTATTTCATTTCAGGGTGTTGTATCAGGCTTGGTCATTGTAAACTTATCATGTACTTCTCCTTAAGTAATTTTTAATGCACTTTGGGTGTGACTCACCTCGAGTTCACTTCCATTTTCTCTTCAAAAAAAAAAGTGCATGTGGCCAGAATCTACAGATTTATAAGTGGTTTTAGATTTTTTTTTCTTTTGCTTCTATAAGTGGTTTTTGGACTATAATAATATATAGATATAAAGATAGGTGCAACACACCTTGTGCAGTAAATGGGGACAAAAAGGAGGAGGATAGCAACCTTTTTTCTCATTTTGCGCTTTTCCATGGCAGTTTTGGAGTGCTATGACAATCTCATATATAGAAGCCACAAGCTTTGTGACTTTCTAGATGAGATACAGGTCAGGGAGGGCTTGAATTGGAATTGTGAATTACAGAACACACCACGACCAGAACTTGCATCAGCATCCTTGTGAACATAATGTCTAGAAAGAAACATTGCTGTTTTCTGTTATGAATGGTGCTACTGGAGAATGTGGGCCATAGTTCGAAGGGCATGTTTTCACCCTCAATATGCCAATATTCAAGGGAGAGAAGTGAAAGTTAATATAATATTTTTTTAATTAATTATCAATGATATTATGATAGCTACCTATAACTATCTTTGGTAATTATCCTTCACCTTTAAAAAAATCATTAGGTTGGCATGACTAAGACCCCAACATAACTTGGATAAATTTACTGCATTATATTTATTCTTAACTCAGCATGCGTATCAATGTTTGTCTAATTGGCACACTACACATTGAATGAGGCAGATAGAGCACCGTTAAGCAATGACAAATAGCAACTTCGGTAGCAACTAGCAAGAAGTGCCCTCAACTAAAATTGCAAGCGGGGATGCTGCTAAATGGATGATAAACCGCTCAACAGAAAAACCCAGCAAACATAGGTGACTCTTCCTAGCTCACAACTAAGACAAACCACCCTCCACTCCCATGACAATCATAGAGATAGCACAATTATTATCATCTATACGCTCCCTTCTAACTTTATATACACAACTGTTATTCACTGCCCACCTCCTCTGGTTCTGTGACAAATCATTCATCACTTCACCAGTCTAAAATGACATTGTATAAACCTTCTGGAATAAAAATCACAAAAAGTAGATCTTTCAAAAAAAAGAGTGAAAGGATACTTGTGGCATAAAAACGAGCAACGCATCTAACTCCACAAGCACCACATGTTGACGGCATCGTAAGAACCTGGTAATGTAACAGAAAAGGAAAATTAAGATAGAAGTTTTGTTAAGAAAAGATTGCATAAGTGTAACTCACCTCTTCTGGCGCTGAATACCTACACAAGGCAGACGCTCCTTGCTCACTATCAGTTTGGGCAATAGCTCGTCGACCAGATATAGCACCAATTGATCCATTAGATGCTCTTTCAACTCCATTATTCAGATGCTTGCTGCTTGACAGATGATCCTCGTTCGAAGTTGCGGTTTCATGCTCCGCTGGATTGGGTAAAAATCCCAAAGACACTTGCTGTTCCCGTGTCCGGTCATAAAATCTAAGCGACAAAAGATAATCCGGGGATGGAGCTAACCTATATCATTGATTACCACAAACAATCAAAAAATCGAAGACAATCCATTTTCCCCAGAATTGTATACAATCCATTTTCCCCATAATTGTATTTAGAGTAAAGTACAAAGTAATACTATAGGACTTTGGCAAGGTTTAAAATAGTTTTTCCATAGTCACCAATTCTACAGCCTGGCATATCTTCATAGAGACGATAAACACAGGCATCAAACATCCTTACACATACATTTCATCATATAAATATATATAATAAAGATTATTAATCTTATATAGCGCCTAGAAATGATTATCACGGTGATCAGATAAAAGACCAATCATTTCTGCCTACATGAACTTGATTGTTTTAAAAATATAAAATGCAACCAATATTAATATCAAAACATTGAATTTACATGGTTCGTGATTTTTATCATGACCTCCCTTTCTCATATAGCAACCTACAAGAAGACTACTCCCATAAAAAACTTCAAAAAGAAATCTCATCTTCGGGGCCAGAAACAAAGAAAGAATAAGCCAAAAATGGGTCCTTTTCCACTGGAATAAGAGCTGATTCTCTTTTAACATATCCCACGCAAATGCCGAACCAAAGTCTACTCTCACACTCCCAGTTTCACCAACACTTTTCAGAATCAACAACAGGATCAAGGAAGTATCTGATCAGTTCAGGGAAGAAACAAACATATTTCCCCTCTTTTCTCTATTTTTTTGTCCTCCACACTAGAGATTTTCGTCGGGATGATCCCTACTAGTGACGCATTACATCGTCGAATGCAATGGGAAGTTGGTAAGGGCCGCTACATCATTGCCTGGATGTAGTTCAAAATTTGCAAGGGTTCTCGCATGGGGAACGTATGCGAGTAAATAAGCCAGTTCCTTCGCATTGCCACTCGGATGCAGTACAAAATTTGTGAGGGTTCTCACATGATGGACGCATGTGAGTAAAGAAGTAAGTCCAAAAGAGGTTGCAAAGGGAGTTGCAGATAGGTAGTTGTAATATTTACACTTTGACTAGCAAATAGATCGATATAGAAGATACGATGGAAAGAATAAAAATTCAGATACTATGTCTCCGAGAGACAAAATGGGTTGGAGAGAAAGCAAGGGAGATCGAGAAAACAGGCTTTAAGCTTTAGTATTCAAGTAAATATAAGGGCAGAAATGGGGTTGGAGTGGTTGTTCATAAGTATTTGAAGGATTGTGTGGTTGAGGTGCAAAGATTTGGAGATCAGATTATTTTGCTAAACGTTGTACTCAAAGAAGAAATTATGAATATCATATGCACCACAAATTGGTTTAGACAAAAGGATCAAACAAGCTTTTAGGGAGGATCTGGATAAGATTTGCTAGGTGATCTTAATGGACAAGTGGGAAAAGATGCTTCAAGGTATGCTAGTGTTCATGGGACATGGCTTCGAGGATAGCAATGAAGAGGGAAAAGTCATTCTGGATTTTGTAACGGCTTATGATCTTTTCATAGCCAACACTCTTTTCAGGAAGACGGAGGAGAATTATTGACTTACAGGAGTGGCCCGACTAGAACACAGATAGATTACTTTGCGTTGAGGAAAAGAGATCAGTAGTGTTGCAAAGACTGTAAAGTAATCCCAGGAGAGAGTTTGACCACCCAACATCGCTTGTTAGTCATGGATGTACAAATAAAAGGACTAGTAAAGAAAAAGAAGGTTTCCTAGATCACTGGAACTAGATGGCGGCATAAATTGAAGCAATCAAGCTTCAAAGAGAAGGTTTTATGACTTATCTTGGGATTGTAATGGAAGTCTAAACGAGATGTGGGAGGCGGTAGCATCTTATATCCGAAGGGTAGCCAAAGAGATGCTAAGCGAGTCAAAAGGAGGAGCTCCATGCCAAAAGGAGGCTTGATGGTGGAGTGGAGGGGTGCAATAGAAGCTCCAAGTTTGAGGGGATTTTAATGTCACCCTCCATTCTAAAGACAGGTCGAGTTGTGCATGGTATGGATGCAGGTTCGGAAAACTTGATGGCATTTATAGTGGATCCGGGGATGATGATTGTTGGCGCTTCAGGTTGTGCTTACACATGCAGGAACTCGAGATCGCGGATTGATAGATTCATTACCTCGACGGAGGCAACAGCTTTATTTCCTCTTGCTCATGCTTGGGCCCTCCCTAGGGCGCACTCAGACCACACACCTTTGCTTAGGTCCTCAGAGGAGGGATGACTGCATAGGGGTTTCTTCAGGTTTGAACGAGTGTGGCTCTTGGAAAACGACTTTCGGGAGGAGGTTGCTCGTTGTTGGTCGGAATGTGTAGTTGATGGGTCCGCCACTACTAGACTGGCGACCAAGCGTGATGTGCTGTGGAAATTCATGGTGGATTTCAAGAAGAATGCCCGTGAACAACGTCAGATCGGGAGGACAGTTGCGCAAGGGGAGATTGATAGATTAGATAGACTGGAAGATGAACGAGCCCTGGAGGCAGTGGAGAGGGAAGAGAGATGCGAGCACCTTCAGGAGATTACACTGGAGGATAGGAAGGTGGAGATTGAATGGCGTCAAAGATCACATCAGTGTTGGTTAATGGAAGGTGATGCAAATATGATGTTCTTTCACTCTATGGCATCCGGCAGAAGGAGAAATTATATACATGACATTATTATTGATGGGATGAGAATTTCTGGCGACAAGGATGTGGGAAGCGCCTTTCGATCTCACTTTGTGGCCACCGGTAGGAGATCTTTGCGTAGTAGTTGGGGATGGCAAGGCAGAGGTATGAAGAGTATCTCGACGGATCATGCGGATGATTTGACAACCCGTTTCACTGAAGAGAAGATTTGGAAGATTGTTACTAGACTGAATGATGATGGGGCGTCGGGGCCAGACAGTTTCCCGGTTCTGTTCTACAAAGACTTCAGGTCGACCGTGAAGGAGGATTTCATGGAGGTGGATCAGGAGTTCGTTAGTGGGATGAGTGATTGAACAAGGCGCTCATGATCATGTTGCCTAAGAAGGAGGCGCATAGTTGAATAGAGGACTTCGGACCCATTACTCTCTCCAATGTGGCTTATCTTATTATTGCTAAGGCATTAGCTAATCAGCTTCGTAGCATCATGAATGATATTATCTCCCCGGAGCAGGCGGCTTTCACACATGGTCAGTCCATGGCAGATGGCTTAGTGCTTGGTTCTGAGAATATGCTGACTAGAAGAGGAGGAAGGACAAGGGTCTCCTATGGAAGGTGGATTTCTCCAAGGTGTATGACAGCATGGATTGGTGCTTTCTATTGGCTTCGCTGTAGAAAAGGGGTTTCCCTAAGATCTGGAATACTTGGATGAAGTCGTGCATTACTACGGCCTTTTACTCAGTTCTGGTTAATAGGCGTCCTGAGGGTAGCTTCTTTCAGACCTAGCGTGGTGTCCGTCAAGGATGCTTGCTCGCTCCACTCTTGTTTGTTATTGCAGATGATGGGTTGACGAATATGTTGAAGCTAGTGTGGACAGCGGTCTTTGATCGAGGTACTGCAATGGTGACATTTCTATATCGTTGTTTCAGTAGGCAGATGATATGATGATATTCCTAGAGGAGCCGGAACGTACCAAAAGTGCCTTTTTTATTCTCATACCAGAAGTGATGCACATATTTTAGACATCTTTGGCGATATCTCGGGTTTGCAAAACAATAGAGAGAAATCGGTTATTGTTCCTTTTGGTTTGACGAGGCCGAAGGTGCAGGCGGCGGTTGACACCCTTCGCTGCCTTGCTGGTAAGATGCTCATTATGTATTGGGTCCCCCTTTAGTTGAGGGCAAGTTAAAGTCATGTGATTGGAAGTTGTTCATTGATCGTTTGGAGTCCAGGATAACTAGTTGGTAAGGCAGTCACCCTCTCCAAGGGTGGGAAGCTGATTTTACTCAAGCACGTGCTATCACCGATACCGGTGTTTTTTCTGTTCAACCATATTGTTGTCAATCGGCATTCACAAGAAATTGGAGGTTTTGATGAAAAGATTTTTCTTGTCAGACGGGAAGCAGGATAAGAACGATCTTCACTTGGTTGACTGGTCTGTGATTACCTCCACAAAAAAGAATGGTGGTTCGGAGTTCTAAAGTCGATTGCATGAATAAGGCATTGATTACGAAATGGTTGGTTAGACTGTGGGGCAAATCAGGTGATTTGGCGTGTCGTCTTGTGAGAAGGATTTATGATATTAAAGATTCTTTCGATACTATCGTTACACATTTCTCATCCTCCCCATGGCAGGGCAATAAGAAGATTCTGTCTGAGATGGCAGAGATGATGCAGCCGGTTCTTGGTAGTGGTGAGTGCTTTAGATTTTGGCCGGATGATTGGATGGGTGATGGTACTATGGGGCATTGTTTCCCCAATCTTCTGGTAATTGCTGAGGATAAAGAGGCCTCTGCTAGTCAGGTTTGGTCTCATAACATGTGGTCTTCGTCCTTTGTGGCTAAGTTTTGAAAGCAAAGGTTGGAGCATTTCTTGCGTTTACAGAGAGAGCTAGCTTCTGAGAATGGCCCAGTTGTGGGAAGGGATCACTTCAGGTGGACGGAAGGCTCGTTTAGTGTGAAGAAAGCATGTCAATTTTTCGCAAATGAGGTGTTGGCTCAATGTGAGGATATTTCACGTGACTTGAAGATGGTGCGTGCTAGCAGGATATCACTGAGAACTAAGGTCTTCATATGGCCGGTAGTGCATGGTCGCATTCTTACAAAAGCACATCGACATAGGATCTTATGGGTTGATGATAGTTTATGTGACAGGTGTCGTGAGGAGGTTGAGAACATGGATCATCTCTTCTTCAAATATCATCACTCGATTCAGGTTTAGCAGTCGGCGGCAATTCCATGGCTGAATGTGGATGATAATATAGGCTTCTAGAATTCCATTCGTATGTAATGGAGGCAATTCTCACGAGGACTGCTCCAAACCGTTTCAGATGCTTTGGACCATTTGGTGTGCATGGAATGAACTCATCTTATGCGATCAACATTTCTATTCACAAAATGTACTTGAGCATTGCAAGGCACTTTGTTCCGCATGGACTATTGTACCATAATTTACCAATATTATTGTTAGAAAATAAGAATGCAGAAGCGTATTAGAGAAATAGAATATAAAACATTGGAACACCGGGATTTTACGTGGAACCCTACTCCCTTAGGAGCGGGATGAAACCACGAGAGAACACCTCAAAGGGCTAATAGTCTATTGTTTTTCTCATCTGGATACAATGGGAGTGGGGTTCTATATATAGCCCCCACTGAGTCTCCACATCTTCAAACTGGTAGATGTGGGACTAAACTCTAGATGGGGTAAATAGATCCTGGAGAGATCCATTTATCCATCTACAATATAAGTGGCGCACAACCAAATACTCCAACACTCCCCCTCAAGCTGGAGTATGCAATGCTCAGCTTAGACAAACAGAAAGAAAACTCAACTCACGCTACAAGACACTACAGACAATATCAACTAAACGCGCACAACTATCGGCTGTTGTCGAGGATGTTTCTTCTCATGTCGTGCAGGTGAGGAGGACGAACGGGCTGGAGTGTGAATCAACTGAATCTCCTCGTCGGAGAGCATGTGCTCTGTACTGCGCCTGTCAGAGTCACTGCAACTGAAATGAGTCTCCTTATCGGAGTACTTTGGCCCGCCACAATATGTGGACAACTGCTCCATCTCTGAAAAGGGATGAAAAGAGCATCGCTAATTATCCATACCCAGATCTCTGAAGAGGGGTCTCTCTCATAGGGATCTCGAAATGGGTTTTCTTACATAGGAACCTCGGAAGGATCTCATACTGGAATTCGCGTTCGCTGGAGAACAGAGTCTGAAGAAGTCTCCTCATCGGAGAACTGGGTCTCTCACATCTGGCACAGAGAATGGTACTCTACTCTGGAGTCACTATGAACCACATGAAAACCCTAGCAAACATGGCATAGGAAATGATCCTCTACTCTGTAGTTCATATGGAACACATGAAAACCCTGGCCGAAACATAAAAGATGGGTACTACACAAAAGATGGCAAACATGTGCACATCTAAAAAGAAGAACACATGCATGTGCAAGTCTGAAACTGAGAACTCGGAATCTGACGTCGAGTCTGAAATTGCGCATCACATTGTGGACTCGGAATCTGAACATCGAGTCTGAAACTGCGCATAGAGAATCTTCATCTGAAAAACTGTAGAGTCTGGACATCTTGCTGGTCTGGAGAATCTGACATGTGAATGTACATGTGACTCTACACAATACTTCCCTTTTTCCCATACTTGTCGGAATATAGTGACATCGACAAAGTTGGGAGAAGATAATAAAATGAAGATAGGGACAAAAGATGAAAAAAAACACTTAGTCGATAATGATTTTTTTCTGCTTTCTCAGTCAATCATTTTTTCCACTTTTTTTCGGCTATTTTTTTGGGAAAATTTTCTTTCTTTTTTTTCAACCACTCCCTTTTTTTAATACGGCCCAAAGGGCCCAAACTCTTCTTTTCTGTTTGAATAAGGTCCAATGGGCCCCCCTTTTATTTCTTGTGTCGTTAGGGTTCCCAAGCTGGGAACCATCATTCTCAATGCCGTCGCAGGACTGGAAGGAGGAGTTCCTCCTAGGAGTTTAGGCTCCCATCTGCGTCGCCATACTGGAAGAGCAGTGGCTGCTTGAAGCAGATGGGAGGGGATCTTCACGATATGGCGACGCAGATGGGAGCTCAGAGCGCCACCATGCCTGGGACGGAGCGCCGCCATCGCATGGGTTCCGCACGGGAAGGGCACGACGCATGCGACCTGGAGGATGCGCGCAAGGAGGAGAAGCGCTGGGCTTCGCCGTTATGAGCCTGGATCTGGAGGGTTGCGCGAGAGGGACCGTCGATCAGAGATTGAGTCTGGGGGCTAAACCTAGGCTTGCACGCGAATAAGGGTGTGCGCCTTCGAGAATCCTCTGGCGGCGACTTCGTTGGAGTTGCCTAGAATCTGGGGTGCTTAGCCACTGGATTGCGTCGCTTGGAGGTGCGGCTAGAATCAGATCTAGGGTTTCTACCAAAAACTCTCGAAAAAATCTTGAACACATAAACAAACACGAATTATATCTGGAACAATAATCTAGAATATGCATCGATCGATCTCCAGAATGAGAACTTCAAGAACATGTGAAATTAGTGTTTCAAAATACCCTAGAAGCTATTTGAACAATGCCGAATATGACTGCTCTTGAATCTTGAATGATGCAGAACTGAATCTATAAATCTCCATGAACAAGAACCGAATCTTCTCGAATCTTGAATATAAATAAGAAAATAAAAAATCCTCGAGAATCGAACCCGATCTGATACCATGTTAGAAAATAGGAATGCGGAAGCGTATCAAAGAAATAGAATATAAAATATTAGAACACGAGATTTTACATAGAACCTTACTCCCTAAGGAGCGGGATGAAACCACGGGAGAACGCCTCAGAGGGTTGATAGACTATTGTTTTTCTCATCTAGATACAATGGGTGTGGGGGTTTATATATAGCCCACACTGAGTCTCCACATCTCCAGACTGGTAGATGTGGGACTAAACTCTAGATGGGGTAAATGGATCCTGGAGACATCCATTTACCCATTTACAATATAAGTGGTGCACAACCAAATACTCCAACAATTATTAATATAAGTTGCAGTGTGTTCCAACTTGGGACACCACCCTTTATCGTTTCAAAAAAAAGAAGCTCAAAATTAAAAGAGCATGCTTTAAAGCTATGTCTAAGGATAGAACAGATGAAACTATCACAAACTACAAAATTGCAAAGGGAGCAAAGAAAGCGGTAACCAAAGCTAAGTCAAAAGCTTGTAAAGTTTTGTACAAAAATCTCAACTCTAAGGAGGGCCAGAAGGATATATTCAGGTTGGCTAAAGCAAAAGAAAGAAAGATCAAAGACCTTTCTCAAGTGAGATGCATAAGGATGGGGAAGATCACGTGCTTGTTACTCAGAAGGACATAGAGAGTAGATGGAAGCTGGTGAGCCACACTATGAAAATATGAGAATGTATGATCGAACGAAGGTTGAGGCAAGTTTCTAAAGTAAAAGAAAACCAATTTAGATTCATGTCAGATCGCTCTACTATTGAAGCCATCCACTTGCTGAGGAGAACAATGGAGATTTATAGAGTTAAGAGGAAGAACCTCCATATGATTTTTATGAATTTGAAGAAGGCTTATGATTCTGTCACACGGGAGATAATATGAAGAGTTTTGAAGAAGAGACAAGTACTTGTCCTATGCATTAACCTCATAAAAGAAATGTATGATAGAGCTCCATCTTGTGTAAGGATAGAGTCTGTGAAGACTGACTATTTTGACATCAACATTGGTCTGCATCAAGGTTCGGCTTTGAATCCATTCTTTTTTACTTTGAATATGGATGAGTTGACAAGTACGGATGAGATGCCTTAATTGATGTTATTCGCTAATGATATTGTGTTGATTGATGAGACTAGAGATGGAGTAAATGAGAAGTTTGAGATGTGGAGACATGCATTGGAGACTAAAGGATTTCATATAAGCATGGCTAAAATTAAATATATGGAGTGCACTTTTGATGGAAGCAATAGTGAAGGAATCGAGGTGAAGATTGGTGATGATAACATTCAGAAGAGAGATTCTTTTAGATACTTGGGAACTATTTTGCAATGTGATGAGAAAATTAATGGAGATGTTACAGATATAATAAATGCGGGATGGCTAAATTGGAGGGGAGCCTCTATTGTTCTCTGTGATAAGAGAACTCCTTTGAAAATCAAAGGAAAGTTTTACAAAGCAGCCGTGAGACCAACTATGCTCTACGGATCTGAATGTCAGCATGTGAACCATAAACATGTGCAGAGAATGACAGTAGCGAAAATAAAAATGCTAAGGTGGATGTGTAGAGACACATGTAAAGATCGCATTCGAAATGATGCAATCAGAAGGAAAGTTATTGTAGCTCCGATCGAGGAGAAGATGCGAGAAAATCGCTTAAGGTGGTTTGGCCATTTGTAAATGATGTCAGTTGATATACCAGTGAGGAGATGCGAGGTTTGAGATGTTGAGCCGGTTAAGAGAGGGCGAGGAAGGCCCGAAAAGTGTTGGAATGAGACTATACGAAGGGATCTTAGTTTCTTTTTGGATCTAAGCACGAGAATGACCTAAGATAGATCTGAATGGAGGTAGAGAATTCATGTAATCGAACCTACTTAATGTGAGAAAAGGCTTTGTTGTTGTCGTTGTTTTTGATGTATGTATGTATATGTATGTATGTATCTTCCTTATAAGTGAAAAACAGTGACCAATTCTCTGTTCTTCAGTGACCATTTGGGCAAATAAAAGATCAAAAAATTAATAAAAGGAAAGATATTGTGCAAATCCAAATTTTCATTATAAATTTTGGAACATTTTCGACATTCAAATTTAGATGATCATACCATTTTGTAGGACTCGTCGAGACCTTTCCAACGAGTCCAAGAACGTAGAATTCCGAGCTTTCTAGCTCAAGATATCGACATTTTAAGTCGTTGGGTCAAAAGTCGTATGAAGATCCGGGCCAGATCCGAACTGGATCCGAATACTACAATTTATATAAATATAAGATAGATGAACGGCTCCATCAAACCCTAACCGCCCACCATCTCTCTCCTCACAGGAAGGTCGCCCATTTGGAAAATCTTTCTGGATAGCCACCGTCGGCGACTAAATTGTGTGTGGATTGATGATCCGAAACCACCATCGTGTAGGAGATCGTGAGGTCATCTTCATGGGGCGTTCTCGCTACGATCGGAGTACTGGAAACATTGTTTCCATGCAAGAGGAGGTCCCAATGGAACATCCTCGGAGGTAACGATTTCCCTTCCTCCTTGTTATTGAATTCTACACATTTTCCGATCCTAAAACTCAAACATGCTTGAGCCTTTGATGTCTTTGTGGCAAAAATTTTAGATGATGGTCAATACCTTGTTGTTCAAATCATATCTGAATTGTGTGAGCATTAATCATAAATCAAAACTTATGGATTGAGGTGAGACACAAAGTTTAAATCCCAAAGCTAAATGGCATGTCCTGGTGATTTACTTTCCGTCGAACTGATGAAATTTATCGATCTGT
Organism: Ottelia alismoides; assembly: GCA_037367405.1. Lineage (NCBI taxonomy): Eukaryota > Viridiplantae > Streptophyta > Magnoliopsida > Alismatales > Hydrocharitaceae > Ottelia > Ottelia alismoides. Next base: position 324,704 of record JAZKJV010008013.1, on the reverse strand, counting down.
TTCTTATATAGGTTCCATTTTTCTAACGGATGGCCATGTTTTTTATTTCTAAAACATAAACCTAATATCATGATTGAGTTCAGATGGCCTACAAGTTGGATGCATGTAATTTTGTATTGTTTTTTATGCCAATCTACACCAAGCATACATAGCATGGATGCAAATAAAGTTCTAGATTCTTCCTATTCTAACCTATATACACTGGGAACTCATCTCATAACATCATAGTAGAGTTTAACAACCAGCAATGTCCTTATATATACAAAATGTGATTTATGTGTGATCGACTATTGCTGGAGTATTTGGTTGTGTGCCTATTATGTTGTAGATCGGTAAATGGATAACTCCAGGATCAATTTACCACATCCATATGTTTAGTCCCACATCTACAGTGGTGGGACTTGGAGGCTCTGTGGAGGCTATATAAGGAGCCCCGGACCTCCTGTATCCATTGAGAAAAAGGAATGGAATATTCGCCCCTTTAAGGGCTTCTCCCGTGGTTTCATCCCGCTCCTTAGGGAGTAGGGTTCCACGTAAAAATCTTTGAATTCCATGTTTCATATTTCTTCATTTATGCTCTGTTTATCAATTTTGCTTCCGCTTCCTATTTTCTGCCATAGTATCAGAGCGGGTCGATTATCGAGGATTTCACATTTTTCATTTGTTCGAGATTCGATTATTTGATTATGTTCCAAAGATTTGTTCGTGTTCAAGTTCACGATGCAGTTTAGGGTTTTCTGAAGCCCTAACTTCTGCACGTTCAGCAATCTTCTCTATGCCAAGCCCTAGCCGCACCTTGCAGCATTCCAGACCTCCATCGGGAGGTTCATATGGCTCAGGGCGACCCCTCCATCACTCCCAGCAGTGGCAGATCTTTCTCCAAGTGCGCAGAGGCGCACTCTAGGCAGCAAGTGCCGCCATATCCTTGCGTCAAAACATCTAGGAGCGGCGGCGCCCCCGTGCTCCCTCCAACGAGCCTATCACGCCAATCTCGCAAGCTGCAGGCGTCCTCTCAAACCGCTGCACCTCCTCTCATTGCAAGCGCGATTCCAGCACTCCAGGCGGCATCTACGCAGACGCGCCTCTCCAGATGGAACCACCCCTCGCGCGACTCCCCCTACTCCGCGCGCGTGCTTCGCGTGCGTGCTCCGCCTACCCCTCGCCCAACTCCCGGCGACGCCTCTCGCGCGATCCCATGCGTGTGTGGCTCCAATCCTCTACGTGGCGATGCCGCTCCAGGCGAAGTGATGCAGTGTGGACTCGACATGTATGGCCGTCTAATTATTTAAATTGTGGCCGTTAATTTTATTTACGTTTTTAAAGTTGTCGCAATTTCAAATAAAGAGATCGTGTGTGATCTCAATTAGTCTTAATTTGAATTTCAAATTTGGTAGTTAGTCGGTTAATTAGTTAGAGTCAGTTTAGGATAATTGGTTGTCGGTTTAAATTATTTTCTATTCTTGTAATGTCATCCCTCCTATATAAAGGGATGAGGGTCCAATGTTTTAGTCAGTTCAAGAGGTGATAAAATAGAGATTTATTTCTCTCTCCTCTCCCCTCTCTCTCCTTCTCCCCGCGTGATCTACACGTGTTCTTCTCCCAAACCCCTCGTATTCCCGACGAGTCTCTTCTCTCTTCCCCTCGCGGTCTACGCGTTTCTTCTTCTCTAACCCCGCGCATCCGGCGTGTCTTCTCTTCTCAACCCTTCCAGTTTCTTCTTCTCAACCCCTCTATTCTCTTCTACCAAAAATCCACCAAAAAAATTTATTATTTCCCGTCGTCGCCGATTTCATTTTGCATCAATTGGTATCAGAGCATGGCAACCGAATCGTCCCTACGATTCGACGATCCCGTCGCGCATTGGAAGATGCACTATGATTTGAGTTGCATATCTCATGATTCGCGTTCACGCGCACGTCGACACAAGTTCATGAAGCGCCTTATGTCAAGCCTCAAGGTTTAAGCAATTCGTCAGGAGACGAATTTTTTAAAAGCGGAGGAGAGTTGATGCAGTGTGGACTCGACATGTAGGGCCGTCTAATTATTTAAATTGTGGCCGTTAATTTTATTTACGTTTTTAAAGTTGTCGCAATTTCAAATAAAGAGATCGCGTGTGATCTCAATTAGTCTTAATTTGAATTTCAAATTTGGTAGTTAGTCGGTTAATTAGTTAGAGTCAGTTTAGGATAATTGGTTGTCGGTTTAAATTATTTACTATTTTTGTAAGGCCATCCCTCCTATATAAAGGGATGAGGGTCCAGTATTTTTAGGCAGTCAAGTTTTATGAAAAGGTTGAGTTTATCTCATTATCTCCCTCTATCTCTCCCTTCTCCCCCACGTGATCTCCACGGTTCTCTTCTTCAACCCCTCGTTACCGACGAGATTTCTTCTTCTCAACCTCTCCTTTTCTCCACCGATATTCCACCGCCAAATTATTTTAATTTTATCGTCGACGCTGGAAGCCGTTTGCATCATTTGGTATCAGAGCATGGCTTACAGATCGTCTCCACGATCTGACGATCCGTCCAGATATTCACGTCGACATGCATCAAGGGACCATCGCTCGTCCGACCGAAAACGACGAACCAACGACGACTACGACAAGGAGACTGAGCGCATGTTATGTGATTTGCATCACTTGCAAACCACAATCCACTCCGAGTTTCGGGCCCTTGTAGCCAACTTCGAGGCCCTACGCGGCACCCAATCGAAGCCGCCACCCGTTGAAGCCGCTACCACGAAGTTTGACAAAGAAACCCGCCCCGTGGAGGAAGAAATGCTCGCTGTCCAGGAGCGTCCAGATCTGAATCCGTCATCAACGGCGGCCCCAATCGCAGTCCCAGTCCCTCCTGCGGCTCCCCAGGCCGCCCAGATCCTCGCCGCCCCACCGGCGGTCCATCCTGCAGTCCCGACGACCCCATTCCCAGCCTCGCCGGCGCAGTCCCTCACCCCCACAAGTCCCGCCGCCCACGCCTTCCCCCTCGCCAATCCCCTTTCCCCGAGCATCAGCCCTCCCCCAGCCCTCTCCCCCTCCTCCGATACTTCCCCACACCTCCACTGCCGCCACCCCCACCCGCAGCACCATCCCCCACCACCGCACCCCACTACCCCTCCCTCGCCATCACCCCAGTTACCCTCCGCCCCCCCTGCGCCTCACCCAGAAACCCAGCGAGCCCCCCCCTCTCCGCACCGCGCGTCGCGCGCACCAGCCCCTCGCCATCGCCACGCCGCCTCTTCCTCGTCCTCGCGGCCTCCTCCCTCTCGCCAGCAGCCCCCGCGACCCCTGCTGTCACCGCCTCTCTTCCCCCTCCAAATCCCCGCGCCCTCGTCCCTTTCCCCCAGACCCCGCCGCTCCCAGGCCCTGCCGCCCGGCAACCCGCGCCTCTCGCGCACAGGTCCCGCGACCCTACCGCCCGCGACGCCGCCGCTGTACCGAACCTCGCCAGCAACGCTTCATTAAATCTCGGTGCCGCCGCCTTTCGTGGGGAAGGGGAGAAGCCCTATCGAGATTTGAGGGAACCGAATCCCTGGAATTGAGGGATTGGAACATTAGTTGGGAAAATTGCAAAAGAAAATTCCATGAATTCCCTAATTGCAGAAAGGACCAAGTACAGGGTCAATCATGCTATGTAGTCATTGAAGGGATATTTTGGAGAAATTACAAGGCCAAACCCCCTGAAAATCCTATTTGCAGAAAGGCCCAAATTGGTGGGAAATTAAGGAAGATGAAATGGATACAAAAATTGCGGGAACACCCTCCAATTGAGAAGAACTACAAACGTAATGTTGAAAAGGATCTAATTGGCAGAAATTGAAGCTACAACTCGCGGATGACTTCTCCAACGACGCGCCTACATCAAACAATTCGTCAGGAGACGAATTTTTAAAGCGGAGGAGAGTTGATGCAGCGTGATCTCAAATTATAGGGCCAAATTTATTTAATTAATTAATCGTCAATTTTATTTACGTTTTTAGTGGTCGTAATGGTCTAATTAAATAATTGAGATCGCATGTGATCTCAACGTTTATTTCGTAGATTTTAATTGTAATTTTGGTCAATTAATCAGTTAGAGTCAGTATAGGCAAGTCGGTTGTCAATTTAATTAATTTACTATTTTTGTAAGGCCATCCCTCCTATATAAAGGGATGAGGGTCCAGTATTTTTAGTCAGTCAAGTTTTATGAAAAAGTTGAGTTTATCTCATTATCTCCATCTATCTCTCCCTTCTCCCCCACGTGATCTCCACGGTTCTCTTCTTCAACCCCTCGTTACCGACGAGCCTCTTCTCTCTTCCCCTCGCGGTCTACGCGTTTCTTCTTCTCTAACCCCGCGCATCCGGCGTGTCTTCTCTTCTCAACCCTTCCAGTTTCTTCTACTCAACCCCTCTATTTTCTTCTACCAAAAATCCACCCAAAAAATTTATTATTTCTCGTCGTCGCCGATTTCATTTTGCATCCATTGGTATCAGAGCATGGCAACCGAATCGTCCCTACGATTCGACGATCCCGTCGTGCATTGGAAGATGCAATATGATTTGAGTTGCATATCTCATGATTCGTGTTCACGCGCACGTCGACACAAGTTCATGAAGCGCCTTATGTCAAGGCTCAAGGTTTAAGCAATTCGTCGGGAGACGAATTTTTTAAAAGCGGAGGAGAGTTGATGCAGTGTGGACTCGACATGTAGGGCCGTCTAATTATTTAAATTGTGACCGTTAATTTTATTTACGTTTTTAAAGTTGTCGCAATTTCAAATAAAGAGATCACGTGTGATCTCAATTAGTCTTAATTTGAATTTCAAATTTGGTAGTTAGTCGGTTAATTAGTTAGAGTCAGTTTAGGATAATTGGTTGTCGGTTTAAATTATTTTCTATTCTTGTAATGTCATCCTCCTATATAAAGGGATGAGGGTCCAATGTTTTAGTCAGTTCAAGAGGTGATAAAATAGAGATTTATTTCTCTCTCCTCTCTCCTCTCTCTCCTTCTCCCCGTGTGATCTACACGTATTCTTCTTCTCCCAAACCCCTCGTATTCCCGACGAGTCTCTTCTCTCTTCCCCTCGCGGTCTACGCGTTTCTTCTTCTCTAACCCCGCGCATCCGGCGTGTCTTCTCTTCTCAACCCTTCCAGTTTCTTCTTCTCAACCCCTCTATTTTCTTCTACCAAAAATCCACCAAAAAAATTTATTATTTCCCGTCGTCGCCGATTTCATTTTGCATCACGAAGCGGCGTGTCGGAGGCGATCTGCAGCCCTCATCTCCAGGCGAAGCCCCGCCGTGTCTCCTTTCCAGCGACCTCATCTCGACGCCGGCTTGTGAACCCTCACCGCGTATTACCCTAGCCACGTATAGCGGCACCCAGGCTGTGCACGATCTCCAGATGGCCCTGCGTGCTCCCTTGTCGAAGACGATTCCTCCATGCAGGCAGCACCTCCGAGCTTCCAGGCTCCATCAGCGGTGGGATACGATAAACCAGTGGCCCCGTCAGGGGTGGCTTCAAGTCAGGAATTCCCAAAGGGGGACCCTAAATAGAGTTGTGCTGATTTTCGACCCAAATAGGCATTTATTAAAAAAAAGGTAAAAAGGCGCGTACATACAAAAACGTACGCAATTTCGAAAAAAAATGATGTACAAAGCCAGAAAAACAATGAATGGCTTAAAAATGATGATGGCAATGGCTATTATAAAAAAATTGAATAACCAAGAAATTTATAAAAAAATGATGAAGAAATGCCGTAAAAAAATGAAAGCGGCCTAATGTTATCCATGTTTTGAGAAGCCGAAAATTTTGTGATCGGCTTATTGGTTTCATGTTTCTCCCATTTTTATTTTCTTCTCCCAACATCAAGGACGGATGGAGGGGGGCAAGGAGGGGCAAGTGTCCCCCCCCCCAATTTTTGCAAAAAAAAATACTATATATAGCAGTCCCTCCCTCTCCCGCCCGCCGCCTCTCTCTCCCCATACCCTCTCTCTATCGCACCCTCTCTCTCTCCCTCTTTCCCCCCTCTCTATCGCACCCTCTCTCTCCCTCTTTCCCCCCTCTCTGTCGCACTCCTCTCTCCCTCTTTCCCCCCGCTCTCGCCCGCCGCCTCTCTCTCTCTCTCGTACCCTCTCTCTCTCCCTCTTTCACCCCTCTCTATCGCACCCTCTCTCTCCCTCTTTCCCCCCTCTCTAGCACATCCTCTCTCTCCCTCTTTCCCCCTCTCTCGCCCGCCGCCAATCTCTCCTGTACCCCTTTCTCTCCCCTATTTTTCCCTCTCTCTCCCCCTCTTTATCCCTCTCTCACGCCTCTCTATCTCTCTCTCAATCTCTCTCTCAATCGTCCTGCACTCTCTCTCGTGTACTCTTTCTCTCTCAACTGCTCTCTCTCTAGATATTCTCTCTTATCATTATCTCTTATCTTATTGTTCCTCAGACGCCATCAAATTAGACGAAATTCGACGGACATCAAGATTCGAAGTTGAAGGAGGAAAGGTATATTTTATGTTATATAATTTCTTATTAACAATGTTCATTTATTTTCTTATTTTTTATGTTTTTACTATTACGAAAAGTTTAATTTGATAGGAACCTTTTGTATAACAAATTCGATTGAAATGTTACCGTATAAGTTTTTGCATCTAGATTCTTTTCTAAAAGATATCAGACAATGTATATGTTCTTATTCAATTTTTCCATAAAAATGTTAATAGAAAAAAGTGAAAATTGTTTGGTATGTTAAATAATTATTTTATAATTTGATGATTATTCGTATGCAAATAATAAGTAATTTTACATGTAAGTCGAGTTATTGACACAATTTACTTTTTACATATAGAATGGAAAAATATTTCAAACGAGTGGGAGGCCCAGATTCATCCATTTCCCAAAGTAGTAAAGATAATGAAGTTGAATCAAGTAATAAGTGTGTATGTTTAGAAGTTACTACAGATCTTGTGGCAGATCCTGGATTGAGACCAAAGATATCTTCTTATGATCCTAATGATCGAGATCGTATTAGGAGAGCTTATATTCAAAAAGGTCCATGTCAACCTCAAAGTCATAATTTTCCGCAAAGAATGATTGGAAATAAATTAAGGCGATTTAACCCAGCTTGGTTTAGTGAGTACAAAACATGGCTAGAGTACAGCATATCAGAAAATGCTGCATATTGTCTTTATTGTTATTTATTCAGATCAGAAAATGATATTCAAAGTGGAGGAGAAACTTTTGTCACAAAAAGTTTTAGAAATTGGAAGAAGAAGGAGAAATTTGATGAACATGTTGGTGGTCCAAACATTGCTCACAATAAATTGAAATAAAATTACATTGCTTTGATGAATCAGAATCAAAGTATACATAATTTATTAGACAAACAGACTACGCAGATGAAGAATGATTACCGAATTCGTCTGAATGCAACAATAGACTGTGTTAGATTTCTTTCAAGACAAGGTTTGGCTTTCAGAGGAAATGATGAATCAAATATCTCAAATAATCAAGGTAATTTTCTAGAATTATTGAAATTCCTTGCATCTCATAATAAGGAGATTGGAGATGTTTTATTGGAAAATGCTCCAGAGAATCTAAAATTAATTGCACCAAAAATCCAAAAGGATATTGTATATGTGGTTGCAACATTAACAACTAAAAACATCATGATGGAACTTGGGAATGAACTGTTTTCAATTTTATTTGATGAATCTAGAGATATATCAGTTAAAGAACAAATGATTGTTGTTCTACGCTACGTGAACAAGAAAGGGTGTGTTGTCGAGAGATTCCTATGTATAATTCATGTTCCTGATACTACAGCTTACTCATTAAAAGGCTCACTCGAAGCTTTACTTTCATCACATGGCCTAAGTTTTGCAAAATTGCGTGGGCAAGGTTATGATGGTGCAAGCAATATGAGGGGAGAATTTCATGGACTTCGAGCATTGATTCAAAAAGAAAACAGCTCAGCATATTATGTGCATTGTTTTGCACATCAGCTTCAATTAGCTTTAGTAGCAGTTGCTAAAAATAATGTTCAAGTTGCATTGTTATTTAATATTATTCTGCGTCTGTTGAATACGGTTGGAGCTTCGTGTAAACGTTGTGATCAGTTAAGAGAAAATCATGCTCTTCAGATTGTTAAAGCTATTGAAATTGGTGAACTTTCAACTGGTAAAGATTTAAATCAACAAACAAGTATGTCACGGTCTGGTGATACTCGATGGGGATCACACTACAATTCTCTAACTAGCATCACTTTGATGGTTGCATCAATAGTAGATATTCTTGATATTATTGTACAAGATGGTTCGAATTATGAACAAAGAGCTGAAGCATCTTCTTTGTTAGATTCCATACAATCATTTGATTTTATATTCAGGTGTCATCTTATGAAACTCTTGGATATTACATCTGAACTATCACAGTCACTACAACGAAAAGAACAGGATATTGTAAATGCCATGACTTTGGTCAAGATTTCTATACAGAGATTGCAACTTTTTAGAGATAGTGGATGGGACTCGTTACTCGCAAATGTAATTTGTTTTTGCATAAAGCAAAATATTGATGTTCCTGAGATGGACAAACCATGGATGGCTCGTGGAAGGCCTCGACGCAGAACTCATAGTATGACTAATTTGCACTATTATAAGGTTGAGATATTCTATATGGTCATCGACTCACAACTTCAAGAACTGAATTGTCGTTTTACAGAAAGGACAACTGATTTGCTTTTGTGTGTAGCATGTCTTAATCCATCACAATCATTTTCCTCCTTCAATAAAGAGAAGTTAGTTCAGATGGCCTCATTGTATAAAGATGATTTTTCAGATGTTGACTTGGTGAAATTAGATATTCAACTTGAAACATATTTTTTGGATGTGACTTCTGATGAAGAATTTTCCAAGCTGAAAGGAATCGTAGATCTTGCACAGCTATTGGTTGAGAAGAAAAAGGACATGATATATCCTTTGATTTATAAGCTTATTAAATTGGCACTTGTTCTACCAGTCGCAACTGCCACAGTAGAAAGAGCATTTTCTGCAATGAAACACATCAAAAATCACCTTCGGAACAAGATGGAGGATCAATGGCTTAATGATAGCTTGGTTACTTATATTGAAAAGGATATGTTCACAAATGTCAGCAATGAAGAAATTATTCAACGATTTCAAAATATGAAATCTCGTCGAGGACAACTCTAACAAGGTAATTTTAGAAAGAGCGCATTTTTTATTTGTAGATTTTATATATGTTAGTTAATTTCATTACATCAGTTGTTAGTTAATTTCATTACATTGATAAATGAAATGTTATATCTAATTTGTGCCCCCTCCTAATTACCATCCTGGCTCCGTCCCTGCCCAACATAGTCGATGTCATGTATTATGACTAGTATGGGAGAAAGGGGGAGTATATGTAGAGCCACAGGTCTATTCAGATTCTCGAGATACAGATTTCAAACCAGCCAGTTGTTCAAGACTCTACAGAAGTTCAGACTCGACATCAGATTTTGAGTCTTCAGTTTCAAATATGCACATGTTTGCGATCTTTTCAAATGTGCACATGTATGCCATCATTTGTCATGGTCCTTATCATTCTTGTTGTTGTCGGCCAGAGTTTTCATGTGAGCCAAAGGGACTCCAAAGTATAGGACCATTCCCTATGCCATGTGGGCAAGGATTTTCATGTGGTATCATAGGGACTCCAGAGTAGAGTACCATTCTCTGAGCCAGATGGGAGAGACTCAGTTCTCCAACGAGGAGACTTTTCAGACTCCATTCTCCCGCGATCGTGGACTCCGACGAGGACTGCACTTCCACGGCCTTTTCAGTTCGGCCCTTTTCAGAGATGGAGCAGTTGTCCACATTATTGTGGCGAGCCGGAATACTCCGACGAGGAGACTCATTTCAGTTGCAGTAACTCTGACAGGCGCAATACAGAGCACATGCTCTCTGCGAGAAGATTCAGTTGACTCACACTCCAGCCCGTTCGTCCTCACCTGCACGACATGAGAAGCAATGTCCTCGATAGCAGCCGACAGTTATGCGCGTTGAGTTGATATTGTCTGTAGTGTCATGTAGCGTGAGTTGAGTTTCTTTCTGTTTGTCCAAGCTGAGTATTGCATGCTCCAGCTTGAAGGGGAGTGTTGGAGTATTTGGTTGTGTGCCTATTATGTTGTAGATGGATAAATGGATACCTCCAAGATCCATTTAGGCCATCCATATGTTTAGTCCCACATCTACCAGTGGTGGGACTTGGAAGCTCTGTGGAAGCTATATAAGGATCCCTAGATCTCCTGTATTCATTTAGAAAAAGGAATGCAATATCCGCCCCTTTGAGGGCTTCTCCCGTGGTTTCATCCCGCTCCTTAGGGAGTAGGGTTCCACGTAAAAATATTTCTTTATTTATGCTATGTTTATCATTTTCGCTTCTGCTTCCTATTTTCTAACAACTATAAACCACCCACTTTCTCTCACTATCTATTTTTATCTTAGTAGAGAATATTGTTGTCATCATCTCCCAAAGTGGAAAAATGGTTTTCATATATATATATATATATATATATATATAATAGCTATCGAATTTGAACAACCCAACACAGTTGTAAATCACGACATGGAAACTGTTTATAATGCGCTTTGTAAACAACGGATTTTTGACATATGGAATTGTATGACGTAATACTTTTTTTGAGTTAACAAAATGTTATTAATGTTTACATTTTAGTATTGATGTTCTTACATTAAGAATATATGTAATGATGAATCATGATTATTATATGGTAGGCACCAACGATACCAAATCTGGAAGTAGTAGATAAATGCGGAAATGTCAATTCTTTTGTGATGAAGGGCATGCACGTTAATGTTTAGAACTAATATGCTAGTCCTTTTATGTTTGTAAGTCATCAATTGGAAATATAGGACACACGGCTATTATCATTCTCACACAAGTTATGAGATTACAATTATTCTATTATTTGTTAATATAATTAATAGATGGTATAAACAAAGTGATGTTGCGTGTAAGAATCCAAATCCACAACCCTTCCCTGACATGTTCAACTAGAGAATGTGGCTTAGATAGCAAAGGAATATATTGTCAGACAAAAGCCATGATAAATATTTACTTTGACAAATGATTGTCTTTGAACTCCAATTTTTTATTTGAGTGAGCCAATGTCAGATAATCGGAAGTACTCTTCCATACTAAGTAAGTTTTAAAAAAACAAGTATAATGATGGGCGAACATAGAACTTAGTACGGGTATTGTTGGGGTGAAGTTATATATCTGTCATAGTAAAACACAACAATCTGCAACCCAAATAATTATATCCTCAATAGGTCGCTAAAATCAATTATATTGGTGGTAATTTATCATCCTATGGGTGAAAGTACATAATGATGGGGTAGATGGAGTTAGGTGCTCCAAGGGATTCGGCATGCACCTTTGGGCTCTGGGTAAATACTAGGAAGGTTGTGATCCCAACGAACGAGTTAGGAGACGCATTGCACCTAACAGCCCGATATCATCAGGAATCGCTCAACGGATTAGGCAGGTGGTATGGTTGGCATTTTTTGTTTGGCATTTATACACAATGTTAGGACTCGGAATAGAATTGGGTGTAGTTGTATCGAATTTTACTTCGAGTGTATTGTGAGATCAAGGTTCAAATCCCCCCATGTGGACGTTGTGTTAGGTAGTCGACGGCCAGCGTAAAATATAGTCAGATCTTTCAACGTGAATTTAAGCAAGAATCCATGTAGTTGACCTTACTTATAGTAGGAGAGGGCTTTTCCATTTTTGTTAGTATTGTGAGATGTGTTCTAGGATGTGGGTTGAAGTTGGAAAAATCGAGATTATGATCTTTTCATGTTCAAAATAAACAGAGGTCCTTGAAAGGTATACTCAAGATGAGTACCAATTTCCCACATAGCGGAAGCCCGCGAGTTTTGTACTGGTGTGTGCTTGTTTATGAGAAATGATACATGATCGTATATCAATAATTGTAATTATATACCATTGTTCCACGGCCGAATCACAAAGCACACAGGTATTGGCGACATTAGCCATGAATCTAGCGCAGCGGTCACGCATCAACAACCTCTTTCTGCGTAGAAGCCAAAGGAAAAAACCAATGCGCTCCGGAAGCCGCAGGCTCCAAAAAAAGCAAGAATCGCGCACCAGGAAATCAGCCCCATCCGGTGGGGGCGGAACCAAAGCCCGATAAGCTTTCCTCGTAGAAAAGGGGCCGTCCTTCCAAGCCCAGTGATCCTGTCCATCAGTAGGCCGAACAGCGTCACAGATGGCGTCCAGAAGGGAACTAAAATCATCAAGCCGCTGGTCCGAGAAGTTCGCCAGGAAACGCGGACACCAACACCCGTCCACCCAACAGGAGGCAACCAAAGCATCTTTGTCGGCCGCCAATGCAAACAAACGGGGGAATCGCTCATTCAAGTATCCCCTTCCCGACCAATCGTCAAGCTAAAATTTAAAGGACTCCGCCTTCCCCAGCACCGGTCTGAAGAGCGACACATTCCTAGCAAAGATATCCAGCACACTACGTCAGAACGGAGTATGGGCACCGACAACGCCCCCCCCCCCTGCACCACCCCCATCCTTCCTTCCCCAAGAAACTCCCTCAAAACGGCTATAAAAAAGTTATCACCCTGACCCCAAATTTTGCTTGCCCATTTGAGAAGAAGAGCATCATTAACAACCTCCAGCCTCCGCACACCCAGGCCACCTTCCCGCTTACCCCTAGTAACCTCATCCCACGCCACAAGATGCACCCCCCTCCCCCCCTCCCCCTTCCTCCCCCACAAGAATCTACGCATACAACGCTCAAGACGCAAGCGGCTCCCCACCGGCATGCGACGATTAGAAAGGAAGAATAATAGAATCGAAGAGAGCACCACCTTGATAAGAACAAGCCGACCCCCTCTTGAAAGCAAAGACGCACGCCAACCAGCAAGGGGGGCTTTTCCACTCTCTCGACAACCAGACGCCAGTCCCGAAGTCGGACCCTTCCCACTACCAACGGCAAGCCAAGGTACTCAATAGGAAGCTCACCCGGAGGAGACCCCAAAATCCGGCCGCACTCTACCGCCTCCGCTTGCGGCATCCCAAAGGGAATCACCTTGGATTTGCTACCATTCATATACAGCCCCGATAATTCGCTAAATAGTTCAAGAGTCACCGCCATACCGGAGACCTCGGAAGGGCCTCCCTCGATGAAGCAAATGGTATCATCCGCAAATCGGATCAAGGGCACGCTCAGAGCGTCCTTAGAGAAGCCTTTCGAAAGCCCAGCCTCGATCACATGATCCAACATACGCGCCAAGACATCCGTAGCCACAACAAAGAGAAGGGGAGCGAGGGGGCACCCCTGGCGCACCCCCCTTCTCGGCTGAAAGAAGCCCCCAACCGCCTGACCATTTACCAAAACAGAGAGGGATACGGTGGTCACACACCGCCGCATCCACGAAATCCACACCTCAGGGAAGCCGCGCCTTCTCAAAGCCGCCCACAAGAAACGCCACTCAAGGCAGTCATATGCCTTGGCCCTTGGCAAAGTCGACCTTCCAAAGCACCCCCTTCTTATCAGATTTCTTCCAATCGGCGACCAACTCAAATGCCACCGCAATGCAGTCCGATATCTACCTGCCCCGAATAAAAGCAGCCTGGGCGGGAGAAACAATTGAATCCAGGACACGAGCAAGCCGACGGGCTAAGACCTTGGCAACGATAAGACATAAGCCGTTGGAAATCGAAAAAGGACAGAAATCCTCGATACGCTGCGCCGCCGCGTATTTAGGGATCAACACAATGATGGCCCTATTAATCCGATCAAAACCAGTATTCCCATTGCAGAACTCCGAAACAACCTCCAAAACATCATGGCCAACCACCTCCCAAAAGTCTCGATAAAACGCCAGTGAAAAACCATCAGGGCCCGGGGACCCATCCTCGTTTAAGTCCCACACAGCCTCCTTAATTTCCTCCAACGAGATCGGCCGAGTCAAATTCTCGTAGTCCACAGTCGAGATGGATGGCGCCCCAAGCCCCAGCCAACGCCACCTCCTCGGGGAGCGGCTCGCCGAGAAGCTTTTGAAATGATCAGCAATGGCACGCCCCATCTCCCTCTCCCCGAGAAAGAGAGTACCATTAATGGAAACAGAGCGAATCGCGTTATATCGCTTCCTACTACTAGCCACATGATGAAAGAAGGCCTTATTGGCATCGCCCTCTTTGATCCAGTTCATTCTCGAGCGTTGACGCCATTCAATAGCCTGCTTCTTGTCCTCCGCCGCAATCCGCTTTTGCGCAGCCAAGTGCTCACGAAGCTCCTCAGGAAGGAGGTCCCTCTCATTCTCAGCACGATCAAGATCCGCAATGACATCCTCCGCCTCAGCCCTGTCGGCACCTCTCGCCACTCTCTATTCGTTCTTGAATGACGCAAGCAACTTCCGCAACGAAGCGAGCTTATGAACAAATCTGGAGGCCGCAGACCCCACAAAGCACGATTGAGCCCAGTGCGTCTTCACCAAATCCTTGAAGTTAGCCGCCTGGAGCCAGCACTTCTCGTACCGAAAGAGGCCCCTCGGCCGCTGGCCCTCACCAGACTCCCAGATAATAGGTGAGTGGTCTGAAAAAGAGAGGTGGCGAGAGGAAACCGATGAGCACTTGTTCTTCGGTTGTCCCTTGGTCAGAGGGATTTGGGAAGATCTGGATTGGGTGAGAACGGATGATCTGTCAGCTTTCTGCGACGCGTTGGTGCTTAACAGGAACAGGGCTAGGAGGGACATCTTGATCCCAATTGCGAGGCTGTGGTCCATTTGGTTGGGAAGGAACGAGGCCCTCTTCTCAGGTCAACGCTTTTACAGGGATAACGTTCTTATTCATTATTCGCGCCTTGTGGATGACTGGAGTGTGGTGTAGGCCGCATTTCGCATCTGTTGTGGTGGGTGTGGTGGTGTACCTTTCTATATTCGCCCTTGCTATCTTGTATGTTTTTTTCGTCTCTTTAGTTTTTTAATATATTGGGGCGAACACCATTGAGTGTCTCCCCCTTTTTTTGAGCTTCAAAAAAAATTTATATACCATTGTTGACTCCGACCAACAGGTGGAAATATCAAGATCAATGTGGTAATCCTCAAATGATTATTAAATTAATAATTAAATCAGTGACTATGTGATCCAATGCAAATTAGGATAACATGATATAATTAAGTTTTCATTTACAATATATGCAAACGTCACCAGATAGAGTTGAGAACATATGTTTTGCTTACCCATGCAATAATAATTAGTGTTTGTCTTGTTACCGAGCAATTGCTCATAATGTTACCTTGATGTGAACCTAACAAGTATAGATGAGGAACGTCACAGCAATCGTGGCTTTTGAGGATATCGAACTTTTTATCATCACACTTATATCAGATAGAGTGCATTTTACTTAGAGTAATTTGTTTGCTTCTGTATTATGACCTTTTTTCTTTGAGAGACAATGTAACGAGATACTTTGAAAGCTTATTTCAATACTTGTTATAGTTACAATGTGTATCACTTGTAGTCACGGACTTGATGAGCATGACTAATGAAAATGAATGTTGATGTTTACTTTTTATTTCATATATATATATATATATCCTGCTATTATATGTTTCAAATGTTAATCTAATGTGCATAAATTGGTTTGTTGATTATCAAAGAACATGGGTGTATTTAGACCGTAGGTCCGACGCTCATGTTCTCGATTTTAGTAGCCAGAGGGGCAAGGCATCACATTTATCCCTAAAGCGCGTCCATGTTCGCCAATCCTTCGATTTTATGGCCTATGTTCATCATGACTCCTAGTAGTAAAAGTAATCAAGTGTGTCTTTGTTAGCTACTCCCGAGCCTAAAAGGGGTACCGGTGCTTTGATCTTGTCAGATGGAAGTACTATGTTGATGTTGACGTCACATTCCTTGAGTATGGTGTGTATTTTTCTCCCACAAGAGATATGATGACTTCTTCTGAGTCTGGTGAGGAGGCTTACATTCCACCTCCTCCTACAACTCCAACCCCTACCACACCTTCGGTGGTTCAAATTTTAGTTGTTGTATACATTCGTAGGCCGACTATTGAACCTCATGTTCATATGCTTTCCCCATCATCCACACAGTCCAGGTAAATACTAAACATTTAGTTTTTATTGATGGCACTATTGATGTTTATGTACAGCAGGAGACTTTACAAGTTAAGAGTACAGCTCCTTAGGAGCTTGTGGTACAGGAGACGGATCATTCAAACCATGGTTCGGAAATGCGGTCCATGCGGCAGCATATGCGTATTCAGTCACTTGACCGAAGCGCATATGCCATAAGCAGCAATATGCGGTCAAGACGCATAAGCGGTCCGCATATGCTGCGCATATCTAATAGGGTATGTTAATCCATGGCCTGTTAATGACACATTAACTTGATTTTTTTCCGAGCAACTCTTATGTCATCATTTACAATGATGCATCTTTTCATTATTCTCATATATGTTGCATTTGGGAATATAATCTAGGGTATTTTCTTTCTCATATCCATTTTCCCATTGTTCTCAACACTTATTAATGAATTGTTTATTGTTTTTGAATTTTCTATCTAATGAAATTCGTTCTAATTCTACAGTAAAACATGAAATAATTGACTAATAGTCTGGCACTTTACATTATTGTTCTTCTAATATATTTTATATCAAAATACAATTTTCCCTAAGACTGATGTGCTAGGCTTCTGGGCGTTGTTTCTGATAGGTGCCTCCTGTGTGAGGCTGAGACTGAATCACTTGATCATCTATTTTTCCGGTGTCAGAAGACTGCCCCAATCTGGGGTGGGGTTGCTCTCGATTGGGCGTGTACGACGAAGTAGGCCTCCTTTTGCAGCTCCCTGGTGGTGAACAGACTGCGGCCTCGTCGGATTCTGCTGCAACCTCTTGCTATCGTTTGGGCAATTTGGCTGGCTAGGAATGCACTACTCTTCTCAGGTCAAAGGTTCTATAAGGAAAATGTTTGGGTGCATGCTACAAGTTTAGTGGCGGAGTAGGTCTTGTAGTTCGTTTTCATGTACTTGTTCCTTTCGCTTATTTTCTAATAAATCTTTAGGGCGGATACCTTTGAGTGTTACCCCCTCTTTTCGACTCAAAAAAAAACATGTTTTGTCTAAATTTTGGGTGTATGATCTATATACCTATGATTATTCTTTAGCTTTTGTTATCTATAGGATCTAATATATATACATTAAAGATTTTCTTATAGAATTCATGTGTTCCCAGTTGAATCCAACTTTGTATATGTATATATATATGCATTAAATATAAAATACACAATAAAAATAATCAACTTATAATATTATGCTTACATATATTATTAATTGTATTGCCTTTTTTGAAATTTTTGATTTTCCATTTTGTTAGATCACCACTTTTACTATATAATCACGTTTTATTGTTTATTTTATAATATTAAAAATTAAACTATTATAAACCGCATGTACTTTTGTATACTCCTCCGCATATCCGCTTACTCGCTTTAGACCGAATGACCGAATACCGCATACCGCATTTCTGAACCTTGATTTAAAGGATATTAACCAGTCTATTGCACTTCGAAAGAAGAGGCATTCATGCGCTACGTATCCAGTCAGGCCATGTTTCACCGGAGAGTATGTTGGAGGGATGCAAAAAGCTTGTGGTAGGACTATCAGCTATTACGATCTCATGCACATATCACCACTGTTGTAAAAATTCCCCGACTGGCCCGACTAGTAGGTCCGACTAGTCTAGTCAGTGGGGTGGCCGACCGAGTACTGATTAATTCCGACTAAGGCCAACTAGTCGATCGATTTTTGCTTGAAGATACCATTTTTTTTATTTTTTAAAGAAAACTTATTCTAGTATGCTTAATGTTTTATTTAAATTTAATTTCTTCTTTTGTTTCATTATGATAATATAAAAAATGTACAAATCTATGTAAATATATAAGAATATACATACAAAAATGATTTAGATATTTAAAATAATTTAAAAATTCAAGACCGATTAAAGCCTGACTAAATCCGATTAGTCGTCTGACTGCCGATTAATCCTTAGTCAGTGACCCAACCGACCGAGTACCAACTATCGATTTTTGCAACCTTGCATATCACTAAGCTATGTGTGAACCCCCTCGGATCCAGATACTCGTTTACAACATATTCGTGGTATTTCATTTGTTAAAGATCGCATAAGACACGTGAAAATGCAGGGAAATTTTTCGCGTTTGATATTTGCATTTACTATTCATAATTAATAATGTAAACAACCACAGAACCCACAATAATAAGTGCCACCAATGCATTTTATTCATTTCTATATAGCATTACATGTAACAAAATTTATCTACAATGTATCCATGTCCCAAAAATAAGAGAAAGACAAGTATTGTACAAAACATGAACCAAAAAATGAATAATTTTACCGCGTGGTATATACTCAGGTGTCAGGAATCATCATCCACTACTGCAGTGCAGACTCCTTACCTACCACGCATGAAAGGAACAAGAGACGTCAGCAGGTGCTGATACATCCCGAAACTTATTAAAACAAGCAGGCATTTAAAGTGATTGCAAAAGAAGCAAGTAGTAAGGCATAAACAACTTAAAAATTTACAACTACTTGGATACCCCAAGTTTTACACACTACCTTTTTATATGTCATATTCTTATATAGTAGTTAATGACCATATGTAATTATTTAATCTCTTGTTATTTAGAGATCATAATTATGGATTTTGATAATGGGGAAAATTAGGTTTTAAATTGATTCTTGATTTTATCTAAATTCTCAAATTTAGTTGATCGTGTGTGTTCTTGGTTTGTGTGCGACCTCACACTATGATTCTAAGGCGTGAAGAGTGCATTAGGGTTGGAGTGCCTCCGTAGGCATGCGATGAGGTATAGTACATCCTAACTAAGTTCCGAACACATCCACTAACTTAATTATAATAACTCTAGACAACACATCTTATAATTGATTTCATCTCTTAACCAAGATCCATTATGCTTCATTTCGAGTTCAACTGTAACTCCTCCAAATTCAATTGTAACTGATTCAGATGTAACCCTAGATGATTCAGATGTAGCAATAGAGCATTCAGATGTAGTATCGCCAAGCCTATTGGCGGAACAGTAACCAAAACTCAAGTAGTGAGATAGCCCCCTAAGGAGACTCTTTTGCCTCGCCCTCTAAATGGAAGTGCGGTCCATTGGAGGGATAGGTCTACTCCAAAACTATGCCACTATAGGTCTACTCCAAAACTACGCACTAAGATATGTGAGAGCGACTCTTCAGAAAAGTCACTCTAGAAACCAGTCCGACTAGTACATGCTAACGAGCTCGTACAAAAAACTAAAATCGAGGATCCCCGCATGGGTATCCAAAAACAGAGGGCCAGCAGAGTTGGTCAAAAGTCGGGATCCCAACGAGGCGTAAAAATACTACGAGCTCGCGTAAAAATCGTGAAAAGGACTAGGATCCTAGACCCATGTATTTGGCGGTCGCTGCCCTAACTAGGCTTCATTTCCTCTGCCCAGTTGAGGGTCGCTGCGCCCTCGCACGGTCAGGTGTAAGAGTCACCGTGACTGGCACTATGAATTATAAGACAATTCACAATATCATCACTTGATTTTTTTTCTTTTCTTTCCGTGTTCTTGATCAACGGTCTCTTTGACAGTGATCCTTAGATAATAGAGTACATCTAAAGGAGGATTTCACGAAGATGATCAACTTTGTGGTCACAGGTTTTTATTGATGGTGTCATCTTTAGTATTGTAAAACAATTAGGACTTCAATAAATTAATGAACTACAGTTTGGCTTAATAACTGGATGGATCCATTATGGTTAAGGAGGGATAATGTTTTATCATTTTAATTTTATCTTTGTCATATCACTCTTGCCAGTTGCAAACCAAACAATTCTATCTCCATTTTTATAATTATATTCCTGCAAGAATAAAGTACGAGTCTTCCTCCTAATCATCATATCCGACACCCATGTAAGATAGGCATGGAAGGACATATCGATATCGATATCATTTCGATATCGTGTCGATATCGATATATCGCCGATATATCGACGATATATCGCCGATATATCGCTATATCTACGAATCTTTCTGAAGAAAATGTTGAAAATCGGATATATCGATATATCGATTTCGATATCGATATCGTGTCGATACCGATATATAGGCGATATATCGCCGATATATCGGGATACGGCCTTCCATGAAGATAGGTCTTAACACCTGTGTGAATACTCTGTAACCTAACCAATGATTTGTTTGCTTGTGATAACTTCTTTATTTCTGATATCCATCTACCCAATTGAGGGGACCCTTATCTTAATTGAACTGTGTAACGAAACTAAAGTAGCATGACTTAAATCCATCCCTCAAATGAAAATTTTTGCAAACTTTATATTATATCAGCAAGGTATTGTAGCAGCCAAGTTTTGATTTTATTCAAAAAAATATAGGGTGTCCCTAGATAAGGATTCTCCAACAATTTATAAAGAAATGAAAGAATCTGTGTTATAAGAAATCGCATGCATTCCGTGATAAAAAAATATACACTTTGTCGTAGATCATCTCAAAATATAGAGGTAATCCCACAATGTGAAGACTGAAGCTGCTCTTATGTGAATGGATTTTTAGGATTTTAATTTGACTTGCCATCAGATTTTTTTACAAAAATTTTCATAACTTTAAACAGCATAACTTCCATACAAATTTCACGTCAAATTTAATTTTTAAAATAAAAATGATTCTTATTTACTTCAAGCTGAATCATAGCAGAAAATTTCATATAAAATTTTGGGATTTTTAACCCTATAATCTTTGTAAGTTACCTCCACAATCTTTGAAACAACCTAATTCTCCCCTGGGCCCCGTAAACTTGCTAACTCTTACCCGGCAGACCCTGTGGTTAATCTCCACCCATTTTCCCGTTAAAATTAACTGGATTATGTTAAAAAGTATTGTATATTATCCTCTTTATTTAACAAATTTACAAAAATGCCATCCCTCTAACCATCCTCCTTGCATTCCCTTCTCCTCCAGTCCCCACACAGTCCTCGACCTGCCAGGCGGACCTCCCCGCGCCGCTCTCGATCTCCCCACGCCGCCCTCGACCTCCCTCACAACGACCTTGACCTCCCAGCCCTCTCATGCATGACCTTGACCTCCCAACCCTCTCCTGCATGACACGGCCCTCTCCTCCCCTTCCTCCACCACCGACAATGACAACTGCCTCCTTCCCTCCAACGGCGCCTCGCCGCTCCTCCGACCCCCTCCGCCCCCATCCTCACTCTTGCCGCCACATCGGAGACGAAGCGCCCTCCTTCCCTCCAACGGCGCCTCTACCGTCCTACCGACCCCCTCCGCCCTCATCCTCTCTCTCGCCGCCACACTGGAGACGAACGTCCTCCTTCCCTCCAACGGCGCCTCCGCTGCCCCTCCGACCCCCTCCGCCCCCATCCTCTCTCGCGCGACCAGCATATAAAAATCATGAAAGATCCATCCGCCCGGTTGACCGGATTTGAAATCATTTAGATCTGTCAGAGCTTCTATTGTAAATAGTCCATCTACGACGAATCTTCCTGGAAATTACAAAGAAGACATAGAACCGACCAACACAGTGTAAAGGAAAACATATTACAAAACAACACAAAAACAAAGGATCGAAGCCAAATCGTGTCCAGATGCGTGGAGATGGAGATTTTACAATATCTAAAACGAATATATAAACCTGAAAAACAATAAAAATATGCGTACATGGGTACAGATCTATGAAGAAACAATATTACAAAAACGCAGTCAAATAATCAATAAAACAAAGAAATTAATCAAGCGAAATAGTAAACAAAATTTTAAATCTATGAAAAGGAGAAACAAATCGTGCAAAACAGCTCAGATCCGTGACGATGAGCAGTGACTATCGATCGCAACCGTCTGAAGAGAATATCAACATGCAGATCGTGTTGCTGCGAGATTCGCTGCCAGATCAGACTTCAATGAGGTCTGCCAACGTAATCCTCCAAGGCTTCTACGAGTTCACCTCCCAGCGGTGCACCGCCCACAACGCGCACCAGCATGACACGAGACCCTTCTGCAAGCAGATCAAGCGGCGGCTTCAGCAAGAACTAGCTCGATCCTCTCCTCCCAACCCCTGCGTTGTTGAAAGATTTGCCCTCTTCACGCACCTCCAGGTCCGCCACCCTCCAGGAGTTTCCGATTTGATTTGGTAAAAGAAGACGATGAAGAGGGGGAGAAGGAAGGAGAGAGGGAGAAAGAAGATCCACTGTCTGATTTTGTTTGGCAAGATTAACTCAAGTTTAACCCAAGTAATTGACTCCAATAAAGTTAAAGTTGACGGTAGGGTTTGTGGGGTAAGACGGAGCAAGTTTACGGAGCCGAGGGGGAATTAGGTTGTTTCAAAGGTCGTGGACGTAATTGACAAAGATTATAGGGTCTGTCAGGTAAAAATCCCTAAAATTTTCCCATTTCATACTATTTACAGTTTAAGTATGGGTTTCTTTTTTATATAATTTTTTTAACCCAATCCCAGATTTCTACTAACTACCAGAATTTCATTATGTTAATTTTATGCATGGGAGCATGAGAATGGATATGGAATTGTACAAAAGATCACATATAACATGCATGGCAGCAATAAGGGGGAGGAGAATTGTACCTTATATCTCTAAAAAATTTGGATATCAATTGGGGTTGATCTTGCATGCAATTCGTAGATTCAGGAGCAGTAAGGAGAGTTGCTTGGAGCAGCAGATCTGATGGCCAAGGGCAGCAGCTTACCACAGATGTTTGATGGAAGGTTTGCAACAGTTCAACAGTGTTGTAGGAGGAGGAAGTGTAGCAATAGAGGCTGCCCTTAGCACTAGCAGAAGATGGAATTTTAGGAGGAGGAAGTGTAGCAATAGTGGTTGCCCTTAGCACTAGCAGAAGATGGAATTTAGAGCTGCAGCAGCTTCAGTCGATCATGGAGGTAGAAGTGGAGAATGTGAAAGGAATAAAGGAGGAAAGTAGGAGGATCTCATTAGAATGAGAAAAAGGGGAGAGAATGGAATCATGGAAATAAGGAGGGAGAGAAAGGGGAGGGTTCCTTCCAGGAACCTTCCTCCAAGATTTTCTTTTCCCTTTTTTATATATGACATCAGCAATAATGATGTCATTGATGGCATCATCATCAATGACCTCATCAATGACATCATTGAGCTTATAAAATATTAATTCCATTTTTGTATTTTAGAAAAACTCAAAAATCAACCGTATTCGCGTCTCAGGCCTCAGTTTATGAGGCGCAATATCTCATTTTGACTGTCTCCATATGACGATCAATATGAGTATAACATTCATATACTTTCGATCGGGTTTGGATCCCTGAACTTTTCGAGATACGATTTTTGGTTTGAGTTTAAATTTTGCGATTTATAAATATCAAACAATCTCGGATTGACGAACGATCGATTCCATTGATCTTATTTCGTCGAATCGGATTTTATGGCGGTCTCGGTCTATTTCGTTGTTTCCGAATTCGTGTCGCGGCTTTTCTGTGGCACGCATTACAATGCGATCAATTTTTGATCGATTGCTACCGAATGAATTTTGATTTACGATCAGTTGATCGATTTAGGTTATTTAATATTAATTGACAACTTTATTGGATCAGTCGGACCCTAATCGGGTCGGGTTCGGGTTTAATTGGATATGGATGTTACACTATGCAAGACAGTTAGTGACATGTTGCTATGGAGGAAGAGACGGTTGCACTCTAGTCATGAGGCACATGGAGCTTGGTTACTGCCACAACAGGGGCTTATATGGTCAGTTGCAAGTAGATTTTTATAATGAAGTAGAGAACAAATAGCAATGTTAGTCGTCAAAAGCCTAGACTTGTGGCATATGGATTCACTCAGACATATGAGGTGAATTATCAAGATATGCATGTCATTCTCCTCTTCGGATCCTCCTTTTTATTGCTATTATACGAGACTGGTTCACTCGCCCAACTTGATGTCAAGAATGCCTTCGTGTATGGAGATCTACAAACGAAGTTTATATGCAGCAACCACACGAGTTCACTAATAAGGGTGAGTGTCAAAAGATATACAAAATTTATAAGGTTATTTATGGCCTTAAGCAAAGTCCTAGAGCATAGTTCCAAAAACTCTCGGATCTGATAGAGCATTAAGGCTTCAAGAGATCAATTGTAGATCACTCACTCTTTGTACACAAGACATCTTGAGGTATGGTTGTGAGTCTGGTCTATGTTGACGGTATTATTATAACAAGAGATGATTCACAGTGAATCAGCGAGGCTAAGCAGTTATGTTGGGAAAAGTGAATGAGATGATCTATTCCATAAGCCCTAGGCTCTCTTATATAGGAGAGAAGCCTGTGGGTAAATTACATAAAGAGAACAACAGAAAAATAAAATAACGAAGAGGTACAGTTATTCTATATGCGTCAACACTCCCCCTCAAGATGGAACATAGATATCAATCATGCTCAGATTGGACGCACATTTCTGGAATGGGCCTCGAAGTAATGCCTTGGTGAAAATATCAGCAGTCTGATTCTCTGATGTGACGTGAGATGTAGCAATGAACCCCTTCTGAACCATGTCACGTATGTAGTGACAGTCAACCTCAATGTGCTTGGTCCTCTCATGAAAGGTTGGGTTATTTGCAATAAACAAGGCGGCCTGATTGTCACATTCCAACATCATAGGAAGAGGTATATCAAGACATAGATCTGCAAGTAAAGATTTCACCCACATCATTTCTGTGCTAGCCTGGGCCATAGCCATGTATTCGGATTCAGCACTGGATCTAGCTACCATTGTCTGTTTCTTGCTCCTCCACGAAACTAGAGCATCTCCAACATAGACTGCAAATCCTGATGTGGACTTCCTGTCCTTGGGGCATCCTGCATAGTCTGCATCCGCACATGCCGTGATAGAGATCTCCTTTCCTTTCTTAAATAGCAAGCATGCACCAGGAGATGATTTTAAATATCTCAGAATCATGTGTATTGCATCCATATGGGCCTGACATGGTTGCTCCATGAACTGGCCCACACGACTCACTGCAAATGATATATCAGGTCTAGTGATCGTGATATACAGTAGTTTGCCTACTAGTTCTCTGTACCTTCTCTTGTCCACCTCTTCTGTGTCATCATCATAAAGCTTCATGCTAGGATCCATTGGTGTCGTAGCAGGTCGACACCCTAGCATACCTGTCTCACTCAATAGATCTGTAACATACTTCCTCTGTGACATTACTAATCCATATGGATTTCTAGCAAACTCCAGCCCCAGAAAATATCTAAGGACTCCCAAGTCCTTGGTGACAAACTCGGTCCCCAGCCTTTCCTTTGCCTGCTTAATGCCCTGCTCATCATCACCTGTAATCAAGATATCATCAACATAAACCATGATTACAATGATACCTCTAGCCGTCTTCTGTACAAACAAGGAATGATCAGCATTGGAGCGTTTATATCCTTGTTTCTCAAAAAGATCTGAAAGCTTCTGAAACCATGCTCTGGGGCTCTGCTTAAGGCCATAGATGGCCTTATGTAATCTGCATACCTTGGAACACTCCCCCTCAACAGCAAAACCAGGTGGCTGTTGCATATAGACTTCCTCCTGCAAGTCGCAATACAGAAATGCATTCTTCACGTCCAGTTGATAAAGCGGCCAATCTCTAGCAACTGCAACTGATAACAGGATCCGTAGTGTGGAATGACGCGCCACAGGGGAGAATGTGTCAAGGTAATCTACCCCGTATGTCTGTGTGAAGCCACGTGCAACAAGGCGTGCCTTGTACCTGTCAATGGAACCATCTGCATTGTGCTTCACTGTAAACACCCATTTGCAACTCACCGGGCTGACATCTGGAGGTATTGGAACCAAGCTCCAGGTTCCTCTGGATTGAAGTGCCGCCATTTCTTCTTCCATTGCTAGCCGCCATCTAGCATCCTGCAAAGCATCATGATGATTCCGTGGAATGTCTGTTGCTGAAAGTGCCAATGCAAACGTCCTGAAGTCTCCAGATAGCCTTTCAAAAGACACGGCTGCTGATAATGGATATTTGGCACAGCTTCTCTTCGGCTTACGTAGAGCAATTGGAACATCCAAATCATCTGTATTCTCCTGCAATACATCCTGCTGTGAAATGTCGTCAGATCCATCAACATTAATATTTTCATTACATACCATAGGCGAGCTAGTTGATGGGTCAGGACCATGAGCTGGAGGAGGCATGCGGGTGTAATGGAATGGTAGTGGAGATACTAGCGGTGGCGCTGGTGGTGGCGGTGGCGGTGGTGGCGGTGGTGGTGTTGTTTGAGGCGATGGTGGTGGTGCCATTAATATGGCATCAGGAGGTATAGGTGGTAGCTGCATGTCTCCAGATGCTGAAAAATACATAACAGATTCAAAAAATGTAACATCTGCACTGATCATATACCGCCGACGCACTGGATCAAAACACTTGTACCCCTTTTGAGTTCTGGAGTACCCCACAAAGACACACTTGACAGCCCTAGGAGAGAGCTTGTCAGTACCAGGCGACAACGGATGGACGAATGCGACTGACACATATACACGAGGAGTAAGAGCGAACAAGTCCTTGTCTGGATAAATGAGTGAAAAAGGAATCTGTTCATTCAAGACAGACGAGGGCATACGGTTGATTAGGTAACATGCAGTAAGAACTGCATCACCCCAGTAGGAGTAGGGAGCATGACTCTGTATAAAAAGAGACCTTGTGACATCAAGAAGGTGACGGTGTTTTCTTTCAGCAATCCCATTCTGTTGAGATGTATGAGCATAAGAGGTTTGGTGAATAATCCCTTTTGAGGAGTAGTAATTGGCCAAAGTGTGGGTGCATAACTCTAAAGCATTATCACTTCTCACAATTTTGACAGATGTGGAGAAAACATTCTGAATTTCATTTAGAAAATGGATAATAATATTTCCTGCTTCAGATTTATTTTTCATAAGAAACACCCATGACACTCTCGAGAAATCATCCACAAATACAATATAAAACCTGTGTCCCTGATGATCGGGAACACGACTCGGACCCCAGACATCTATATGAAACAACTCAAATTTGGAGTTACTACTCCGACCTGGACGACTGGGAAAGGACGACCTGTGATGCTTTCCCAACTGACATGCCTCACACTGGATAGGTGTGTGAGAGAGACTATATGGTAGAACTCGACACAACTTCTGAAGCGGTAAATGACCAAAACGTAGATGCCACAGGAGAGGAGATACTTGTCCAGCAGGAGAGGATGTGGTTCCAACAAATGGGGTCTGGTTGAGACGGTAAAAGCCTCCTTGCTCATAGCCATGACCAATCACGTTGCCCGTATGGATGTCCTGAAAAATCAAAGAAGATAGATCAAAAATAGCTCGACAATGGAGATCCTTCGTAATCTGACTAATTGACAACAGATTCATAGAAAAATGCGGTGCATGTAGGACATTCTTAAGCTGCATAGAAGATGTCAATCTAATCTCCCCCTGACCAGCGATAGGGGAATGCGTGCCATTAGCAATCACTATTGTCCGTCCTGGAGGGATCTGAGTGTATCCTGTAAGTAGACTCTGGTCGCCACATAGATGATGTGTAGCGCCCGAGTCCATGATCCATGACAGTGTATCAGATCTACTACTGTGGAGTACAAGTGTACTACCTGAAGTACTAGTATATGCAGAGACAGAAGCAGCAGCATCAGTATGACTCTCTGTAGTCGGTACTGGACCAGATGGTGGGATAATGCCCCTGAGGCGGGCAACTAGATCATCAAATCGTTGATCCAAGGTAGCAGCAGATGGGGGCTCTATCTGCTCAGCGGCTCGTGCAGATGCAGGGAATCCATGCTTCGAATAGCATGTGTCTTCATTATGTCCGACTCGGTGACAATATGTGCATGTTGGCCTAGTGCGGCCACCCCTTCCACGAGGTCCACGTCCACGGCCCTGTTGATGAAAACCGCGGCCTCTGTTTGCCGCCATAGCTGAGGAATTCTGACTCGCAGCTGCTGAAGGCACTGTGATTCTACTCAATCTGTAAAAAGCTTCCTCCATGGGAGGAATAGTCGAGTCTGCCAAAATCTGAGATCGTGTTGCCTCATACTCTGGATCAAGTGCAGCGAGAAACACACCCACCATCGTCGCATTCCTGTATGTCTTTTACTGTTCTGGCGTGGCGGTGAGAGGCATGAAGCTGTAGAGCTTCTCGAACATCCCTCTCAGTGATGTGTAGAGAGAATGTAAAGGACGGTCATTCTGCTTTATTGTGAATATATCATGTTGTAGTTGCAGGATCTTCGTTTCATTCTTCGCTTGAGAATATGTCGCTGCCAGGATATCCCACATGTCTTTGGTTGTGGGTTGATGTAGAATGTCATTTGCAATTTCAATAGCCAATGTGCCAGATAGCCACACCTTGGCATATGCATCATCGGCCTCCCATGAGGCATGGACTCCAGTCTTCTCCGCAGGCTCAGGTTCGGTAAGAATGTGCTTCTTACCTGTAGACTTCATCATACTCATGAACTGCATTGCCCACAGTTCATAGTTCGTACCATCCATCTTGACAATGGGCGCTGGACCACGAAATGCGCCAATAGACGGGATATCTGCCTTGCTTTCTGACATACTGGAGACGGAAGACTGGAGCGAATGACAGACGATAACTTTTGTCTGCAATGACATAGATGGGATTAGTTGCATGTGTAGACCTCAAGCAACTATCCCCATGAATGCGCGCGTGCTACGGTCTGCACACGCGCAGGAATAACAAAGATGCACGCGGTATGCACACAGCGGTCTGATGCCCTTCACGCGCGCTGGTAGCCTTCACGCACAGGTGCGCAATCGCACAATGAAGATGGCGCGTAGGCGCACTGGAGGATCGCGCAGGCGCACTGGAGATGGTGCGCAGGCGCGCTGGAGGATTGCGCGCTGGAGGATTGCGTGCTGGAGGATTGCGCGCTGGAGATGATGCGCGCGTGGCGTAGGCGCAGGTGCGCGCACTCGTGCGCAAGAGGATGCGCAGGAGGATCGCGTGCGAGCACCGGCGTGCGAAGAAGGAAAAACGGCGGCGTTGGAGGCGCGCCGATCGAGAGAGAGAGAAGGAGAGAGATAGGGCCGGCGGGTGGGGTGGGTTAGGGCTAAGGTTTCGAGAACTCCGGTCTAGGACCGTCGCTCTGATACCATGTTGGGAAAAGTGAATGAGATGATCTATTCCATAAGCCCTAGGCTCTCTTATATAGGAGAGAAGCCTATGGGTAAATTACATAAAGAGAACAACAGAAAAATAAAATAATGAAGAGGTACAGTTATTCTATATGCGTCAACAAGTTACTTGAACAGCAATCTGTAACCAAGGACTTTGACGAACTACGATACTTCGTTGGGCTTGAATTTGCCGGGAATCAAAGAGGATTTGTAATAGAGGAAGTACATTACAGATCTCCTTCTAGGGATTGAGATATGTTGGAGTATTTGGTTATGCATCTCTTATATGAGAGATGGGTAAATGGATCTCTCCAGGATCCATTTACCCATCCAGAGTTCAGTCACACATCTACCAGTTTGGAGATGAGACTCAGTGAGAGCTATATATAGACCCCCACACCCCTTGTATTCAGATGAAAAAAGCAATAAACTATCAGCCCTCTGAGGCGTTCTCCCGTGGTTTCATCCCGCTCCCTAGGGAGTAGGGTTCCACGTAAAATCTTGGTCATCCATGTTTCATATTTCTAGTCCATGCTCTGTTTATCAAATCGCTTCCGTATTCCTATTTTCAAACATGGTATCAGAGCGGGTTCGATTCTTGTGGATTCATTCTTGAAGATTCAGTTTTATATTCGAGATTCGATTCATTGTATGGTCGTGGAGATTTTTTCGTTAGAGATCATGTTCAAGTTCAGAGATTCCATTATAGGGTTTCTTGAAACCCTATAGCATCAATGTTTACAAGTCCAAGGTTTTTTTCTATCTCAAAGTTTCCAAGTCGGCAATGCAGCGCATCTCATCTACATGCAACTTTCCTGCATCTTGATTCCATGCGCATCTAAGACGCTACAGGCGCTCTTTATGTATCTTCAGGCCACTGCAAGGCGGCAATCTCCAGATCCCGCCTTCTCCTTTATCCGCAGCACCGCACAGCTGCTATACGCGCTTCCATCTCCAAGCCCTCTCCAGCAAGGTAGACCACGCACGAAGCTCCTTTTCGCGCGCCACCCCTCTCCAGGTGTGCATCACCCAGAAGGAGAGGTTTCAAGTCCCATGCTGGGCCTTTTCCATCACCAATCCCAGGCGAAGCACCTTCCAGGAGCCCCATCCAATCTCCTTCTCTCGCGTAAAGATTCATCGTCTCCTTTTCCAATAGTTCCAGCGGTGAAACAAACGTCGCCATCAGGCGACGGCGACTCGTACTCCCAGTTCCAGCAGCTCCTTCGCGCATGCAATTCGCGTGAACTCCCATCTTCTCTCCAAGTGGTGCTGAAGGTGCATCTCTCCCATACTAGGCGGCACACCATGGCTTACCTCCAGGCCTCGACTTCCGGCCGGCATCCCTCTTCTAGGTTGCGCCACCCCCATCGCCGCCAAATCTAGGCCTTGAGCTCCTCCAGGCGGAGCCCCGATCCCTCCAGCATCCCTCCAGCAAATTGCGACTCTCAAATCTCAAGACGGAGCCCTCCAGCGCGCCTACTCTTGCGCGATCTCCAGGCGGCGACCCCACTGCAGGCAACGTGATCATTCCTCTGCAGGAGCGGCGCAGATCAGAGAACCCCAATATGGGGGCGGCGGCGATGTCAGAACCCTAGGGCCCGATGGCCATTTAAAAATATAGAGACTGCTTTGGTTGTAGGCCCAATTGGGTCGTAGCTCAAATTAAAAAAATAGTGTTTGTTGGAAAAAAGAAAAATAGTGCATACAAAAAAACCGTACACAAGTTTAAAAAAAAAGAAAAATAGAGAAGAAAAAGCCCAAAAAAGAGGCATGGCTTAAGAAAATTGTTTCGAAAAAAATGATTTGAAAGAAAAAAATTGTAATAAGGATTGGCTTATTGGTTTCATATTTTTCCCCATTGTTTTGTCTTCTCCCAATTTAGTCGATGCCATTATATTCTGACAAGTATGGGAGAAAAGGGGAGTATTGTGTAGAGTCACAGGTCAGATCCAGATTCTAGATTCTGATGTCAGATTTCCAGGCCATTCAGTTTCCAGACTCTACAGAGATGTTCATATATTCAGACTCGACGTTAGATGTTTCCGAGTCTTTAGTTCAGACACGCACATGGATGCGGTCTTTTCAGATGTGCACATATTTGCCATCTTTTGTGTGGTCCCCATCTTTTACGCGTCGACCGGAGTTTTCATGTGAACCATAGGGACTCCAGAGTAGAGGATCATTCCCTATGCCATGTTGGTTAGGGTTTTCATGTGGTTTAATAGGGACTCCGGAGTAGAGTACCATTCTCTGTGCCAAATGGGAGAGACCCAGTTCTCCGATGAGGAGAATTTCAGGCTCCATTCTCCAGCGATCATGAACTCCAGTAAGAGATCCTTCCGAGGTTCCTATGGAGAGAACCATCTTCGAGGTCCCTATGAGAGAGACTCATCTTCAGATATCTGCGTATGGATAATTAGCGACACCCTTTCTTCGGCCCTTTTCAGAGATGGGGCAGTTGTCCACATTATTGCGGCGGGCCGACGAGGAGACTCATTTTAGTTGCAGTGACTCTGACAGGTGCAGTATAGAGCATATGTTCTCCGACGAGGAGATTCAAATGACTCGCACTCCAGCCCGTTCGTCCTCCTCACTTGCACGGCATGAGAAGCAATGTCCTCGACAGCAGCCGACAGCTGTGCGCGTTGAGTTGATATTGTCTGTAGTGTCTTATAGTGTGAGTTGAGCTTTCTTTTTGTTTGTTCAAGCTGAGCATTGCATGCTCCAGCTTGAGGGGGAGTGTTGGAGTATTTGGTTATCCGTATCTTGTACGAGAGATGGGTAAATGGATCTCTCCAGGATCCATTTACCCATACAGAGTTTAGTCCCACATCTGCCATGGAGATGTGGAGACTCAGTGGGGGGCTATATATAGACCTCCACACCCCTTGTATTCAGGTGAAAAGCAATAGATAATCAGCCCTCTGAGGCGTTCTCCCGTGGTTTCATCCTGCTCCTTAGGGAGTACGGTTCCAGGTAAAATCTTGGTCTTCCATATTTCATATTTCTAGTTCATGATCTGTTTATCAAATCGCTTCCGCATTCCTATTTTCTAACAAGATGGCAGGTTGATGACCTGCCACTACTCCTATGGATCCCAATATGAAGATCTATGATGGCGATAAAAATGAGGTGGACAAGAGTGGATAAAGAGAGCTCGTTGTGAAGTTTCTCGATATGTCTATCATCAAGCCAAATATCTCCTTTGTAGTGAGAAATGTCACCCAGTTTATGGAGAAGCCATGACAGGCTGACATGGATGCAGTTTCCATATCCTAAGGTATCTAAAATCTTCTCCATGTACATGGTTGTTATTCAACTACTGGAAATCTCTTGCCATTGCGGTCTATGCAGATGCTAACTATGCACAATCAGTGTTGCGGAATTTGATATTCGATATTCAGTCAGAGAGGCCATTACAACAATAACAACAAAGCCTTTTCCCACATTAAGTATGGTCGGCTACATGGATGCTTTGCCTCCATTCAGATCTATCTTGAGGCATTCCCGGGGTTATATCCAAGAAAATAAGATCCCTTCGCATAGTCTCATTCCAACACCTCTTGGGCCTTCCTTACCGTCTCTTAACCAGCTCAACATCCCAAAACTCGCATCTCTTCACGGAATCACGGGTGCATGAACTGACCTCCTTTGCAAATGATCAAACCACATTAAGCGATTTTCTCGCATCTTATCCTCTATCGAAGCTACACCAACTTTCCTTCTGATTACATCATTCCAAGTCCGATCTTTACGTGTGTGTCCACACATCCACCTTAGCATTTTTATTTCTGTTACTGTCATTGCCTGCACATGTCTATGGTTCACATGCCACCATTCAGATCTATAGAGCATAACAAGTCTCATGGCTGCTTTGTAAAACTTTCCTTTGATTTTCAAAGAAGATTTCTTATCACAGAGAACAGTGGAGGATCCTCTCTACTTTAGCCAAACTGCATTTATCGTAGTAACATATTCGTCAATTTCTCTATCATGTTGCAAAATAGATCCCAAGTATCTAAAAGAATCTCTCTTCTGAATGTTATCGTCACCAATCTTCTCCTTGATTCCTTCAGCATTGCTTCCATCAAAAGTGCACTCCATATATTCAGTCTTAGCCATGCTTGAACAAAATCCTTTAGTCTCCAATGCATGTCTCCAGTCCCCAAGCTTCTCATTTACTCCATCTCTAATCTCATCATCAACACAATATCATCAGCGAATAACATACACCAAGCTATCTCATAATGAATGTGACTTGTCAACTCGTCTATAATCAAAGTGAAAATGAATGAATTCAAAGTTGAACCTTGATGCAGACCAATGTTGATATCAAAATAGTCGGTCTTCCCAAACACTATTGTAAAAGTCCCCTGACTGGCCCGACTAGTAGGTCCGACTAGTCTAGTCGGTGGGGTGGCCGACCGAGTATGGACTAATTCCGACTAAGCCGACTAGCCGATTGGTTTTTGCTTGGAGATACCATATTTTTGCTTTTTTAAAAGCAAACTTATTTTAATATGCTTAATGTTTTTATTTAAATTCAATGCTTCTTTTCTTTCATTATGATAATATAAAAATGTACAAATCTTTGTAAATATGTAGGAATATGTGTATAAAAATGATTTATATATTTAAAATAATTAAAAATTCAAAACCGATTAGTCGCCCGATAAAATCCGATTAGTCGTCCGACTACCGATTAATCCTTAGTCAGTGACCCAACCGACCTAGTACCGACTACAGATTTTTGCAACCTTGTTCCCAGACTGTATCCTTACACAAGATGCAGCCCTATCATACATTTCTTTTATGAGGTTAATGTATAGGACAGGTACTTGTCTCTTCTCCAAAACTCTCCACAATATCTCACGTGGGACAGAATCATATGACTTCTCCAAATCAATAAAAATCATATGGAGGTTCTTTCTTTTAGCTCTATAAATCTCCATTATTCTCATCAGCAAGTAGATGGCTTCAATAGTTGAGCGACGTGGCATGAATCAGAATTGGTTTTCTTTTACTTTGGAACTTGCTTCAACCTTCTTTCGATCATACGTTTCCAAATTTTCAGAGTGTGACGCATCGGCTTGATACCTTTGTAATTTGAACAATTCGGAATGTCTCCTTTGTTCTTATAAAAAGGTACCACGATGTTTCTCCTCCAATATTCAGGCATTTTCTTCCTTCACAAATAATATTGAATAAATTTGTAAGCCAAGTCAAACCAGGCTCACCTAAAACTCTCCAAACTTCTATAGGAATGTCATCAGGTCCTACACCCTTCCCATGTCCCATAACCTTCAAAGCCTCCTCTACTTCATTCCTTTGTAATCGTCTATAACTTGCACAATTCAAGTAATTTTCGCTACTAGCTAGATCTTCCAAAGTGATCTCTCTATTTCCTTCCCCAATGAAATGCTTATAGAAGCATTGCCTCCATCTAGCCTCCATATCCTTCTAAGTAACAAGCATGTAACCCTCCTCATCATTAATACATTATACTTGAGAAAGGTCTTTAGTCTTTCTTTCTCTTACTTTAACCGACCTGAATATATCCCTCTGGGCTTCCTTATAGTAGGAGGGGTCACTAAATAAAGAATATTCCATATTCAGGAGTATTCAAATTTTATTCAGTTACGTATTTTTTAATTATTTTAATATAAAAATTATGTCTAATATAGGAATAACTTCAAATGAGATTGGGGCTCACCACCCCTTAGTGAGCCCTCAATCTTGCCCCTTTAATGGCGTATTAATTACATATTTTTAATGCTTGAAACCCATTCTGATAATTTCGTCACATTCTAAATAAGAATTTGCCAACCTTGCTTCTCTAAACAGGAAGGAACCCATTTACCCTAAATCAAATGGCATCATTCTCTCTCTTGTGTGAAAGGATCACAGATGTGGCAGCACACCAGGCATGGAAATGGCGGTGCACCACCCACAGTAGCGGTGCATGTCCTGCATGGCGGCAATGACGACACACCTTTTCCAACCAGATGATGCTTGCTCTCGGTTCTCTCCTTGTTTGTAAAGAAAGTAGCATGTAAGTCTTCACCTAGGATGGAAAAGTTCATCTTTTTAATAGCTTTTCAGTGTTTTGATTCGGGGGTATTGAGTTGAGATTAGGATTTGCATAGCCGACGTTAATCTATTGGTGGAATGTTTGAGACCCTTTTTGTTATTTTGGATTATTTGTTGATGTTGATTATGTTGGGTCATTCATAAAGATGTCATTTTTATATGAAAGACTAGTTTTTGTGATTCCCGGATTAGTTATGATGATATCATATCATGAAAGATGATAACCTTGCGCGTGGATTGGAGCACATGGGAGCAATGAAGGTGGCGGTGACGAGGAAGGTAATGGTGATAGAGGGGTGAGTGGTGGCTACGAGGAGGTGCGTCGAGAAGGAGGGCGAAGAACATCTGTGGCTCGTTGGTTTTATTTTGCATTGTGGAATAAATTTTTTACATAATTGACATTATAATTTACATTCCGATTCACTGATTTTACAAATTTCACTTTGTTTTTACTTGTTATCTTTTCCGAATAATATACTTATAGTCCTTTTTTCGGAGAACACGGTACAAATATTACAAATCAATCGGGAGTTTTTTACAAAGGTGGCTTTGATACTGGAAATATGGCATGTTACATACAAAGGCTTACAAAGGGAGCATAATTTTTACAAGCATGCATGAAAAAGATACGAAGTCGTATACAAATTTACAAAAGGAAGATATCATTTACTAAAAACTATGTGGATGGGAATGTAAAAAAATAGATCATCGGATTACAAAACTGAATAAAAAAACTGCAATTATGCAATTCATTGTACAAAGGACAATGCAGTTTTACAAAAGCAACAAACTCATTTTCCAAAACTAGTGCCGAGGAATATTAAAAAAGGTATTGTTGAATTTATAAAATTGAATCAAAATGTTGGGGTTTACAAATATGGTTAAACGCAATTTATTAACAAAGTATTAACGAAAAATACCAAATCCAGACAATCCTAAAATGGTGAATCATAACTATTTAATGAAATTCAAATTTAATGAATTGGGATAACGAAACTACCCTTTTGGATAAGGTTTTGGAAGTACCACTTGGATCGAGATCCGATGGATCTCATTGATGGCTCACCACAAAAGTGGTGATCCCCAATCTCATTTGAAAGGTACTCGTCTAATAGATATATATTCTTATATAGTTAAACATACATGGACGTCAACTAATAAGAGTCCAAGATAAAAGTACCAATTAACAAGTTACATATATGAAGCTTTACCATTTTTGGTGATACCGAGATAAGCGAGAATCTTTAAAAAAAATAAAATAAAATAAAATCAACTATCTGCTGCAATAATTGGTCGAATATTCGACCTAATACACAAATGTTCCGGAATATTCGTGTTGGATCGAATGTTTGACCGAATAGCAATATTTTATTCAGTCACCTCCTGAATAAGAATATTCAACCGAATATTCGTTCCATTCAGCCAAATATTGCAACAGTGTGCACGATGTCTAAAAGATAGGAAGTCCACCTCTAGATTTATAGTGTTCATCGACAGCTCATTGGCTTCATGGAAAAGCAAGAAGCAAACTGTTGTTTCTAGGTCAAGTGTGGAATCCAAATACAGAGCCATGGTGTAGGAAAGTATTGCGATGATATGGGTCATGTTTGCTCTGACTGACCTAGTTATTGACGCAAATCTTCCCATGCAACTACCAATTGACCATCGAGTTGCACTATTCATCGCCAACAAACCAGCTTTCTATGAGAGGACCAAACACATCAAGGTGGATTCCCGTTACACTAGAGATATGATACAGAAGGGCTTTATCTCTACTTGAAGGGCTTTATCTCTACTTCATATAGCTCAGGAAAACAAACAGCATATATTTTCACAAAGACCTAGCCTTGGGATCATTCTAGAAGTGTTCCTCAACTGAGCATGATAGAAATCTACGCTTCATCTTGAGGAGGGTTATAGGAAATAGTATTTATGTATTTCTTATTTTCTTTAATTTCTCATTAATTATTTGTCCTCTAGGGTTTCTTGTATATGTAAAGGAGCCATATAGCCACAGAATAAACAACTCATGCATTTCTTTCCACACAATCATTCTTGTTATAACATGAAATACTGCAATTGTAGCAAGTGATGGCCTCTTAGGAACAAACCCTTGTCAAATGTTTGTGATGCATGCTGTGGAAGCACATAACCAATTGGGACCTTTTTTAGGAGCTACCTCGAAGCACCATGATGCATTCTCGACATCCGAAGTCAAGGACCACGTGCATCATCCAGCACACTAGACAAACCACTGTCACCTAATGAAGCAAACCCCAAACAGTGTTTTCCATGATAATATCCTTCCCCTTGAATACATGCTTCTTCCAACTCACCTTCTCTATCAATAGAGTTAGGCCTTCCTCACTGTGAGCCTCACCTACCCTTCCTCCAGCACACTCTTTATCATGGGCCTCATCTCTCTCACACAACCTCATCACACATGCTGGTGCTTACCTCTCTCCATCCCTCTCTCTCAAACATCCCTCTCTTTTGATCTCGCACATCCCATGGGGAAGCATAAATATATATTGTACAAGGGAAAATGGGGTTGCCCCCTAGGGGCGGCCAACATGGCAGCCCCCATCCTATTTTCGCAAATTTTTTTATTTTTTTGGAAAAATATCACATGTATATTCATCCCTATATCCCTCCTATATGTCATTCAAATTTCGTCAAAAACAGAGACTCCTACGGCCTACATCCAGACGTCATTTTTTAACGGTCGCAGGATTTTTAAATCGACCATGTCTGGATGGAGGCCGTAGGAGTCTCTGTTTCTGACGAAATTCGAATGGCATATAGGAGGGATATAGGGGTTAATATACATGGTAATATTTTTCAAAAAAAATAAAAAAAATTGCCCAAAAATGGGGCGGGGCAGCCATGTTGGCTGCCCCCAGGGGGCAGCCCCATCAACCCCATTGTACAATACTCATAATATATTTTTGAATGTGCCCCTATGCATACTCCAGAACTGCAGGCTGTGATATAGCATAAAAATAAATCTTACGGATTCTCAATGAAGCTGTTTCCAGATGGATCATCCAGAATGAAAGTGAAAGGATAATTCCCTGCTGCAAATGATCTCAATTTTCCCAAAAATTGATCAATGGCTGCAGCAGTTTGTGGATCCACCTTCTGCAATAAGTTAGTTCACAAGAAAACATTAATTACATGACTGTCTACGTGAAGGATGAAGGAAGATGATCAATAAATTAGTTTGCAAGAAGAAAATTGAGTATATGATTGTATAAATGAAGGAAGATGTCCGCGAAGATGTCCGTGAAGATGTTAATCACTAATTACTTTGGAAACTAATCTTTTACAGGGAAAAACTGCATGTCAAGTGCACGAACCTTTCGTTCTTCTTGAAGGGCTTGCAACTCATCTGCAGCTCGCAAAAGTATACCTTCCACCTGCAGATAAAAATGATATGTACCAGTTTTAGCTTGAAAGTGAGAGATGACATAACTTTTGCATCAGCTTAGGACATACAACTAAGAGGGTAGAATGATTCCAAAATCTTAAAATGTGGTGCAACTTTGACCCCACAGCATGACCATTCTACCTTCCCGGCAAAAAGAGGGATAGGTGTCTCATATAGGAAGTCTAATTTGCCCACGCCCAAAAGAGCAAGAAGTACGGCATATCGTACACTCCAAAATACAATGGCATAATTAAGCATTATTGTGGTATAGTTGTTAATGCATGTGTAAGTTTGTCGAATAATTACAGGAAATAGCCAACGTCAAAAGGCAAGTTAGAGTATACAAACACCAGTTAACGTTACTAATCCATTAGCAAACTCTGACATTTGCAATATTTAAAAAAAAATAAACAAGAGTCATCTCTGCCTTCTGCCTCAGCATCATATAAATTAGTAACTGTTGATATATCTAACGCCCCCAAAGAATTTCAACCACTTTTTCCAAGAAACAGACAGAATTTGATTCTTTATATTTAACTACCGCCACATCTATTAGCTGTACATTCACTTTAAAATGAAGAATGCAAAATGACCTGGATACTGTAAATAATAAGGTAAAATACAAAGAAGTGGCTCCAACTATCCGTTGATTCCCAATTAGAGGCCTCATTTTTAAAATGTAACAAAGAGGAGGCTGAACTTTCAACTAGGATTTAATGTCGACATAAAAGGACCGTGGAAGCTCATGGAGGCCTGTATTCAAAACAAAAAAAAATCACCCCCCCCCCCTGCTACATTTGAAAAATCACCCCCTAATTAAGGGAATTGATGTATAGTTGGGGCCCTTTTGTAATTTACCACTAATAATAAGATCGAGCATCTCTAGAGACAAGGAACATACCGTAGATAAAGAACCACGTTGAGCTTCTGGTGGAATTTCAAAGTCCAATTCCGGTATCTGCAAATGTAATAGATACATTATAATGAACCCATGAGAAAATATGTCAGAATTTTTTATCCAATATTAATATTGTCAGAAAACATCAAATTGGTGCCACAATAAAATATGATATTCTATAAACAGATTTAATTGATAAGCATGTTTACTAAAATCAGCTTTCCAAATTACATGGCATCAAATTCAGATGTTTAAAAGTTCAGTAGTTTGATAAAAAGAAGCACAAAACACGTGACTATCATGACAACATTTATGAAATATTTTTTGTGGCCAATCATCCAAACTGCATCAACAAAACAGAATGAGTTCGAGTAATAGTAATGCACAATACCATAAGGAAAAGGAGAAATCCCTCTCAAGCCACATAAAAAACATACCTCTTCTGCAAAAGGAGCATGGTTGTAATGATGTGGAGTTTCGAGAACCCTGTCTGTAAAATTCCCGACCAGAACAATTTAGCTTTGTTTGACGGATGTCAAATAGGATACATCTTTATCAGCTATCAGAGAAATGGAAATTTGGAACAGCAGATCGAGATGAGAAAGGGAAGGTTGCAAATAGAGATGAATATGGTCAAAAGAAAAGAAGAGATAGAAGACGGGAGATGGGAGTGCATAGAGGATAATGACGAGAGAAGGTCAGGGTGCAGACTGTGAGTGGATGACGCAAAAAACCAGGAGGTGGTTTGGCAACTGTTCAATCACTACGAAGGTCATCTTTTGGGCATGCACCTATACAGTGGTTGCCCTTTTTCCCTTTCAAAAAAAAAATACGAAGATTGTCTCTTCTTCGTTGTACATCAGAGCATTAGGGAATTGCGGGACATTCTTTAGAGCTTGGTGATGAGCAAAACTTGCCATGAGATGCTGTGGACAAAACTCCAGTGTGCACTCCACAGTGTAGCCACATTGAGACACTCCAACTCTTACTATATCATCACGGTTATCCTGGAGGTTGGGGAGGAAGCAGAGTTTAGACCTTCAACATGAGTGCTGGTGAGAGGATAAAACTGGGTGGGTTTGCCGAAGGTATTGATTCCCTGCAATGTACGAGAGGTGAGGAACTACTCTAAGAGGGACATTATCTGCATATTTCAAAGAGGCAAAGGTTTTAGAATGTAGGCACTCATCGTAGGGGTTGCCAACAGGAACATGCAAGGGCTGTGAAAATGTTCCTTATTGTATCTAGACATATGGGTTGCCAGTCATCCAAATGTGTACCTCACTAAGGTGGGATTGGCTTAGTTTTCCAAATCCTCTATTGATGTGTGTTTAAGCACACATCTGGGCAATCTCTTATGCGTGAAACAGTTCAAACCTGTTACGATGTGTATTTAGAGGGGTAATTGGATCTCTCCAATATCCAATTATACTACTCTTTATTTAGTCTCGTGTTACTCATCAGTGGGACTTTACAGTGTTTGTAGGGCTACACAAAGAGCCCCACACCCGTTGTACCAATGAGAAAAGTCAATGGAAAAATACATTGGGACTTTCACACGGGGAATGTTACAGTGTATATTTAGATGGGTAATTAGATCTCAGATCTCTTCAAGATCCAAGTACACTACTCTTTACTTAATCCTATATTGCTCATTAATGAGACTTTACAGAATTTATGGAGCTATATAAAGAGCCCAACATCCCTAGTATCTATTTAGAAAAGTGAATAGAAAAGCACAGCCATTAGTGGCATTCCCTCATGGTTTCATCCAACTCCTTGAGTAGAGTTCCACACAAATCTATGTTTTCCATTTGTTCTTTGATTCCGCCCAGTCTACTTTATGTATTTTGACGTGATATCAGAGCAAGTTGATTTGAGATCGTTTTACAGGTTGGATTTTTGTTTTATTTATTTTTATTCATATTCTTTGGAGTTTCATTACCGTGTCATCGGCGCCAACTCTTGAGGGCCGCACATGCCCAGCGATCAAGTAAATATGCCATACTCATAGAAAGGGTGGCATGTTTACCAGCCCTACGTGCATCAACTATGGTGTCGCGCTGAGGATCGAGATGGAAGGTCTGGCAGGAGTTGGAGAAGGCAACGCCACAAAAGGCAGCAGTGGACAACATGGGAAGAAATGGCGGTGCATCTTCTCTCTCGATGGTTTCCTTCATGGGTCCTCTAACTCCCAGTCGAAGGACACGGTGGCTGCTGCTTGGTGAAGAAAACTCCATGAGGAAGCGGTGAAAAAAATGATCTTGAAGTGCACAAGGTGAAGCCGTGTTGGCAGCCGTGGCAGCATCATGCCAACAGAGTAGAGCAGTGAGTAGTGCCAGGCATGCAGCTCTCCAAACCCTAATGTTGAAGAAGATGGTTTTACCTGCTACTTAAAGGGCTTCAGCCTATTATTCTTTTTTATTTCAAGTTTATTTGGGCCAAAAGAGGCATGAGGCAGTCCAAAAACGAATGGACTGGGAAAAAGAGGCAAGTGAAAGGAAATGGTTGCTAAAGGCTGTAAGGGGCCATTTCCTGAGAAGGAAAAAAAGGAGACTGAAGGAAAAAAGGAAGCTACTGCTCATTGAAAAAAAGGTGAAGAGAAAAGAAGCTGAAGAAAAGATAAAAATGGCGAAGCCTTCTCCCACTATAAGTACAGTCGGCTACATGGATTCTTGCTCAAATCCATATTGAAAGATTCGACTATTTTTTACACCGGTTGTCGACTACCTACGCAACCCCCACAAGGGGGGATTTGAATCCTAGTCTTTTGGGTGGTAGGCACACTGCACTACAACCAGGCTATTTAAACTGAAGAAAAGATATTCACAAAAAATATGTAGTGGACTGAAAAATGATTGAGAAAAATTTATTCCGTTTTTTGTGCCAATAGAATCCCAATAGGGTTAATCTCGTTGGAGCCACACATAAAAAAGGGCCCCAGTCTAGCTTCAAAAAAATGTTGCTTGAAAAAAGGAAGGATTTGGTTACCCATTTGTTCTCCCAACTTGGTCAATTATGCCATGCTTCCAACAAGTATGGGAGAAAGGGAGAGTAAACGAGTAAGGCACATTTTTTATCTTTTTACTTGAGATTGCCCAACAGAATTGTAATTTTATGTCCACCATCTTCTGCTCATGATGATGATACCAAGATACCAAGAACGAGATCTTCTCTTCAAGGTTTCTACGTGAGAGAACACACTTCTTGATGTCCCTCTATGATTGAAACTCACTAATTCAGATCTCTGCATGTAGAGGAGAGGCCCCTTCTCAGAGTTCCATTACAGGAGAAGCCCACTCTCGAGATCTTCGTATAGGAGAGAACCACACTACTTTTGATGTTCAATATCAACTACTTCAGATGGACTTCGACTAGTGCTTGAAAATGCGTCAGGTTTTTGATGGACATGCACTGCATGAAGATCTACGCTCCAGCCCAACTATTGCTTACCAACCATGTCCACCGAGCATCCACTCCAGGCACAAGTTGTGGCTTTTCAGCTCCAATTTGAGGGGGGTGTTAAAGTGTGTTTTCATACGGTAACTGGATCTCCCAAGATCCAATTACGCTACTCTTCACTTGGCCAATATTGCTCATTATTGAGACTTTTGTAGTGTTTGAGGCTATGTAAAGAGTATGAAAAAACCCCTTGTATTCATTACAAAAAGTGAACAGAAAAATATGACCCTTAGTGTCTTTCTCGTGTGGCTTCATCATGCTCCTTAAAGAGTAGGATTCCACGTAAATCTATATTTTCCATTTGTTCTTCGATTCCGCGCATTCTATTTTATGTACTTTAACATAGCCCTGATTGTTTTTGTTGGAATTTTATTTTGATAATAACATTATACGCAAAAGGATTTTTGTGAAGACTAATGTTTTAAGAACTATTGAACCAATCGAATAATAACAAAGGACTTCTTCGATGTATGTACCAAAAACACTGGATCAAAACGAGACCATATAAAAATATATCAACCTAAAGGCTTCTTTTCTATTTTATCAAATCAATTTTGATGCAGATAAAAAAATTTGCGTCGACGGAAAAATAATTTTGATCGGTGGAATGTATTTGGTAGAAGAATAATTTGGAGGGGA
Source organism: Ottelia alismoides (assembly GCA_037367405.1). Classification (NCBI taxonomy): domain Eukaryota; kingdom Viridiplantae; phylum Streptophyta; class Magnoliopsida; order Alismatales; family Hydrocharitaceae; genus Ottelia; species Ottelia alismoides. The sequence continues at coordinate 280,853 of JAZKJV010008013.1, read as the reverse complement.
AAAGGAGAGAAGGCGCGCCGGTTGCGCGAGATTTGATGAAGAAGAAGGGCGCAGATCGCGTCGAGGGAGAAGGAATAGAGGGAAGAGAGAGATAAATCTCAAACTTTTATATCAATTGAACTCAACTAAAACAATAGCTCATCATCCCTTTATATAGGAGGGATGAGGTTACAAAAAATAGACATTCCAATTCAAATTCAAACTAATTATCCTAATTTGACTCTAACCGACTAACTAACTAATTCTGAAATTCAAATTGAAACTAACTACTTTGAGATCACAGGCGATCTCTTTTATTTGAATAAAATTACGACGACTCAAAATAAACGTAAATAAAAGTAACGGATAAAAAGTAGAAAATGCGGCCCTATTTATCCGTTTCACGCTGCATCAATTCTCCTCTGCTTGAAAATTCGTCTCCCGGCGAATTGCTGGATCTGCAGGCTTGGAGGTTGATAAGTTTAAATCAGCGTTCTCGATCATCCCATGGAAGAATTGGTGCAGAGCAAATGGCGAAATCCATGCGTCCGCAGCGCAAATGTTGGAGACGTTGGCTTCGTGACGGAAGAGCATGTGTGGCGCAAATGCGGACGCCCATCCGGGTTTCGTCCCCTTGATATGGTGCTTGAAGAACTGGTGGAGCATCTTCATTTCGTGCTTCATCATCGTTGGAGACTCCATAGCAAAGCAATAGCACAAGCAGAGTAGAGGGGGAGATGTGGCCAATGAATTAAGCCATGGGGCCTTCCAAAGGTTCGAGGAGGCGGAAGCGGAGCTCAGGCGAGGCGCGACAACAACGGAGACGATGGTTGGCGGCGGGTTTCGCATGCGAAGCCTGGTCGTAAGTGTTTCCGATGTGGTCTGCGTGGCCACTTAGCTTCTGCGTGTGATACTCCGCCCCGCTGCTTCCACTGTGGCAGGGTGGGTCATCGCATGGCTGCTTGCTGGTTCTTACGTGAGGGAGGTCGCGCCGGACAACGCGTGGCCTCGACGCGGTCTTTCGCGCGAGGTGACCCTGGAGCTACTCATCGTGGTCGCGATGCTCGCTCTTTTGCGGAAGTGGTTAGCGGTGCTGGTGCAACTGAGGGGGTGGTTCCTGCTCGTGAGGCGACTAGCGTGCCTGCACCTGTGGGGGTGGCTGGCGTGGGCTCTGCGCAGGGCATTCCTGTGCATGGCTCGTTACCTGTGCATGGCTCGGTTGCGGAAGTCGTGGAGCAGGCGGGCTTGTCCAACGAGGAGCTTGGTGGTCGGGCTGGCATTGGTAGGGGGAGGAGGGATGAGGACCTGGTGGGCGGTTCGACGAGGCGGGATGCGGGGTTGCATGGCGGTGGGGCGTTCGCGGGCAGGCGAGCCCCTTCCAAGGGACACCTTGTTGCTGTGGGTGTCAGGCGTTGTATGGCTCTTTCCTGGGATGACATTCGCTCGAGGACGATTTCGTTACTTGGCGAGGACTTTGACGGCGACTTCATCTTCCTCGACGCGCTGCGCTGTTGTGTTCGCGGGCTCTCCCCGGTGCAACGGGAGAGCCTCTTCCGTGGTTTTGGCGGTCCTGATATTACGTGGCGACCCCTTCGTGTCGCGGATGGAGCGGTCAATCTTACCGACGTATGTATCGCGGAGGTGCAGGGAGTCCCTTTCCTATCTCGCACGGTGGTTGTGCTCTCTAAGATGATCGCTAGGTGGGGGCAAGTTCTTGTTGTCCTTGATGATGGCTTGGCGCCAGGGGCGGACAGGGCCAGCACGACGATTCTTCTGGAGTGTTCTCCTCGATTTCTTGAGGCCATGGAGGGGAAGGTCATCTTCGAGCGTTTGTACATGGGCTCTTGGTCCTTCAAGGTGGAAATCCTCATTTTGCCGCCGCCGGCGTCCGATTCTTCACCTTCTTCCTCGGCCTCGCGCGGTGGACGTCAGGGCTCTCCGTCGAGGAACGACGGTTCGTGTTCTCCGCGACACGTGGCATCGTACAGGGATATTTTCGAAGCGTCGTCTGGACATTTTTCCGATGCGTCGCATGGGGGTTCTATCGAAGCGTCGCACGGAGAGGCCGGGGGTTCGGGGCCATCATTTGATTCGCCTCGGGACGAGAGTGGCGGTCGTGCTTTGGTGGCGGTGGATACTCTCGATTTGCACCTGGACCAATCTGGACACGTGGCTGCGTCTTCTCTCGGCTCTTCATTCGGATCTGCTATTGTCTCTATCGGGCCTTCTTATCGGGTGTTGTCCGCCCAGGCCGGGGTTTCCGACTCCATTCCTTGGGTCTCTGATTATTCTTGTCCTTTGCCCATCAGTGCGGTGGCCCCCATTTCAAGGGCCCTTCTGGAGGACGTTTCCCCGTCACCGCTATTCTCCCCGGACTCTGCTGCATCTCTCCTCGATGATTCACTCGGCTTCTCCCCACCGCGGCAAGGGTCGCCCCCTGCGCGGGGTTGGTCGGGCAATGATTGGTCTGCTGTTGATGTTAATCTCCTTGGCGGCGCTTCCTTGGATGTGCTCGAGGTCACCTCTCCCCCTTCAAGATTTGGTCGGGCCTACAGTAGAAGGCGGTCCTCCCGCCTTGGCGACGCGTCCACTTCTTCTCTCTACCGAGGCTCTTCTTCTTTTTCGCTTCGTGACGCGGTGGCTGATGCTTCTGGTTTAATCCGTTTGGCGAGGCGTTCGCCTCCTGGAATTTGATCTTGCCGGTTTGGAGTCGCGGCTTCCTGGGATACCCGTGATTGTTAATGAAGATTTTGTCTTGGAATGTACGTGGCCTTTGCGACCCCCACCGTCGCCATATTCTGGGTGCTCGTCTTTTGGAATGGGGATGCGACATTGTTTTTATTCAAGAATCTAAATTGCCTGTGCTGGATGATGATGTCTGGCAGTCCTTTGGTGCTGGTGGGTTGGATGCGTTTCGCTCGTTGGATGCTAATGGAGCGAGCGGCGGTTTATTTGTTGCTTGGCGCTCTTCGCGCCTATCTATCTCATCTTCGAGGATCGGGCGTCACTCCGTCTCCGTGGTGCTCACTTTGTCGGATAATAATTTGCGTGCAGCCTTCACTTGTGTTTATGGGCCGAACTCTCACATCGCTCGCCGGGAGCTTTGGGAGGACCTCAGGAGGATGCGCTTGCTTTTGGGGAATTACCTTGGCTCTTGGGGGGTGACTTTAACGTCACGTTGCTCTCGCAGGATCGTCCCCGTGCTCGTGGGGGCAGCGACCCCGGTTCTGGGGACTTTATGGATTTTATTCGGGATTTGGCCCTGGAGGGGCTGGAGGCAAATGATATCTCCTACACTTGGAGATCGAATTCTACCCGATCGTGGATTGATCGATTCCTGGCCAATGTGCATTTCATGGAGGCTTTTCCCCTTTGTGTGGTCACTTCTCGTCCTCGCTCTTTCTCTGATCACAATCCCATCATTTGGGATTCCGGGGATGGCCAGCATCCTCGTGGGCTCTTCCGCTATGAGCGTTGTTGGCTCCTCGAGCCGGGCTTCAAGGATCTTGTTCGGAATCATTGGGAACAGTCCTCTTTTGCGGGATCTGCCGCACGCCGCTTTGCCCTTAAAATCTCCTCCTTGCGCGCGGCTCTCGCCTCCTTCAAACGGGAGTCGCGACAGGCTCGTATTCGGGATCGGTTGGCGGCTGAGGCTGTGATTTTGCGGCTTGACCTTCTCGAGAATGACAGGGATCTGACTCAGGGCGAGTTGGCAGAGCGCGCTGTCGCCGTTGCGACGGTCCGGCTGGAGGATCGAAAGCGTTCAATCGAATGGCGTCAGCGATCTCGGGTGAGGTGGCTCAAGGAGGGGGATGCCAATTCTGCTTACTTCCACAGAGTGGCGAGTGGCCGCCGCCGCTCTAATTCTATTTCATCTATCAACATTGGCGGTACGCTTTTTGAGGGGGAGATTGATGTTGGAGTGGCCGTGGGAAACTATTTTCGTGCCGCGTTTGGTTCCTCGGCTTCGCGTCGGTGGCGGTGGTCGGGCCAGGGGGCTCCGGCTCTTAATGCGTCTTCCGCGGAGGGGCTCGTGCTACCGCTTTCTTTGGAGGAACTCAAAGGGGCCATTTGGGACCTCAATTCTGATGCTGCGCCGGGGCCTGATGGCTTCCCGGTCTGTTTCTACAAGGACTTTTGGGATATTCTTGCGAACGATGTTCTGGTTGTGGCGCGGGACTTCTGCGAGGGGAACGATGGTTTCGATATTCTCAATCGGTCTCATATTGTCCTTATTCCAAAATCTTCTTCGGCTACTCGGATTGAGGACTTCCGGCCTATCTCCATCTCCAATGCGATTTATTTAATTATTGCCAAGGCCCTGGCGCGACGCCTGGCACCGCTCCTCGACGCGCTCATTTCGCCTGCGCAGGCCGCTTTCGTGCGTGGAAGGCAAATTTCTGATTGCTATGCGGTTGTTTCCGAGATTATTGCGGCGTGGAGGAAGAATGCCACTAAGGGGATTCTCTGGAAGATTGATTTTGTGAAGGCCTATGATACTCTTGATTGGCGGTTCTTATGGTCCGTTCTTTGGAGAAGGGGGTTCCCTTCAACATGGATTTCGTGGATGCGGCGTTGTGTGTCAACGGCATCACTTTCTCTTTTGATCAATGGTCGTTCGGTTGGGGGCTCTTTCCAACCTAGGAGGGGGATTCGTCAGGGCTGCCCCCTTGCCCCTCTCCTTTTCGTTCTGGCGGTTGATGTTCTGCCGCGCATGATTGAGGGTGTTGTGGCGGCTGGGCTGTCTCGCGGCTGCTCTTTTGGCACTTACCACGTCCCGCTCGTTCAATTTGCTGATGATACAATTTGCTTCATTGAGGGTGATCCTTCGAATGTTTCCCCTATGGCTACTACTCTTCAACTCTTCAGCGAGCTCTCGGGTCTTCAAATCAATGGCAACAAATCTAAGGCGGTCCCTTTCTCCATGTCCACGGCGGAGGAGGCGGAGTGCTCGCGTATGCTGGGCTGTCCTGTCACCGACCTCCCCTTTGATTACTTGGGGTTACCTCTGACGGTGGGTCGTGCGCGCACTCGTGACTGGAAGTCGATCGTTGAAAAGGTGGAGCTTCGCTTGGCTGGGTGGCGCGCGGCTATTCTCTCACGTGGTGGGCGGTTAGTGCTTCTGAAAACGGTTCTATCTTCCATCCCTATCTACTTTCTCTCGGTGCGGGGGATGCCAAAGGGGGTTCGTTTGCGTCTGGAGAAGTGTATGCGGGGCTTTTGTGGGGGAAGAAGGGGGGGGGGGGGGGGGGGAAGGCTGTGCACCTCGTGGCCTGGGATGAGGTCACGCGTCGCGTCCTAAGAAGGAGGGCGGGCTGGGCGTGAGGCGCCTGGCGACGGTGAATGATGCGCTCTTGCTCAAATGGGCGGCGAGGATTTGGGGTAGGGAGGACAACTTCTTGATAAACTGCTTGAGGGTTGCGGCTGGGGATGGCTTTCTTTCTGCATTTCGTGGTGATTATCAGGGACAGGTATCAACTTTTTGGCGGGGGGTGATGGGTGCCCTTATAAGAAATCGCTCCTTATTTTCAATCAAGCTCGGTGATGGTAATTTGATTCGCTTCTGGGAGGATGACTGGACGGGAAGGGGGCCCCTACGGCTCCTCTTCTCCCGCCTTTACGCCTTGGTGCCCAACAAAGATGTTACGGTGGCCTGCTGCTGGGATGGGCGTGCTTGGTGCACCCCAATTTCTGAGTTTATGTCGGATCAACGGATGCACGACTATATCGCTCTCATTTCCTTTCTTGTTGATGCCCATGTGCCTTCTTGGGGTCGTGACTATTTGGCCTGGAAGAATGGGTCCTTCTCTACCAGTGACGCTTATAAGGCAATCTTGCCCATCTTCGCTGGGGCAGATGACATTTTCTTGCGCGACTGCCGATTTTTTTGGGGGCTCAGGCTTCCTGAGCGAGTTAGTATTTTCCTTTGGCTTCTCCGTCGGGGAAGATTGCTAACTCGTGATCGTTGTGCCCGGATGTTTCCAAATTCCTCGCTTCTCTGTGGCCTCTGTGACTTGGAAACGGAAAGTATTGATCACCTATTTCTACATTGCAGTTGTGTTTCTGCTATTTGGGCGGACTTGGGTTGGCTGGATCTGTCATCTTTCGCTCCTTTCTGTCATAGCTTGTTCTGTGGTAGGGGGCGGCCACGGCTTGCGCTGCTGGATCCTATCTCGCGGCTTTGGAGCCTTTGGCTGGGACGAAATGAAGCTATCTTCGCTCGCCAGCGGTTCTATTTGGAGAATATTCGCTCCACGGCCTCGGGCTTCCTTCGTGACTGGACCTCTTTGTAATTATGTTTTAGCTGCGGGGGTAACGCTCTTTGTTTACCCCATGTACCTTGTTTTATATTTTCTACTCTTCCATTTCCCCTTGTAAGTATTTCTTCCTCTTTCTAATGCATTGGGGTGAGCACCTTCGCGTGTATCCCCCTTTTTTTGAGCCTCAAAAAAAAATAGGTGAAACCCATTATCCTAATCCTAATTGGATAAGGAAGCCTCCCAAATTTCTTTCTTTTAGCACTCCTCTTTAAATATTTCTGCAGCAGGGGGTGGGTTGCAATTTTCGTACCCCTTCAATTAAACAAATCTTGTAAGAGGAACTTTTGAATTTTCCCTTTGGATAAAAACTTTTGCATGGGGGAACTTTCCTGCAATTTTCCCAAATTAACTTCCAATCCCAAATTTCATGGGATTCGACTCCCGTGGATAAGGAGCCCCCTGTTAGGGTTCTTTTCCTTTGAATGCTCGGTAACGGCGGTACCACTCGCAAGGGCGCAGGCGGACCTCGTGTTTGAGGAAGTTGCGGCACGTATGGTGGTGTGGAGGGGTTGTAGCGGAGTTGGGGTGGCGCATGTTGGTGGCGGAGGTGTCGCGGAGCATCGCGGTGCTGGTGGCGGTTGCGCGTAAGGCGCACACGGTGGCGGCGGTGGCTTCGAGTCGCGGGTTGCGGCGCTGGAAGCGGGATGTGCGATCCACGAAGGGGTGGGTAGCCGAAGAGAGGGGTGACGGCAGAAGGGGGCGGGGATGGAGAGGGCGGGGGTGTTGGCGGCGTTGGTGGCAGTACTGGGGTTCGCACAGGAGGAGGTGGTGAGGTTAGGGGCTCCTCTGGGCGCACAGGGGCAGTGGGAGGGGGTGTTAAGGGTGTGCGGGGGACAGTGGGGGCCGGGGGCTGTGTCGCTGGGGATGCGGGGGCGGCGGGAGAGGGCGCGGGGGGTGTAGGGGTTGCGGCGGGAGGGGTTACTGGGGGTGTGGGGTTGGGGAAAGCGGGCGCGAGGGCTGGAGGCTGTACCGCAAGGGATGCAGGGGCGGAGGGGTCCAGCGAGGGAGCCGCGGATGGGCCGAAGATCGATTCCTGCGGTTTTTGCGAATCTGAAAATACCTGGACAGCAAGCGTTTCGTCGTCTTTCCCTTCTGGAATGACCTGGATAGCGAACAAATCCTTGTCGACGGCGAGGCTCTCTTCGTCAACATTCTGGATAGCGACTTTGGTAGTGGAAGATTTGATAGGCCGCACATAGTCTCGAAATTAGCCATCATCTCTCGCCATTTGGACTGGAAATCTTGACATTGGGACTGGAAATCTTGACATTTGGCCCGGTAATCACGCAGTGCGTCCATCTCCTTGTTGTAAGTTTCTTCGGCTCGTCGTTTCCGCTCCGACGAATGATGGTGTTTCGTCGCATGTCGGCGCGACTGTCGGATGGACCGTAAGATCGTGAGGACGATCTGTAGGCCATGCTCTGATACCAAATGATGCAGATAAAAAATTTGCGCGGCGATGAAAAATAATTTTGATCGGTGGAATGTATTTGGTAGAAGAATAATTTGGAGGGGAAAAGGAGAGAAGGCACGCCGGTTGCAAGAGATATGAGGAAGAAGAAGCGCGCAGATCGCGTCGAGGGAGAAGGAATAGAGGGAAGAGAGAGAGATAAATCTCAAACTTTTATATCAATTGAACTCAACTAAAACAATAGCCTATCATCCTTTATATAGGAGGGATGAGGTTACAAAAAATAGACATTCCAATTCAAATTCAAACTAATTATCCTAATTTGACTCTAACCGACTAACTAACTAATTTTGAAATTCAAATTGAAACTAACTACTTTGAGATCACAGGCGATCTCTTTTATTTGAATAAAATTACGACGACTCGAAATAAACGTAAATAAAAGTAACGGATAAAAAGTAGAAAAATGCGGCCCTATTTATCCGTTTCACGCTGCATCAAATTTGTAATAACATAGAAGCAGTAACCATAAACCTTCAAGTTACAAAATCCACATTTACACTAAATATAAAGGTGCACCCTCACCTTGCATGGATACACCTAAAGCACCACGGCGAACCTTATTTCTTGTCTAAAGTATGTGCATCGATATAACCTCTCATATGCTCGTCCACATAATCCTTAACCATTCAAAATTCATCCATGGTTATTTTCTTGCAGCGACATACAATCTTTATATATTGGTATAGTATGTATGTTCACAGGTACGCCTATTATACTCAACAAATACATGCTTTAAACTTTGTTACAGTTCAAATTGCAAGTTTTACCATTTAATTCAAGTGCACTGGTACCCTAGTTCTCACTCCAGCACATCTACTGAAAATTTGCCTACTTGCGCCAGTACACCTTTCATACGCGCTACTTTACCTATTAAAAATCAGGGTAAGTAAAGCAGGGTTATTATGTGGATATCCTTACTATTTGAAAAGTGATCCTACTAAATGTCCCAAGAACACAAAACAAGCACTCTCTTCACATCATCACTTCTTTTTTCCTTTTTTAGGTAAAAAGGGTGGGCATCCAAGCTAGATGCACATGGCCTTTTATATTAGGGTTTTTTACACTTGTGCTCCTCTAAAATTCAGCAATTGCCGTTATACCCCATTTTTTTGTTATATCACTTATACGGTTATAACTTCATGTTCTTCCATTATTAACCGTTGTACCCCTCCTTTAGTTTGGTTGTCTATCAGATGAACGAAACAATGGTTTGTTTAAACCAGGGTCCAGTTAAGTGAAAATATATTGCATTTGTACCCATGTAATAATAACTTCAAATCGGATATGGTGTGGCCGGGGTTGGGGACTCCAACAAGGGGGAAGGTCATGTGGGTGTGGTCGGGTCCCGGACTCCAGCGATCTAATATCATCTATTAGCATGCTTCATATGGAGACTCTTCTCGACTGCTCTCATCTAGAGTGGACTCTAATTGGCTCTCGAGGGCTTCTATAATCTAGATGGTACCAGCCTTGGAGGGTTGAAGAAGCTCGCCCAAAGGAGTTGGTGTGTAGTGTTGTGTTTACAGGTGCTTCATGGCATGATTATTGTTGCTTGAAGCTTGTATGGTCCGAGCATCTGCTTGAACGTGCCCTAGGTGTGACATGGACTTCTAGATAGCATTTGATGTTGCCTACCTAAAGCTACAATGATTCATTGAGCTCGAGCCACTCGTCACACGCAATCGTGTTCCACCCATAGCTTGTGCCCCGCACCAGCGTTAGTCCTATATATACCACATCAATTGTCGTGCACGCCCCAGCTATCATCCCTCGCTCTCCACGCACTCCACCGCATGCACACCGCCTCCGTTGACTCGACTCCTCCAGCTTGTGTTGCCGCCGCTGCCCACTAGGGCTTGAGAACCACCTAGAAGAGAATATAAAGATGGATGGGGTTGTTAACATGGGATCAAATTTCATCGAAATTTGGCCGAATTTCGGTTTCGGTAGGTGACCGGAATTCGGTCGAAGTGGCCTAAATCGACCGACATTTGGGGGCCCTAGTTTCGTTTCGAACAGTTACCGAAACGAAACCGAAATCTGACATTTAAGGCTTTGGTTGTTAATCCCGCATGCGGCCCTTTTTCCTTTTGCCATTTATACATGTACCCTTGCTTTTAACATATGTTGATAGGGGAATGGATGGCAACTAACTCAAGAGGCATAATTGTTAATGATCCGAGAAGGTAGGGGCACAAGTGACATTGCAAAAAAGATAAGGGCATAAATGTAATTACATAATATGAGAGGGACACGAGTATACAAACATTTTATTTATGATAAAAAAGTACTAATTACATGTGTTAAGACTCAGAAAGAGCCTTGGCATTCTCAATGACATTCCATACACATAACCTCTCATGATCAAACACCACTCGATCTCAAGCATGCCATTGATATGCTCTATGACATTCTTTATACAAAACCTCTCATGATCAAACACCACTTGATTTCAAGCCAGACATAGAGCCCAAACCGTAGCCACAACCATCAACCTTAACCATTGAATACCACAACTTTAGATTATCTCTAAACAAAATCTCCATACCCTTTCATACAAAAACAAGATCTGAACTCACCTCTTGGTCCTAGAAATTTGTCCAAAGGAACTTTGTGATCATGTGACTTTCCATTATCATTGCAAAAAGAAAATAAGCGAATGATTTATTAGGTGCCAAAGGGTTCTCTTTATATAGATAGGAAACCCTAGAGGTGAAAGGAAGTTGCATTTAGGCAACATAAATGCCCTATTGGGCTTACACATAAAAAGACACAAAAAAGGTGCCATAATAATACAAATAAATTATTATGACAACACATCCCTCAAGTCGGAGCATAGATGTCTATCATGCTCAGCTTTGATGAACACTTCTAGAATGGTCCATAGTGACGGTTTTAGTGAATATGTCAGTCATCTATATGATCTATTCTATGATCTGACATGGGAAGTAGAAATGACGCCTTTCTGGATTGTCCCTAGTGTAATGGCAATCGAGCTCAATGTGCTTAACTTGCTCACGTAATACGGGATCGTCATGCCCGGTTATGACACGAGCAGCATAATGAGACGTACCTCCATAGTTCGGTCAATCATGACCGACTTGACTCATTTCAACTCGATGCTAGCTTGAGACATGGCCATGTACTCTAAATCTGAGCTCCATCTCGCCACCAGTTTTTGCTTCTTGCATGTCCAAGATGCTAGAGAGCCACCGACGAAAATAGGAAAAGCAGTGGTTGATTTTTTATCCTTAGGATAGCCAGCATAGTCTACATCTACAAAACCTATCATGGTTGGATATGTCCCCTTGCTAAGAGCGTTTTCATACGTAGTGAGGGCTTCATTTCTCTACGGATCATCGTGACTACATCGATGTAGGTTTGATGTGATTGCTTCATGAACCAGCAGAATTCCTCGCAACAAAAGAGATATCTTGTCCGATGATGGTCCTATAAAGAACCTTCCCAATAAGCTCTCTATATCTCCTCTAATCGACCTCTTATATGTCACCATCATGGAGTTTCATATAGAGATCTATAAGAATAGTGCAGGTATGCAATCTACCAACATAGTCGCTAGAAGAAGAATAGATATGTGGGCATATGGAATCAAGATCTTGAACTCTGTTTAAGGCCATAAATAGCCCTATGCAAGGATGTAAAAAATGGTCCAAATGGTTGTTTAAACGGCCATTTACGCGTAGGCAGTCCTTGACCGCATCGACTATTCAAAGTCGGATACATATGCGGTTGGGCCATTTACATGGTTGTGCAGATATTAACTTATTGATTGAAATTTTACATAGAAATAACTTAATGCCATTAGCAACGGTTCTTTTGAAAAGTAGGAATTTGTACTTCGTATGGATGCCTTTCACAAAAGATGTTTAATGGGAAATATATGTAATAATACTAAATTATCTGATGATACGAATATAATAGTACACAGCTTGAACTTCTTGCGAAATAGGCGATAAGTGGTTGTCAAAAAAGAATCAATTAACAGTACAACATACACAAATGTGATGTAAGATAACATATTTTGTAGATAGATGTGTATCAGTGGAAACACGTTTTTTTAACAAATATATATTGGTAGACCTTGGCGGAGAAGCAGACCTGGCAGGGAAGAAGACCTGGCGGAGGAGCATACCTCAATGGAGGAGCAGTAGCATGTTGGAAGACATCCGCGCGGAAATCTGCTGGAGGGGCAGCAACTTCTCGAAGGCTTGGAGACACTGAACCTAGGGCTAGGGCTCGGTAGTAGAGAAAGCTCGAGAGGCGATAGTGTGGAGTAGAGGAGACGCACAGTATTACCGTGTATCAGATTATCGGGTATTTGAAGTAAAAATTAGCACAGATGCGGGGGGGATACAATAATACATATACGGCCGCATATGCGGATTACTCAGACCGAATATACTCTTTTAGCACATATAAAGCGCATATTGTATATGCGGTGCGCTAGGGGGTCCGACTCCGCATATGCGGCCGCCTGGACCGACTTTCTGAACCTTGTCTCCGACAACGCAAAGGAACACATGCCACCCTACCTCCAAATAAACCCACACTGCACATTCTACCATCCAGAAAACACGGGCTTCGCCAGTAGACGCTACCCCTTGATCCTATCTGAAGACAAGCATTTAGAGCATTGCCAACAACCTCCATCGCCCCTTTGGCCGATAAATCCCTAACGCACAATGACCCCCTAGATGACAGATAACATCGATACGGGTACCAGAACAATTCACCACACGAACCTCTCTCGAAACCTTCTCAACTTCCACATGCTTCCCTCCCCCACAACAATACCATCAAGCAGTTGATCCGACTCCGCCCACTTCGACAGTCGCTGCAAGAGATCAACCACCTGATGTCAGGCCAAAGCATGCCTGAGGTATTCTTTGCCCGGGAGCCTCTCTCCAAACAATCCCTCCTATGACCTGGACGGACATAGTAAAAGCATAAATGCTCCGGCGCAGGGAACTTCTTGGAAAGATTATCGTTAGCGCCACAACAAAAGCACCACGAGGCTACCTAGCCCTGAGCCTTGGCTCTCCGACTCTTCTTGGAACGCTCCAGGGCCCCTCCCTTGTTAACGCCTCCAATCAAGACATCCTCAAGCCTTTCATCTTCACTTGCCTGACCGCCCTCGTCGCTCCCTCCGATATCGATGGTCCTCACCACGCCCCTCCTCTCCCCACGCTCGCCTGCTCTCTATCCTCTCCACGCTCTCCTCCTCGATTTCAAGCAATCGCTTGATCACCCGCTCCTCCATCAAGACATCCTAGCGGTGAGTGTTTTTCTTGTGACTCTTAATCTCCAGTATGATGTTGCCCGAGGCCATCTTCTTCCTTGTGCTTCTATCCCTTGTATGGAGGAGGCATACAGGTGTCTGAGCATAATCATTGTTGCCTTCCAGTTCTACTACTCAGACTTCCTTTGCTATGACAGTATCCCGTGGTAGAGGGGGTTCAGCTTAGTTCAAAGGACATAGTGTCGGCGACAGATGAAGTGGTCGTCCTCGCCCTCAATGCACATAATGCAACTATATAGGGCACTATGAGGTTACATGTTATCATAAGCATGAGTGACATGCATCTGCTCGTATTATTGAACAATTTGAGACCATTGATACTGTTGCTGATTAGAAGTATGATGACCTTGTCTCTCGTCTAAAGATCATGAGTCCTTCAGTTGGTAGTACTAATACTCATCTGACCTCCTCTGACATTGTTGCCTCCGCAAGCACCTCAGGTATCGATTATGCTCTTACCACATCTCACAACGTCGATATTATCATGGACTCGGAGCATCTCATCATCTCTGCAACGACTGAGAATAGTTCACATATTATCGCATAATTCCTCCAGTCTATCTGTAGTTATTGCCGATGAGAGACGTTATTATATCACAAGACAGATCATATTTGCAAAATGGTTTTACATGCACCAAATGTTTCTATGAATTTATTGCCCATCGATCATATTCTTAAGGAATTGAATTGGCATGCCATTTTTAATCCTTCTTCTCTCATGGTCAGGATATACTAACAAGCGAGGCGATTGGATGTTGTCGTGAGCAAAGGGGTCTATATAGATTGTCCAATCTCCTTAAGCTGGCAGATCTTCTGTCTGTGCAGATCTTCTGTCGTGAGCAAAGCGGTCTATATAGCTCGGTTGGCGGGCTGGCGCGCGTCGCTTCTCTCCAGGGGGGACGCTTGGTCCTTCTTAAATCAGTGATCTCTGCTATCCCAATTTATTTCTTGTCTGTGCGCGGTTTGCCGAAGGGGATTCGGGTGCGCTTAGAAAAATGTATGAGGGGCTTTCTTTGGGGGGAAGAAGGGCGATGGGTGCGGGGGGTCCATTTGGTGGGTTGGGAGGATGTTTCGCGTCCCAAGCGCGAGAGGGGCCTGGGTGTTCGACGTTGGAGGTGGTGCTCGAAGCTATGCTTCTCAAGTGGGCGGCCAAGCTGTTGGGGCGGGATGATGATTTCTTGCTGCGGTGTCTTCGCGTGGCGACGGGGAGTGCTTTTGCTTGCGCCTTTGGCGGGCGTGCCCAGGGGCATGCTCCCTCCTTTTGGCGCAACGTCATGTCCGCTTTCGACCGGAACCGATCTTTTTTTCAAGCCTTCTCTTGGTGATGGCACTTCTTTCCGCTTCTGGTCGGTGGATTGGTCCGGGAGGGGCGTCTTCCAGATTTTGTTCCCTAGATTATATGCATTGCCGGGTGACAAATTCGCCTCTGTGGCTGCATGCTGGGCTGATGGTTGCTGGTGCCCTTTGTTGGTGGATAATCTTTCTGAACAACGGTTGCTTGACTTCTCTGCCTTGATGGCTCTCCTTTCTGATGCTCCCACGCCTCGGGGGCCGTGATCATTTCTCTTGGAAAGGAGGGGCCCTTCAATACGCGAAAGGCATACTTCTCTATTCTCCCCAGCGCCGCAGGGATGGATGCATCCCTGCTCAATCACTGCAAGCTCATTTGGCGTCTCAAACTCCCGAAACGGGTGGGTATTTTCCTTTGGACTCTTCGGCGTGGAAGGCTACTGACTCGTGACCGTTGTGCTTTGATATTCCCTAATGTGTCGCGTTTGTGCGGACTTTGTGGTTCGGAGGAGGAAACCCCGATCATCTTTTCCTTCAGTGCGACCGTGTGCGAGCCATTTGGGACGACGTGGGATGGTTGAATCTTGTCAGTATAGCTGATTTCTGTGAGAGCTTGTCTATCGCCGGGAGTCGGTCGAGGGTGGACAGGTTGGTTCCCATTGCGCACCTTTGGAGTATTTGGCTGGGGGAAGAAACGAGACATTATTTGCTCGGCAGAGGTTCTATAAGGAAAATATTTGTATCGCAACGTCTCGTTTTTGTCTTGATTGGTCTGCCTTGTAACGTTTTCCGGGTGCGGGGAGTGATATCTCTATTGATATCATCCTTCAATCTGTTTTGTTTTCCTCTTCCGCATTGTACTATTCCGCATTGTAAGTCCTCATCTCTTTACTCTTTAATATATTGGGGCGAACACCGTTGAGTGCCTCCCCCTTTTTTGAGCGTCAAAAAAAAAGTTGGCAGATCTTCCATATCCATTGGATTAGGATTAGTCTCCTCGTACATGTGGCGTCTTCGATTCGGTCATCTTCCTTTGCAGAAGTTGTGTAGCATCCTCCTCAAATCTTTCCTCAGTTCGATTTCGGTGTGAGACTTGTCAGTTTGGGAAGTGTCAACATACCAGTTTTCCTAATCATCGAAGTCAAAGTAGTACTTTTTTATTTGGGTTGTTGCATTTTGATATTTGGGGATCCAGGTCATGTCACTCATCATCTAAGGCACAAGTTCTATTTATTCATATAGATTATTTTTCTAGATTTTCCTAGATCTTACTGATAAAAATAAGTGTGAAGCTATAGGTTTGTTATGTGAACTTCTATAATTAAAATAAAGAATCGTTCATCTACTACTGTCAAATATGTTCGCTTTAATTGGAATTTTGTACTAGACAGTTATCTCAGTTTTCAACTCTCTTGGTATCCTACATCAGAAGTGGTATGCTTATACTTCCCAGCAAAACGATGTTGAGCGTAAACAATGTCATATCTCAAATGTTACCAGGACCCTTCCGATACAAATCCATGCCCATCACTCCTAATGGGGAGATGATGTCATTACTCCTTATTATATCATCAATCGCATGACCTGTTATGTGGTTAGAAGAAAAAGGTTCCTTATTCAATTGCATTTCCCCAAAAAGACATTTTTCTCTAACACCTTGTATCTTTGGTTGTTTTCCCTTTGTCCATCACTTTACTCATGGTCATGACAAGCTCTCTCGCAAATCTGTTAAATGCACCTTTGTTGGTGGACCTTAGACCCAAAAAAGGTACCGGTGCTTGCTTTAAACCTGTAAGATGAAAGTACTATAAGTGATGATGTCACTTTCTTTCTCTTAGTTTTGTACTTCTGTCTCACATGTGACAAGAGGCATCCTCTGAGTCTGACACAGAAATTTACATGTCATATCGACCTCCTGCTCCTATTATGCCCTTTGTGGTAGACTTTGATTGTCGATCCATGACTGCGCGACCCCCCTACTCATGTGCTTTCCCAAACATCTAGCATGTCCCAAGTAAATTCTGAACACTTGGTTTTCATCGATGGCATTAATGATATTTGTTGGAGTATATGCATCATGTATAGATAGGTAATTGGATCCCTCCAAGGTCCAATTACCACATCCAGTGGTTTAGTCCTACATCTACTATTTGTGGGATGTGGGGATTCAGTAGGGGTCATATAAGAAGCTCCACACCACATGTATCAGATGAGAAAGTTCAATAGAACCATCAACCCTTTGAGGCATTCTCCCGTGGTTTCATCCCGCTCCTCACGGAGTAGGAGTTCCATATAAAAATCCCAGTGTTCTTCACTATTATTATCTTTATCTTTGATATTACGCTTTCGCATTCTCGATTTCTAACATGGTATCAAAGCGGGTTCGATTTTCGATGATTTATTTTATATTCATTATTTATTTGAGATTCGTGATTTGTTCAAGATTTCTAGGGTTTCACAAATACCTAATTCTAGCATGCAAGCATCCGATTCAAGTTCTGCAGATCGTTTTCAACATGGATTTTCTGAAACTCTAGTTCTGCATGAATCGTCAATGTTCTGAAGAATTCTTCGTCGTCATCGACACCGAACTGATCGGCTGCAATCTTCTAGCGATCAGCCCCAACTCCATGCCATATTCAAGGTCTACTTCAATGCCATATCCATGACCGATGGGTTCTGATCTCGAAACGAGAAGAAGAAACAACCCCATCGCAGTTGCATTAACGCATCCTCTAGCATCTGGCCGCAGTCGCATCGCTGTGATGCATCTCCTCAAGAGTTTCTATGGTACTCCAATTGACATCATCTCTAGGTGATTCCCTCTCTACAACAAGCAGTAGCACCCTGAGGGACTCATTGGTTTACCAAAACCCAAAGATACCATTAGAAGAAAAAGCAGCAGAGGCGGCACTGGCCACCAACACCTTCATGCACACCACTGTACGCAAGTCCTTATCGAGCAAAGCAACCACTATCTCGCAGCCTCCCACCATGTCTCCTCCTCCAGACCTTCCAAACACGTGGTTATCCCTTCGAGCCGTGATGTCCCATCTTTATAAAGGCAACGGTGATGGGTTCATCTCCAAGAACCCATCGAGGTAGAAGAGAAAGTTGGGTTCTTGACATGGAACCCTAAGTTGGGTTCAAGACACCCCCCCTTGGCGTCGACGAGGCATTCTCTTCCAACAGCAGCCGCCTCCATGTCTCCTTATACGCATGTGCCAATGCCTCCTTCGTCTTCTCAGAGATGGGTTCTCCATACCCTAAGTCCAGTGAAAGTCAAATTCCCGTGAGGGGAATCTAAGGCCCGATAGTCATGAAGGGGTCCTATTATAAATATAACATTTTTTGCTGTTATTTTGTACTGGGATGGTTGCCCCTGTACCAAAAAATGGAGAGGGCGACATATTGGCCCACATTTAGGCCGCTATTACTAAATAAAAAAAGGAAGGCCCAAAGAAAAAAAGAGAGGCCAGGAGTATAAGGGGGAGGTTGCTAAAAAAGGGAGAGAATAGTCTGAAAAAAAAGGGAATATCTCAAAAAAAGGAAAGTTGATTATATAAAAGCGTACACGAGAAAAAAAGGGGGGGATGCTAAAAAAGGGAATAGCCGAAAAATGATTTAAAAAAAGGAAGAAGAAAAGTCGGGAGGAAAAAAAATTGTGACGACTTATTCTTCATTTTTTTCCTCCATTTTCATGTCTTCTCCCAACTTTGTCGATGTCATTATTTTCCGACAAAGTATGAGAGAAATGGGGAGTTTTGTGTAGAGTTTTATGCTCGGTTTTAGATTCAGTTCTCCAGACCAGATTTCAGACTCTACAGATTTTCATTTTAAGACTCGACGTTCAGATTGATTAGAGTCTTTGGTATGATGCGCATGTGTCTGCGTTCATCATTTGTGTAGTACCCATCTTTATTTTTGGTCTTAGAGTTTTATGTGATCCGTAGGGACTCCATAGTAGAGATCCCATTCTCTAAGCCATTGTGAGCTAAGGTTTTCATGTGGTTTCATAGGGACTCCAGAGTAGAAATCTCATTCTTGAGCGAGTATGGGAGACCCAGTTAACCGACGAGGAGACTTTAAGACTCCATTCTCCAACGACCGTGGACTCCGACGAAGATGTTTCCACAGCTTTTTCAGTTCGACCCTTCAGAGATGGAGCAGTTGTCAACATGATGCACAGTCTTCTATAATCTATATGTGGCAGGCCAGAGTACTCTGACGAGGAGATTCATTTCAGTTTCAGCGACTCTGACACACGCAGTTAGAGCACATGTTCTCCAACGAGAAGACCCAATTCAACTCACGCTCCAGCGAATTTGTTCCTCCTCACCAGCATGGCATGAGAAGCAACGTCCTCGACAGCAACTGATATTTGTGTATGTGTTGAGTCGATAATGTCCGTAGTGCCTTGTACTGTGAGTTTGAGTGATTTTTTTTCTATTTGTCCAAGCTGAGCATTGCATGCTCCAGCTTGAGGGGCGGTGTTGGAGTATATGTGTCATGTGTAGATGAGTAATTGGATCCCTCTAGAGTCTAATTACCACATCCAGTGGTTTAGTCTCACATCTACTATTTGTGGGACGTGGGGACTCGGTGGAGGCTACATAAGAAGCCTCGCACCACATGTATAAGATGAGAAAGTTCAATAGAAATATCAGTCGTTTAAGGCGTTCTCCCGTGTTTTCATCCCGCTCCTCGCGAAGTAGGCTTCCACGTAAAAATCCCAGTGTTCTTCATTGTTCTTATTCTTTATCTCTAATATTACGCTTCCACATTCTTGTTTTCTAACATGGTATCAGAGCAGAAAGCTATGCAGGAGCATGGAAGGCAATATCGATATCATATCGATGTGATATTTCGACGATATATCGGCGATATATCGCCCATATCGACGATCTTTTGTGAAGGAATGGCCTGAAAAGGAGGATATATCAGCATATCGATACCGATATCGGTCTCATATTGTTATTGATATATCGCGATATTTCCTTCTATGCGCAGGAGGATAGTGCAGTTAATCCAAAAATTGTTATACACAAGGTTGATCCATCATAGGATCAGGACCAGCATATTGCACTTCAGAAGAGGAGACATACATGTGCTAAGTACCCTTTTTCAGGACATGTTTCATTGGGACGTCTACCAGAGGACTTCAGAAAGTTTGTGTTGAGATTTTCAGTTGTTACAATCCCATGCATATACCATGAGGCTATGCAGGACCGTCAGTGTTGCCGGTTTATGGAGGAAGAAATGGTTGCACTACAGTTAAAGGGCATATGGAGCTTGGTTACTACTCCAGTAGGGCCTCTGTGGTAGGGTGAAAATGATTCTTTATAGTGAAGCATAGAGCAGACAGCAGTTTTGACCGTCTTAACCGCAACAAGGCAAGACTTGTGGCATGTGGGTTTACTCAGACATATGGGGTAAACTACCAAATACTTTCACTCTTGTGGCATGTGACTCCACCCTTTAGATCCTTTATTCTATAGTAGTGAGAGATTGGACACTCTCTCAATTTAATGTCAAGAATGGTTTTTCTGAATAGAGACCTGCATGATGAGCCTATATGCAAAAGCCACATGGGTACGTTGTTGAGGGGGAGTGTCAAAATATATGGAAGCTCTATAAGACTATTTACGATCTTATGAAAAGTTCGAGAGCATGGTTCCAGAAACCCTCAGACTTGATAGAGTAGCATCTACCTTACTCTCTGCCAAGGCGGATGAAGCATGGGAAGGACAAAACAGTGAGATAAAGATGAACCAAACTTGTTTACACAAGCATAGTATGAAGTTGTACGTGTGGACTTAGATACACAACACTCCCATCACCCCTGTAAGTGCTCTACAAGCCTCGAGATTGGATTTATGTCATCAAATCCAGACCAAGTTGTCTCAAGAACACACTATCTGAATAATAGGGAATTTCGTATACCCTTCGGCAAAAAAACACTACTGGAGCGTCGTTGACAGTCCGAAGCACCGTCATTGGCTATTTGGATCATTGTGGTAGCAAGCGGCATTGCCAGATGCTGCGGCAATCACCGCTACTTGTACGGGTGTTGTTGCAGTCGCTGGTGATTGTGGTTGTGGAGTTGTTGCCATTAATGGTGGTGTATAGGGCTAGTGCTAGCGGGTGGCGTAGGATTTATCAAAAGTGTCCTAAAAATCTGATCCAAGACGGCCAATGTGGTACCTAGTGATTTATTATGTGCCCTAGGGTATCTCTTTATATGGAGAGGAGACACTAAAGGTGAAAGGAGGTTGCCCTATTGGGCTACATAGATGCTCTAATGAGCTTATATATGAAAAGAAACAAAAGGTTGTCCTAATACTATAAATATATTATTACTATAGCAATCATCAATTTGGTTTTACAAGTGTTGTTCACCTGAAAGTTCTTTTAAGGAAGTTGTTTTCTCTTCTTCAAAAAGATGTAACATTCAACAACCTCAGCAGGTTGAAGAGGGAGGTAGGCAGAAGTAAAGGGGACGGAGGGGAACAGATATAACAGACTTAAAAAATTCAATACTATTTACCATACAAGTCTTAGATTCGACCCAATTAACTTCTTCCAAAAAAAAGGAAAACTTGATACTAGGTGCATTTTTTCAGAGGCTTATAGTTAAAAGGATCAATTTCTACTGTGAGATAGCTCCTGCTACAACGCATGGGATAAGTTGAGTTAGGAAGCTACATTGATATAAGTCAAATGATTGAGTTTGGATGCGGTGGCTGTTTGCAGGTTGTAGTGTGAAATGATAAGCTGGTTGGTATAAGGATTGGCTGTGTAATGTAAGTAGTTGTATGCGACTTCCTAATCTGTTAGCTAAAAGGGCTAAATCTGGGAGCAGTCATTGAAGTGACATATGACGTATAGATAACCCCCACGAGTAAATGGGAGTTCTCCCATTCGGGGTGACATCTCAAAGGCCAGAGATTAATTTCTAATACAGACAGCACTCCAATTAACAGAAATTGTTAAAGACGCATATGGGTAAAGATAGCAACATTGTTGGGGAAAAACGAATGACTTGACTTATTCCATAAGCTCTGGGCTCTCTTATATAGGAGAGTAGCCTATGGGTAAATTACATAAAGGAGACAACTGAAACATAAAATAAAATAACGAAGAGGTACTCTATATGCGTCAACACTCCCCCTCAAGATGGAGCATAGATATCAATCATGCTCAGCTTGGACGCACGCTTCTGGAATGGGCCTCGAAGTAATGCCTTGGTGAAAATATCAGCAGTCTGATTCTCTGATGTGACGTGAGATGTAGCAATGAACCCCTTCTGAATCAAGTCACGTATGTAGTGACAGTCAACCTTAATATGCTTGGTCCTCTCATGAAAGGTTGGGTTGTTTGCAATGAACAAGGCGGCCTGATTGTCACATTCCAACATCATAGGAAGCGGTATATCAAGACATAGATCTGTAAGTAAAGATTTCACCCACATCATTTCTGTGCTAGCTTGGGCCATAGCCCTGTATTCGGATTCAGCACTGGATCTAGCTACCACTGTCTGTTTCTTGCTCCTCCATGAGACTAGGGCATCTCCAACATAAACTGCAAATCCTGAGGTGGACTTCCTGTCCTTGGGGCATCCTGCATAGTCTGCATCAGCGCATGTTGTGATAGCGATCTCCTTTCCCTTCTTAAATAGCAGGCCTGCACCTGGAGATGATTTTAGATATCTCAGAATCATGTGTATTGCATCCATATGGACCTGACGTGGTTGCTCCATGAACTGGCTCACACGACTCACTGCAAATGATATATCAGGTCTAGTGATCGTGACATACAGTAATTTGCCTACAAGTTCTCTGTACCTTCTCTTGTCCACCTCTTCTGTGTCATCATCATAGAGCTTCATGCTGGGATCCATTGGTGTCGTAGCAGGTCGACACCCTAGCATACATGTCTCACTTAATAGATCTGTAACATATTTTCTCTGCGACATTACTAATCCATATGGATTTCTAGCAAACTCCAGCCCCAGAAAATATCTAAGGACTCCCAAGTCCTTGGTGACAAACTCGGTTCCCAGCCTTTCTTTTGCCTGCTTAATGCCCTGCTCATCATCTCCTGTAATCAAGATATCATCAACATAAACCATGATTACAATGATACCTCTAGCCGTCTTCTGCACAAACAAGGAATGATCAGCATTGGAACAGTTATATCCTTGTTTCTCAAAAAGATCTGAAAGCTTCTGAAACCACGCTCTGGGGCTCTGCTTAAGGCCATAGATGGCCTTATGTAACCTGTATACCTTGGAACACTCCCCCTCAACAGCAAACCCAGGTGGCTGTTGCATATAGACTTCCTCTTGCAGTTCGCCATATAGGAATGCATTCTTCACGTCCAGCTGATAAAGCGACCAGTCTCTAGCAACTGCAACTGATAACAGGATCCGCAGAGTGGAATGACGCGCCACAGGCGAGAATGTGTCAAGGTAATCCACCCCGTATGTCTGTGTGAAGCCACGTGCAACAAGGCGTGCCTTGTACCTGTCAATAGAGCCATCTGCATTGTGCTTCACTGTAAACACCCACTTGCAGCTTACCGGGCTGACATCTGGAGGTATAGGAACCAAGCTCCATGTGCCTCTGGACCGAAGTGCCGCCATTTCTTCTTCCATTGCTAGCCGCCATCTAGCATCCTGCAAAGCATCATGATGGTTCCGTGGAATGTCTGTGGCTGAAAGTGCCAATGCAAATGTCCTGAAGTCTCCAGATAGCCTCTCAAAAGACACGGCTGCTGATAAAGGATATTTGGCACAGCTTCTCTTCGGCTTCCGTAGAGCAATTGGAACATCCAAATCATTTGTATTCTCATCATGCTCCTGCAATACATCCTGCTGAGAAATGTCGTCAGATCCATCAACACTAATATTTTCATTACATACCATAGGCGAGCTAGTTGACGGGTCAGGACCATGAGCTGGAGGAGGCCTGCGGGTGTAATGGAATGGTAGTGGTGAGACTAGCGGTGGCGGTGGTGGTGGCGGTGGCGGTGGTGGTGGCGGTTGTGGTGTTTGTGGCGGTGGTGGTGGTGGTAACTGAGATGGTGGTGTCATGAATATGGCATCAAGAGGTATAGGTGGTAGCTGCATGTCTCCTGATGCTGAAAAATACATAACAGATTCAAAAAATGTAACATCTGCACTGATCATATACCGTCGACGCACTGGATCAAAACACTTGTACCCCTTTTGTGTTCTAGAGTACCCAACAAAGACACACTTGACAGCCCTAGGAGAGAACTTGTCAGTACCAGGCGACAACTGATGGACGAATGCGACTGACCCAAACACACGAGGAGTAAGAGCGAACAAATCCTTGTCAGGATAAATAAGTGAAAAAGGAATCTGTTCATTCAAAACAGACGAGGGCATACGGTTGATTAGGTAACATGCAGTAAGAACTGCATCACCCCAGTAGGAGTAGGGAGCATGACTCTGTATAAGAAGAGATCTTGTGACATCAAGAAGGTGACGGTGTTTTCTTTCAGCAATCCCATTCTGTTGAGATGTATGAGCACAAGAGGTTTGGTGAATAATCCCTTTTGAGGAGTAGTAATTGGCCAAAATGTGGGTGCATAACTCTAAAGCATTATCACTTCTCACAAGTTTTACAGATGTGGAGAAAACATTTTGAATTTCATTTAGAAAATGGATAATAATATTTCCTGCTTCAGATTTATTTTTCATAAGAAACACCCATGACACTCGAGAAATCATCCACAAATACAATATAAAACCTGTGTCCCTGATGATCGGGAACACGACTCGAACCCCAGACATCTATATGAAACAACTCAAACTTGGAGTTACTACTCTGACCTGGACGACTGGGAAAGGACGACCTGTGATGCTTTCCCAACTGACATGCCTCACACTGGATAGGTGTGTGAGAGAGACCATAGGGTAGAACTCGACGCAACTTCTGAAGCGGTAAATGACCAAAACGCAGATGCCATAGGAGAGGAGATACTTGTCCAGCAGGAGAGGATGTGGTTCCGGCAAATGGGGTCTGATTCAGACGGTAAAGGCCTCCTTGCTCATAGCCACGACCAATCACGTTGCCCGTACGGATGTCCTGAAAAATCAAAGAAGATGGATCAAAAATAGCTCGACAATGGAGATCCTTCGTA
This sequence comes from Ottelia alismoides, assembly GCA_037367405.1. Taxonomy (NCBI): domain Eukaryota; kingdom Viridiplantae; phylum Streptophyta; class Magnoliopsida; order Alismatales; family Hydrocharitaceae; genus Ottelia; species Ottelia alismoides. The sequence goes on along the minus strand of JAZKJV010008013.1, from coordinate 256,300 downwards.
ATCTGACTAATTGACAACAGATTCATAGAAAAATCAGGTGCATGTAGGACATTCTTGAGCTGCATAGAAGATGTCAATCTAATCTCCCCCTGACCAGTGATAGAGGAATGTGTGCCATTAGCAATCACTACTGTCCGTCCTGGAGGGATCTGATTGTATCCTGTAAGTAGACTCTGGTCGCCACACAGATGATGTGTAGCGCCCGAGTCCATGATCCATGGCAGTGTATCAGATCTACTACTATGGAGTGCAAGTGTACTACCTGAAGTACTAGTAGATGCAGAGGCAGAAGCAACAGCATCAGTATGACTCTCTGTAGTCGGTGCTAGACCAGATGGTGGGATGATGCCCCTGAGGCGGGCAACTAGATCATCAAATCATTGATCCAAGGTAGCAGCAGATGGGGGCTCTATCTGCTCAGCGGCTCGTGCAGATGCAGGGAATCCGTGCTTCGAATAGCATGTGTCTTCATTGTGTCCGACTCGGTGACAATATGTGCATGTTGGCCTAGTGCGGCCACCCCTTCCACGAGGTCCACGTCCACGGCCCTGTTGATGAAATCCGCCCTCTGTTTGCCGCCATGGCTGAGGAATTCTGACTCGCAGCTGCTGAAGGAACTGTGATCCTACTCAATCTGTGAAAGGCTTCCTCCATGGGAGGAATAGTCGAGTCTGCCAAAATCTGAGACCGTGCTGCCTCATACTCTGGATCAAGTGCAGCGAGAAACACACCCACCATCGTCGCATTCCTGTATGTCTTCTGCTGTTCTGGCGTGACGGTAAGAGGCATGAAGCTATAGAGCTTCTCGAACATCCCTCTCAGTGATGTGTAGAGAGAATGTAGAGGACGGCCATTCTGCTTTATTGTGAATATATCATGTTGTAGTTGCAGGATCTTCGTTTCGTTCTTCGCCTGAGAATATGTCGCCGCCAGGATATCCCACATGTCTTTGGTTGTGGGTTGATGTAGAATGTCATTGGCAATTTCAATAGCCAATGTACCAGATAGCCAGACCTTGGCATATGCATCATCGGCCTCCCATGAGGCATGGACTCCAGTCTTCTCTGCAGGCTCAGGTTCGGTAAGAATGTGCTTCTTACCTGTAGACTTCATCATACTCATGAACTGCATTGCCCACAGTTCATAGTTCGTACCATCCATCTTGACAATGGGCGCTGGACCACGAAATGCGCCAATAGACGGGATATCTGCCTTGCTTTCTGACATACTGGAGACGGAAGACTGGAGCGATTGACAGAAGATAATCTTTGTCTACAATGACATAGACGGGATTAGTTGCATGTGTAGACGTCAAGCAACCATCCCCATGAATATGTGCGTGCTAGGGTCTTGACACGCGCAATCAATCACAACGACGCACGCAAACTGTGGGCTGGCGCACAGATGTTCACGCGCAGGGTCGCACAGTTACGCGCAGGGGCGCACAGATGTTCACGCGCAGTGGCGCACAGTTGCGCGCGGCAAGAGCACGCTACGTGCGTGTGCAACTGGGGCACACACGCACGTACTGCACGGAGAAGTCGCGCAGGAGCGCGCGTGTGTGCATGATCAGATCTTCAAGCTTGGGCGCGAAGAGGCGCACACGTGGGCATGCGCACGCGATGCGCTATCTGGAGAACTGGCAAGCAGGCCTGCGCGCGAGAGCAGGCGATGCGCTACGCGCAGGTCTCGCGCGTGAAGCACCGCCGCTAGGGTTGGAGGCGCGCAGGGCTGGAGCACCGCCGCGATTTGGAGAAGACGACCTGCGCAGTAGATCGGGAGTGGGCGGCGCCGATTAGAGAGAGAAGAGAGAGAGGCCGGCGGGTGGGGTGGGTTAGGGTTAGGGTTTCAAGAACTCCGGTCTAGGACCGTCGCTCTGATACCATGTTGGGGAAAAACGAATGACTTGACTTATTCCATAAGCCCTAGGCTCTCTTATATAGGAGAGTAGCCTATGGGTAAATTACATAAAGGAGACAACTGAAACATAAAATAAAACAACGAAGAGGTACTCTATATGCGTCAACAAACATGATAGGAAAAATTGCATGAAGCATATATAAAATTTTGTAATATCGGATGCCTACGGAGGTAATTATGCAGAAAAATAATATACGAACATCAAACCAACCCCGAGCAAACATTTAAAATTATAAAGCATGAATACATATCCAGTTTTCTTCGTAAGTGGGAAATAAGAAAAGATAAAGAACGTACCTTTATAGAGGCAGAATCGGATTTCACCACTTGACGGTCAAGCACCTATAACAAGGCAGATAGAAATTCGTGCATCTTAGTATTTCAGTGTAAGTCGCCATTATAGTCTAAAACATAATCACATACTGCATCTTTCATAGCACCTTAGCAGGCTCGCATTTTGGGAAATTTTCTGTTCGAGTATGAGTCACTCACCTTTGTAATGGCATATTTTAAAATACCAAAAACAATATAAAGTAAAACATGCCCAATAGAACACAGCTGCTGAAACAAATCTTTTAGATAAGAAAATTAAGTAAAGCATGTCTCTCAATTTTTTTAAGCCAATGGGTGAGCAATAAAGGATAGCAAGTATCCATCTAATTAAAATTAGGGAACTAACAGAGTGCTTACAACATGCTGCCACCCATTATTTCTCCTTTCTATACCTACAACAACCCAGGTGAACCACATGTCCTATTAGAATGAATGAATTTTCATATAAGGTCTAGCACCCCTGAAAAACACATCATTTTGTTGCATTAAAGTTGCTCATGTTACAGTCCATCCACTCCATGCTGATATTTGTCTCGACCTCCAGTAACCATACTCTCCCTGGAGGAGGCCCAAAAAATTTTGTTGACAGATCGGTTGATCCAAGGAATAGCAATCTCCTCTCAAGTTGTGTGTGAGTGCACGTTGGAAGAAAATTTCTTTTATCATGTTGATACTAGCTGATAGAGAACATTTATCTAAGCCTATTTACCACACTAAACAATCACCAAGTATTCTTAAGCATATACATAGAACTGCTCAATCCCATTACAACATATTTAATTAATCTAAGCTAGTAGTTTCTACATTGTCTAAGTGAAGTTGTCAGCCACCTTTTTTTAATTATTTGTGCAATTCACAAAGTGTTGAAGCTCTCTTTAAGTCTTCAAGTGCTATCGTGCTCTCAAGCTCTCATTTATCTCCATCAAGCATCACTCACTTGTTCAAACATCTCTGACACTCACGTAGGGTCTCGTGCAGGACATCTCTCGCCGTCGTGCACGACTGCAACGCCTTCTGCACCATCGCGCAAGGCTGCAGCACCACGCCAATGTCCCATAGGATCATCCGGGCCCTAGTGCACAGGCGTTGTTGCATTGCGTCGCCGGGCCTCGCCTGGCCCTTCGACTCCATGCGCACCAATGTTGGTGTGTCTCTACTCTCTAGGCCCCAGGCCACCGCTGGGCTGCCGCCTCCAGCGTCGCCATTCAAACCTCCCAGACACATCCCGATAGCTGCCCAGCAGATGACAAGCCTTCCCAAACCTGCCACACGGCTTCTGGGAAGAGGGTTGGCCACCTCACCCTTAACATCAAGCTCAATAATATCTTTTTGTTCCTAAGTTACCATCTGTCGTCTGTATATCTGCCAAATTTGCAAGGAACTCAACTATCGTGCTATATTTGATATTGTTACTTGCGTTTTTCAGGACATATTGATTGGGACGATAGATAGTGTGGATCATAAAAAGGGGGTATCTACCATCTGGTCCAATCATTTGATACTCTTGCATACTCGGGGACTCCTTTTTCTGCATCTTCTGGTGCTCTCTGGCATCAGTGTTTGGGTCATCCCTTTCTCCAGAAACTTCGTTGTGTCCTTCCCTAGATCTCTCCTACTGTCAACGTAGAGTGCGAGGCCTGTCAACGAGGGAAGTACCACAAGGGTTCCTTTTCTTCATCTGGTAACATTCATTTCAGTAGCATGTTTGAACTTGTTCGCCTTGACGTAGTTGCATCATTTTCACCCTCGAAGGTCAAAGCATAAAATCCCCGAGTCAGAGTGAGAATGCCAAGCCACGAATGCTGGATGCAAGCAAGGTAGGGAGATTAGGCTTCGACCCAAGTCTCAAGCATTAACAAGTCCCCTGGTGCGAGCGAGGAATCTCTTTCCTGCCTTTACGGATCGTATCCTCCTTTACGCGATGGAGAGAAAAACCGTCGAGGTCTGAAGCCCGATTAGACATGCATGCTTTCCCGATCCACCAATCTTTCTTTCATGCACCCGGGACTGCAGAAAATTGGCCGCATGCCACCATGTCCCCTAATTACTAGACTGTGGGGCAGGAATTGATCTGACCCCATTAATCATATATCTCCGAGCACTCTAGTTTCATTTCTTTTTTCCATCAATGGTCACCTTATCTTCTTTCCGTTGTGACTAGGCTTGGCCTAATGAGAATACTCAATTCTTGGGAACTCAAAAAAATGATGGCGTACGGACCCAGCCAATATCCTAGTCTTCTAGGAAACATATACTACCCGATTCTCATGGATGATTTCTCCCATGCAGTGTTGCAGAAGACGGTATTCGGTATTCAGTCGGAGGGGTCACTGAATAGAGAATAATCGGTATTCGGGCGACTATTCGGAATTATTCGGTTTTGTATTTTTTAATATAAAAATTATTTATAATACATATATTCTTATATTTTTATACATATATGGTCATTAGTTAACATGAATCCAAGATAAAAGTACCAATCAATATAATAAATATTTAGAATTTGACATTTGTTGCGATACCGTGGTGAAATGTAACTCCTAAAAACTGAAAATTGAAAATAAAAAATAAAAATATCAAAAGTCAAACTCCAGTCGGCCTAATAGTCGGGCTAGTTGGCCGAATAGTCAGCCGACTATTCGGTCGGACCGACTATTGACTGACTAGAGATCTGTTCAGTCGGGGACCCCCCAGCACCGCATAGTCAGACCGACTATTCGGGATAGTCAGCCGACTATTGCAACACTGCTCCCATGTATTGTGGACTTTCTTATTTAAAAAATGGTGAAGCCTTCTCCCACTTTAAGTAGGGTCCGCTACATGGATTCTTGATCAAATCCATGTTGAAAGATCCGATTATTTTTACATTGGATGTCGGCTACCTAACACAACCCCTACAAGGGGGGATTTGAACCCTTGTCTTTTTGGTGGTAGACACACTACACTACCACCAGACCATTGGAGTGGGTGAAAAGGCGAAGCCTTCTCCCACTATAAGTAGGGTCGGCTACATGGATTCTTACTCAAATCCACGTTGAAATATTCAACTATTTTTATGCTAGTTGTCAAGTACCTAACGCAACCCCCACAAGGGGGATTTGAACCCTAGCCTTTTGGGTGGTAGAAACACTGCACTACCACCAGACCATTAAAGTGGATGTGGACTTTCTTATTTAAAAAAATTGATGTGTTTCCATTATTGTTCGATTTTAAAAAGAAATAAAAACTCAATTTGGTACCAAGGTCAAAGCTTTTAGGTTTGACAATGCTAGGAAGTTTCTCTTTTATAACATGCACTCTATTCTATCTTCCAATAGGATCTTACATCATGCCACATGCTCAAACATCCCAATATAATGGGGTGGTTGAATGTAAACATCGGCATATCCTTGACGTTGCTCGTACCCTACTCATCGACTATCATAGTCCCTTGATATATTGGGTTGGTGTTCTTACTGCCACTTTCTTTGTCAATCATACGTCCTTTACCTCTATTGATGAGGTCCCCATTGAGGTCCTCCTTACAGGGAAAGTAGTGTTCCATATTCCTTCCAAGGTTTTTAGTTATGTTGCCTTTGTTTACCTCCTTGAACCAAGCAAGGACAAACGGGTAGCCAGAGCTGTAAAATATGTATCCTTAAGTTACGCTAGAAATCAGAAGGGATATTGGTGGTAAAACCCTTGATCCATAAAACACTACATGAGTGTAGATGCTACATTTTTCAAGTCCCTTCCTAACTACTCCATGTTAGGAACGTGTGTGCCTCATCCACCCCTTGTGATAAATATTGCTCATATTCCTATTCCACGAGATGCTCCATACATGGCTACTTCTCAACAGTGATACACCCTTTCTGAGTAGGCTTTATCTCTCCCTCAGGTATGTCCTTCGATTGAAGTTTTACAAACTGACGGTATATCTACTTCCATAGACACAACATCATGTCCAGCAAAGGACCAAGTGAATAGTGCAGTTGACCTTCCCATAGCTCTTAGGAAGGGGACCAAGCAATATACTAGCATCCCATTCATGTGGTTGTGTCTTTTCTTGGACCAAGGCCCTCGTATGAGCAATTCATTGAATCACTTTCAAACATAGCTATCCCTCCCAAACATGGTGAGGCTCTTCATGATTCTAAATAGTGACTAGCTATGGAAGAGGAGATGTCTAGACTGGTCTCACGCAATACTAGGCTGCTCATTGCCCACCTGGAAACAATAAGATGGCAGAATCCATATGAGCATTATGGATGGATCGATGAGTGTCAAAGGGGGGTGTGTGTGTGTGTTACGCAAAACTATATATGGACTCAAGTAGATCCCTCACGCATGGTTCAGAAGTATTGGCTAGTTTGGGCCTTAATAGATCGTCAGCAGACCATTCTTTGTTTATACAAAAAAAATGGAAAATGGATTGTGGCAATGATTGTGTATATAGATGATCTCATCCTCACAGGAGATGACTCTAATCGTATTACAAAAGTAAAGAAGCAGCTAGCAGAACAATTTATGATCAAAGACTTGGGGACAATAAGATACTTTCTAGGTATTGAAGTTAGATCCAAGTGGTTATGTCTCAATGAATGCATGCCACTGATATGCTTCCAGAGACAGAGATGTTAGGGTCCAAGCTAGCGCAGATACCTATAGATGGGGACACGTCTATGAACCAAGAGTTGTCAAAGACACTAGTCGATACATGCAGCCAGTGGGCAAATTACTATATATCTCTTGTCATCAAGAAACAGAGTTACATCATGGACTCTCCTACTTCAGCTCACTTTGGCGCATGCATTATGGTCCTAAGGTATATGAAGTCCTTTTTAGGGAAAGGCCTACTTGTTCACCAAAGGAAACAACCTTGATCTCATAGTCTATGGAGATTGTGGTGGATGTGTGATAGATAGAAAATCTACTACCGGATTCTGCATTTACTTGGCAGGCAATCTAGTTATTTGGAGAAGCAAGAAACAAGCAATTGTGACCCGCTCAAGTGCTAAGAGTGGACATAGAGCCATGACCTATGCAACAGCAGAGCTAGTATGGATTTGATTTGTACTCACATATCTTCATCACTTTAAGCGACACCATAGAGCTCAGATGAGACAACCGTGCAGCAATACATATAGCCAACAAACCATGTTTCATGAACGTACCAAACCTGTAGAAGTCTTCCCTTGCTTGCAGCTTAGCTTGGGAATCGAGGCCCCCAACCTCTTGTATAATTAGTAGTTTATGTAGAAGTCAGTGTACGCAAATTTCTAATCTCAACAGCCGGAGAGGACATGTGGTTGCCATTAGACTAGAGATCTGATACAAAGAGGGTTGCTTCTTACTTTCAGCATACCATCTACAGATTAGACAATAGATATGTTCACCAAGCCACTTGCTTGTACTCATTTTTTTAAATGAAAAGGGTGGCATCTTAAGGTGGGACCCAATATAAAATTATGTTAACGCTTGAATATAGTCATGTGAAAAGGTTACAGGCAGAACAAAGGCCCCTAAAATGACCCAATACATCCTCATGATACAAACAGTGTTCCCCAGAAGATACTACCGTTTCTAGCGCTCCAAAAATAGCCCACAAAAATGCAAAACCAAGAGAGTTGTCCTCGTGTGAATTCCCACAATCCACAAAAATGGAATATTGTCAGTTCTGAGCCAAGTAAAATCAACTTCAGCCCAAACCCGTCTCAAGAGACTGCATCTGAACAGAGGATATTCCAAGTCCTCATCGCCATCACCACAAGTTCCACATACCACATCACACATATTCAAAATCATGTCTCGTCGCACCTTATTCCGCAAACGGCCATGTTTGATGAGCCAAATGAATATGATTCAAACCCCTGTAGTCCCTAGATCATCAAGCAAGGCCATGAACTCAACCAATCGCTGCTCCAAAAATGCTGCAATAAAAGTCAGGGACCAAGAATCCTCTGTCCAAACTTGACAAACCAAACTACCCCGTCCAAGCGTCTACCAAAAAACAAAATAGATCACCATTGCCTACCACAAGTAGCAGGCACAGGCTCACCATCGGAAGAATCTTCAGAATTTCTGACCACAAGATAAGAGGAACCGTATATTAGAAGCAACCAAGGAACCGCAGATTTCATAAATCGATCGCATCAGACAGTAAAATAAAGTCTCTCCACTTCCCCATAATCGAAGGATCTACTTGCATAGAAAGACCTTTTTCATGCATTCTAGCTTCAGGATACAAGTCCCCCATTATTTTTAGGCCTCGTCAAAGTCTCCAAGTCACATAGTGCATACCTCGTTTGTCCTGCTTAGTGTCCGTCCAGAAGAATCTTCGCAACATACTCTCAAACCTCGACGTCACATCCACCGGCAAAAGCCTAGAATAACTGAAAAATATCGAAATGGTCGAAAGGACATGCTTGAGTAAAATCAATCTCCCACTATGAGAAAGTGTCTTGGCCTTCCACCCTGCCAATCTTCTCTCAAATCTATTACAATATCGGTTTCCAGTCAATGATCCGCAGTCGCTTCGGACCAAGGGTAAACCAAGATACACCACCTGGAGAGAGCCTCAACTACAGCAAAGAATGGAACCAGCATCAATGATCTCTGACTCCGTAAACCCGAATGGCACGAAAACCTACTTCTCTATACTAATTTGTAGCCCCGAGATGTCATCAAAAATGTCCAGAATGCACGCCGCGAGCCGAAGGTGTCTTGCCTCTCCCTTGGGAAAAATCACGGTGCCATCCATGTAGCGAAGAATAGGGATAAAGATGTCATCCATACTATATCCATGGCACAAACCGGCCTTAGATACAATCGCATCATAATAGTCAGAGCATCCACCGCAATTACAAAAAAATACCAATGAGCACCCCTGACATAAGCCCCATTGCAGCCGAAAAAACCTTCCTCCAGACGCTCATTAACAAGCACTGCGTATAAGACCGTTGTGATGTATCTTTTCATCCAAGCGATCCATCTATCAAGGAAGCCACGTCGCCACAATGATGCTCAAAGGAAGCGCCACTCCAAGTAGACATAAAGCCTTAGAGAAGTCAACCTTTCACATTAGACCTCTCTCATGCATACAATTCCAGTCCAGAATCATCTCAGAAGCCAGTACCCAACCATCTGCCATCTGTCTTCCAAGCACAAAAGTGATTTGCTTAGGGGAAACAATATTATTCGGAGTTCCCTTCAATCGATTAGCCAGAGTCAGAGCAATTCTCAGTTGTTTGAACTCCTTCATTTAGATATATGGGGTCTGAGTCGTGTTCCTGATCACCAGGGACATCATTTTTATTTGATCGTTGTAGACGATTTTTCTAAACTTTCTTGGGTTTTCCTTTTGAAGAATAAGTCCGAGGCAGGGCATGTTATCAAGTCATTCATTAATGGAATAAAAATATTTTTTTTCCAATAACAAATATATGTGTTCTGATGATGCCTTAGAGTTTTGCACCCTACAGCTTTCTAAGTTTATAAGGTATCTTGGCATTGTACACCAGACCTCGTGTACCCATACATCTCAGTAGAACGATGTTGTCAAGCGCAAACATCGTCACATACTCGATGTGACTAGAAACCTGTTGATTCGGAGCCATGCTCCTCACACTTACTGGGGTGATGCGGTCCTCACTGCATGCTACCTAGTGAATTGCATGCTCTCCTCTGTATTGGGAGAGAAGGTCCCTTTCTCGATTGTGTTTCCCAAGAAGGATAGTTCTCCATTACACCTCGTGTGTTTGGATCAGTTGCTTTCATTCATGGTTTCTCACCAGGTCGTGACAACCTCTCCCCCAAAGCTGTCAAGTGTGTTTTTTGTTGGCTACTCTCGTACCCAAAAGGGGTACCGTTGCTTTGATCCACTTCGGCGGAAATATTTTTTTTGAACACGTAAAGGTTCGGGGGAGACACGTGGTGGTGTTCGCCCCAATTTTATTAAAAACGAGAAGAGGGAGGAGGGGAGAGAGGGAGGAGAGAGATACAATGTGATACCAAACACCCGGGATCAAGAGGATCCCTGTCAACAACACAGTCCACAATCCCAATAAGCACACTCGCCTAACCCATCAACGCATCAGCCATTCATTCAAAAGAAAATCGACATTTGCTAAGACGTTTTCCCTGTAAAATCTTTGGCCCCTGAAAATTTTTGCGTTTCGAGCCAGCCATAGCGCCTATATGCAAGCCAGGGGGCGTAGAAGGTCCCGTCTTTGACGATCCGCACTGGAGCGCAAGGTGATCCAGAAAGATTCGGCCGAAGAAGTGTCCACCCAAGATACATTGAGGCTCTCCCAAATGGAGATAGAACATGGACAGCAGAAGAACAGATGCTGCAAGGTCTCCAACTCGCCGGTACACAGCACGCAACCGTGGCTCCATCCCCCGATAAGAACATAGCACACCTATCTCGGGTCAAAACCCTACCGCGCGCAGAATCCACAGGAAGAAAACCACCTTTTCCGGTAAATTCAAAGTCCATAGCCATCTCAAATCATTGTAAAGAGAGGTGCGATCAGAGTTAGGTTGTTGGGAGATGATCCTGAATGCATGCCTCGTGGAGAAAGTGCCGCCACGCCAGATCTAGTGATCCCTTCCATTGGATGGCGTTGGCGCATCCCTAAGTTGTTGCAACAGTCGCAATAGATCATCGAAGCGATCATCGGAGAGGTTTGTTGCAAAGCATGGGAACCAGCCGCCCCCATCCCAAGCGGACGCCACCGAGTCACCCGAGTTAGCCGCCAAGGCACAGAGGCGAGGGAAGGAGCTACCAAGAGTGGCATCCCCCGCCCACGCGTCGTGCCAAAAGAGGAAGGAGTTTCCATCACCCAGCACCCGCTTGAACAGATGAGAGAACCGCCTAGCCGCCGAGGCGATTCCCCTCCAAAAAGGCGTCCCAGAACGCGTGGCCTCAGTCTCACGCATCATGTCCACCCCGATGGAGAGTATATCACGTAGCATAGAGGGAAAGAAGGCAGAGGAGGTACCCCAAAGCTTGTTGACCCATTTAAGCATGAGAGCATCGTTTACTAGATCCAGGCTCCGAATCCCGAGCCCACCGTCGCACTTCCTTTTCGCCACATCCTTCCATGCCACCAGATGAATGCCCGCGATGCGGAGCCCCCTTCTTCCCCAAAGAAAAGCCCGCATAAGGCCCTCGAGCCTCCTTCTGATCCCCACTGGAATGGACCAATTCGCCAAAAAATAGATCGGAATGGCCGCCAGAACCGACCTGATGAGCACAAGACGCCCACCCCTGGAGAGCATGGCCGCCCCCCACCCAGTAAGTCTTCTCTCCGCCTTCTCAATGACCCTGTTCCAATGGGATAGTCTAGCCCTTCTCGCGCCTAGTGGTAGGCCCAGGTATTCAATTGGGAGAGTAGAGGGGGTACATCCCAGATATATGCCACAAGCCGCCGCATAACGATCATCCCAGGCGAAAGGGATCATCTTCGATTTGGAGCGGTTGATTTGTAGCCCCGAAAGGTCGCTAAAGATGTCGAAGGTAGTGGCCATACCCTTAACCTCGTCCATACCCCCCTCGATGAAGGCGATTGTGTCGTCCGCATACTGAAGGGTAGGACAGTTGCGGAAGTTAGACGAGAAACCAGATGAGAGGCCCCTCGCGATCACCCGATCGGCCATTCTCGGAGCACATCAGCAGCAATGACAAAGAGCATGGGTGCAAGTGGGCACCCCTGCCGAACACCTTTCCTCGGTTGAAACCGCGTACCAACGAAACGTCCATTCAACATGATCGAGAAGGAAGCTGTAGAAACACATCGGCGCATCCAGGAGATCCAAATGTTCGGGAAACCGCGAGCACGCAACACGGACCAGAGGAAGCTCATATGCCTTTGCGAAGTCGACCTTCCCAAAGGAAGGCACGTTTGTCATGTCTCACCCAGCTATCGACCATTTCAGACGCAAGTGCCGACACATCGGAGATCGAGCGGCCGGGGATGAAAGCCACCTGAGAAGGATGAATCAGAAAATCTAAAGTTACCGCCAATCTCCTCGCCAGCACCTTCGCAACAATCAAGTATAGTGCATTCGAGATTGCAATAGGACGATAGTCATCAATAGTCGTTGGAGATTGCGATTTCGGAATTAGCACAATACAAGCCCTATTAATCCCATCAAAGCCAAAATTTCCCGAAGAGAATTCGACGACAACCTCCCACACATCCGGACCCACCACATCCCAAAAGTCCTTGTAGAATGCTATAGGAAAGCCATCGGGACCTGGCGAGGCATCGACATTGAGATCCCAAACCGCAGCCTTTAATTCATCGATGGAGAAGTCACGGATAAGATCCGCACAATGCTCAGAGGAGATGGCAGGAACATCCTCCCCCAACCAGCGCCAGCGACTAGGCAATCGAGCAGAAGAGAAAGCCCTGAAGTAATCCGCCACCGCATTCCCAATCGCGTCTTCACCCACCACCTCGCGTCCCCCCACAGTCATGGAGCGAATCAAGTTTGATCGCTTCCTGTTTGAAGCCATTCTATGAAAAAAGGAGGAGTTGGTGTCGCCATCTTTGATCCATCTCAACTTCGCACGTTGGCGCCACTCCGTGACCCTCTTCCTCTCCTCCTTCTCAACTGCAGCCATCGCCGCCGATCTAGAAGCCAACTCGTCTTCATGGAGGTCCCTCAGGCCCTCCATGGAGTCCAGCTCGGTCACGATAGCCTCCGCCTCCTTCCTCGCCGCAAGCCTAGCCTCCCGCGATCTTTCTTGAAATGGGACAGGACGCCCCTCAGCCGTTCCAGCTTTTTGTGGAATCTGATCACCGCCGATCGACCATCACAAGGTTCCGCCCAAGAGGACGCCACCAGCGCTCTGAAGTCGTCCTCAAGCAGCCAACACTTTTCGTACCTGAAGAGCCCTGCCCGTGGTGAAGGCACCTGAGACTCCCAAACGATCGGGGAGTGGTCGGAAAACGCGCGAGGGCGCGAGAGGACGACCGCCAGAGGGAAGATATCCATGAAGGCGGAAGACGCAAAGAACCTATCAATGCAAGATTTCGAAGTAGAGTTCCTCCAAGTGAACCTGATGTCCGTCGCCGTCAAGTCCTGAAGAGCCAAATCATTGACAAAATCCTTGAACTCCGGCGAACCCGGGTCCGAACCCCCCCTGAACCGGGGTCTATCCGTGGAGTGAAGCGTGACATTAAAATCCCTCCGATAAGCCGAGGCAGGCCCGCGAAGCTTTCGGAGGTGTTGCGAAGCTCCTCCCAGAGCTCCCTCCTTCTCCCCGCGTCGCAAGGGCCGTAGGCGCAGGAGAGAAGGAAGGAGAGAGAGTCGTCCTTCCTGGATAGCAGGATCGAGATGGAATGATTCCCCTTCACAGTAGCGACCATGGAGAAACGAGAAGACTTCCAAGCGATAAGCACCCCCACCCGCACTTCCCACCGCCGGTAGAGCAGAGAACTGATCAAGCTCCCCCCCCCCCCCCGAGGGAGCGCCAAACATCATCGTCCATAGAGGCCAGTTTGGTTTCTTGAAGGAGGACAGCATCGCACCCCCATTCCTTGAATCTGGAGCCCAGTGTATTTCTTTTAGCCGCATCCCCCAACCCCCGAACATTCCATGAGAGGACCTTCATTTATCAAGCTTGTAGGGATCCCCAGAAGGTACCACTCCCGCCGCTTCCGCCACCGCTTCTTCGAAGGACAAGCAAGTGTGATGCTCCCTAGACCGCGAGCGCGCGGTCCGTCTTCTTCTGTAACGTTTGCAAGATCTCTTTGAGGATTCAAAGGCCGGAGCGAAGCCATCGAGGGAGTCCGAGTCCCCCGCCGTAGTCGAAGGCCCATGAGAGCCCCCCACCACAGCCGAAGCCCCAGCCTCAGGCGCAGAAGACGCCAACCCAGCCTGGAGCGCAGAAGACCCCTGGTGGAGTTGGAAGGAGGGTTCTGAGTGCTGTGTGAGGATGAGGCTTGAAGAAAAGGGCAGGCCCCCCTGGACCGGCTGCGGAAGAGAAACCAGAGGGGGGTCCGACCCGGAAGAATTCCCCGCCCGACCCGGGGCAGACATAGGATCCGGCTGTGGAGATGGAAGGAAAAGGTGGACCGGGTCCGAAGAGTCACTTGCCCGACCCGGGCCCTGATCCGAAGGAGCACTCGCCCGACCCGGGGCCAGATCCGAAGGAGCACTCGCCCGACCCGGGATAAAGGAAGGATCCTCGATGGAGAAATGGACGAGGCCTGCGTCAGCAACCCCATGTACCGAGTGACGTATGGCTCCGAATGATGATGAAGCGGCACGCCCAAGGATGGAAGCGCCAGGCGAGAAGATCCGAAAAGCAGAGGCTGCCGACCCCACCGATAATGTCAAATCCGCATCAAAACTCGTGCACCTACCCTCCACATCATCCCAACCGCCCGCCACGTCCCCCCGCGTACTCCCGAGGGCGGCTACCAAGCAACGATGCCATGCGGTGGGATGGCCTTCACGTATAGCAGGGGAGAGGGCCTTACGTAAACATCGAAGGAAGGCGCCCCCTCGATAGACGCTCCCCGCTGCGGCGAGAAAAACGAAGCGACCCTCCATCTCGGCTGCGATTCCTCGGGAAACGAAACGAGGCTGTTGTTGGTCTCCCCCGCCGGAGCCCTCCGCTCCGGCCGTGAGGGAGGCGGCGGAGGCTGCACCACAGAGAACTCAACTCTACAGTAGAATCTTCCCAAATTTAAGACTTCAAAGAAAACCTGCCCTACGGCCCTGTCAAGGAACTCCTTGTTGCACTCCATAAGGATCTTCGTTGTCGTCGAATCATCTCCGGGTGCAAGGCCATCGCTGGTAACGGCCAGCACCTCACCCCACCTTCTAAGAGGACGCCGAAGGCAATGAACTGATCTTGATAAGAAAGGCACCCCCTTGACCTCAGCCACGCAAACCTCCAGGTTGGAGCATGCACCGTCTGCGAATCGCAGATCTCTCCAAACGATCCCTCCATGTGGTCCTGCTTGGAGCAAGCGAGAACGCTGGTCCCCAATAAGACCTCTAACGCCGCATCTTTTCGAACCCATCATGAACAGGTCTCCCGAGAAGCTCGTCCCCAGCAGTTGAAGAAGAGTGATGCCCACCTCCTCCACGGAGAGGCACCGGTCGAGGAAGACCCCTACCAGCACCCGCCCATTGCACGCCAAAGCAGCCCCTCCTTCCGAAAGGTCTGCGCCCCCCGTTCCCCCCACCCCTTCCAATGAGGCGCTCCCAGAAACACCCACCACCCTCCCAGCTTCGAGCTGCACCCTTGACGAGGGAGCAGCCAGGTGTGGAATCCATGACTCTCCGTCGAAGAGCGCGGCCCTCTCCCCGCAACCACCTGCGCGAAGGACCTTGAGGCAGAGGTCGAGGCAAAGCGAACTGCATGCAGACTCCCCGTATCTGCATCCTTCCCTCGAGGTGGATGGCCACCGAGAGAGAAACCGACCGGCCCCCGATGAAGAGCACCACACCCCGCTTGCTTGTGACCAAGGCCACCGCAAGCAAAGCAGCGAGGCCTTGCCGCACAGACCGAAGCCAAATGACCCTTTACCCCACAACGCCAGCATGTGCGACCAAGCTTCTTGTGAGTGACCGCCACCCAAGATGGATCCTTCAGAGACTTCTCCTCCCCTTCGGCAGCCACGAACTGTGGGCTGACTTCCTGTGGGGGTGAAGCGCAGCCCTTCCCTTTGTCCCTCTCGGTAGGAGCGTAGTGCACGATCGCCTTCCCCGTCGCCTTTGTCATCGCCTTCCCCGTCGCCTTTGTCAATGTTGATGTTACTTGCTTGAGTCTGTCATGTATTTTTCTCCTACAGGTGACAGACTAGCCCCATCAAACTCTGATGGGGAGATCTACATGCATCCACCTCCTACTGTCATACCACCATCGACAACTACTCATGTTCTACCACCACCGCCGCCACCTCCACCACCATCATCGCCGCCATCTCATGTACATACGCTTGCTCCTCCACCTGCTCCTGGACCACCACCTACCCTGACTAAGTTTTTGCCTCGTATGTATACTCGCAGATCTAGCTCTATTCCCCCTGCTCACAAGTCTTCCCCATCATCCAGCACGCCTCGAGTATGTCATGAGCACATTGTTTCTACTAATGGCACTATTGAGTTGTATGGCAACAGGATTCCCTATAGGATGAGCAGGTGCCCTCTCAAGAGGGAAACTTACTGGTTTAGGACATGGCAAATGATCTTGATGTGTCGATTGCTTTGCGAAAGCAGAGACATACATGTGCTACATATCAGTGTAGGAAATACCGATATCGATATTGTATCGACCTGGCCAGAAAAGGATATATCGCCGATATAGCGACGATATCGGTGTACATGTCAGAAATTGCTCAAAAAGACATTTTTTGTCGTTTTTTCAAAATTAAGATCGTCTAAGATGTTAAAATAACAAATAACCTACAAATACACACTTATATCATACATATCGGTCATTTATACCCCATATATCACACACATCTGTATACCACATATATCGCACATATCAGTCATGTCGAACATATCGATGTTAACGTTGATTGTTGACTTATAGATATTGGAAATGGATTTAATCCAAGTTCTTAAAATTTAAATAACTTACAAATATACACCTAGATGACACGTATAGATCATCTATGACCTTTATATAGCACATATCGGCCATATCGAATATATCGTTGTTAATGTTGATTGGTGATTAATAAATATTGGGATTGGAATCAAAGTAGCTAAGTTAAGCACACTTAGAACACTTGTTTTGTTCATGGAAGATAGTGAACGACATCGACATGAGCCGTTTGATTCAAAAAATGTACATAATGATTAATGAGACAATGTCTCTTTGGTATAAAGATTTATCTATTTACAAAAATAAATGAAAAAATATAAATTAATACAATATTGTAAAAGAGAGTATCTAGTCATGAGGGGTTTAAAACCAAGAGTTCCGTGGAGGCCAAGGGAGGAAATATCAATATCGATATCGTATAGGCCCGTATGGTCGAAAAAGGCGTAAAAAGCAATTTTTTCACGAATTAAGATCATCCAAGTTATTAAAACAATAAATAACATGCAAATATACATTATATGCAAGAATGAGGTACATTTAACACACAAATAAACACTATATCACACAAATCGTTGGTTGTTAATGCTGGCAGCTGAGCTGATTGTTGACTGTTGAGATGTATTCTGACTCTATGATTGTGACTTGATCAGCATTAGACTTGTTTGCATCTCTATTGCCAAAGAAGGTAAAGTCCACCACTTGAAGAACCGTCGTATGCACCCACTTAAAGAACAAAATATATAATTCATGATGTGTTTTAATACTAGAAGTAACAAAATAAGTAGTGAAATCAAGCTTACAAGGGTAATAGCATTGATATATATATATATATAGATATAGATATCGGCGAGATATCTGCAAAATATCGGTGATATCGGTCGATATTCAGGAAATTTTGTACTGAAAACATTCGATTTCGAGCAATATGGCTCGATATGGTGATATATCGTCAATATCTCGCTGATATATCGGTCGATATCCTGGTGAATGTCAGTACCGACATCTTGTCAATACCGATATATCGGCGATATATCACCGATATATCACGATATTGCCATCTATGCTACATATCATCTTGTCGCACATGTTTCCTTGAGAAGACTATCAGACAATTTCAAGAGGTCTACCCTGGCACTATCAGCTGTGGAGATACCACGGACATAACAGGAGGCTATTCAGGACAATCAGTGGCGTCTAGCCATGGAGGAGGAGATGGTTGCGCTTCAGTCGCGTGGCACATGGAGTCTTGTTTCAGCTCCAGTTGGCGCATCCATTATTAGGTGCAAGTGGGTGTTTACTGTAAAGCACCATGCATATGGCAGTGTAGATCGCTATAAGGTGGGGCTTGTGGCACGTAGGTTCACCCAGATATGGGGTGGACTATCAGGATACCTTCTTCCCGGTTGCCAAACATTCTACTCTGTGTATTCTCTTATATGTAGTTGTAGTACAAGACTGACCCCATTTCCAGCTTGATGTGAAGAATGCCTTCATATATGGTGATCTACACGAGGAGGTCTACATGCAGCAGCCACCTGGGTTCGCTGCTAAGGGGGAGTTTCAGAAGATTTGCATGCTACACAAGGCTATTTATGGCCTTAAGAAAAGTCCAAGAGCATGGTTCTAGAAGCTTTCGGACTTGATAGAGAAATAAGGGTTTGTGTGATCGACTATCGATTACTCGTTGTTTGTACACAGAACGCAGAGAGGTATAATCGTCATTCTTGTCTATGTTGATGATATTATTGTTACAGGGGATGACAAGCAAGGCATTCAGGTTGCCAAGGATTTCTTAAGGCAGCAGTTTGTGACCAAGGACCTTAGTAGTTTATGATACTTCCTTGGATTGGAGTTTGCCAGGAACCAACGAGGCCTTGTGATGACCCCTTTTTGAGACAGATGTGGCAGATTGCAGACCTGCCACTACTCCTGTGGACCCGAGCATGAAGTTCTATGATGCAACCTAGTTAGAATTGTTAGGATGCGAACTAAATTGCAACCCTAAAATTTATGCTTAAGGACCAAATGACTGAGATAAGAAAAATGGCAGGCAATACAAAAACTCCGGGGGG
The DNA here is from genome assembly GCA_037367405.1 of Ottelia alismoides. Classification (NCBI taxonomy): domain Eukaryota; kingdom Viridiplantae; phylum Streptophyta; class Magnoliopsida; order Alismatales; family Hydrocharitaceae; genus Ottelia; species Ottelia alismoides. The sequence goes on along the minus strand of JAZKJV010008013.1, from coordinate 237,415 downwards.
ACGAAATGCGATGAATTAATACTCGGGCGCTGAAAATAAAGGATGCCTAAAAATCAGCAACAATTGTCCACAATATACTCGAGTTCTAGCACCGATATCATCACAAATTCAGGGCAACCCGAATAGTTAAAAATTCCTGGAAAAAATATAGCAATGTTGCAACAACTAGGAATCTCAATACGTCACCAAACCAAGCAGCAACATAACAGTCCACAATAATACTATTATGCGGCAGAATAATTGGTAAAAATGGCGCTCATACCACAACCGGCGAGGGGCTTAGGCGAGCTTCAGACCTGGTCAGCGGTGGGAAAGGTTGCCGGGCGTCTTCGGCAGCACGTGAGGGCCTGCGGCCGGGGAAAAAAGGGGCGGCGAGATGGTCAGCGGGCGGGCTGGGCGTTTGGCGGTTGTAGGGGCGGTGGCAGGGCGACTGGGGTGACCGCGGAGGAGGTGGGAATGGGGTCGGGGAAGAGGGGAAAACGACGGTTAGGGAGGCGAGGCAGGGAAGGTGAGATGTGGGGCGAGGCAGTGAGGGAGGGAAGGTAGTAGGCGGGGATTGGCGGTGAGGAGGGGGGGTGTTATGCGGGGGGGAGGCGGCGAGGAGGGGAAGGCGGAGGCGCGAGGATTGGTGCGCGGGAGGGGGGTGCGGGCATGTGACGGTAGAGGAGGCGAGGGTGGGTGGAAAAGGAGGAGGGGCTCGAGATGGGAGAGGGCGGCGGGTGAGGAGGTTTAGGGTTCGGGGGAGAAGAGATACGGGAGGGGAAACGAGAGAGAGAGAGAGAGAGAGAGGAGAGAGAGAGAATAAGTGATGGGAGGAAATATTCTTCATTCCAAAAATTAAATTCAACACTTCCCAATGGGGTGCCTTTATAGAGGCCAAATCCCCCTAAACAAGCAACTACTCTACTATAAATAGAAAAAAGAAAGAAAAAAAGAAAAGATGATAAGGCCTTATATAATGAGCCTTTTACATAAATAAATAAAGGAATAAATAAAGAAAGAGAAAAAAAACAAATGTCCGACTAAAAAGAAAAACCCCATAGTATCATGATGCATCATTCTATGATGATGATACTGAGGAGGTCAACAAGAGGAGATACAGGGAGCTAATTGGCAAGCTCCTGTACGTGACCATTATCAAGCCAGATATATCCTTTGTCGTGAGCAAATTGAGCAATTTACGGAGCAACCCAGACAGGTACATATGGATGCAGTCCATATGATTCTGAGGTATCTGAAGGCATCACTTAGTATGGTAATTCTTTTCAGCAGAGGTACATCCCTTTCAGTTACAGTATGTGCAGATGCAAATTATGTCAGGTGTCCCAAGGATAGGAAGTACATTTCAGGCTTCGCAGTGTTCATAGGGAATTCCCTGGTGTCATGGAAGAGCAAGAAGCGGAATGTGGTTGCCAGATCTAGTGTTGAGTCAGAATTCATGGCCATGGTTAGGCTAGCGCAGAGATGATGTGGGTCAGATGTGTTTTACTGACCTGACTATCAAGGTGCCTCTTCCCATGCACCTCCAATTCAATAACCAGGCTTCTCTTTTCATTGCAAACAACCATGCCTTCCATGAGAGGACCAAGCACAAAGAGGTGGATTGTCACTACATCCATGACATGATACAGAAGGATCTTATCGCCACTACTCATGTCAGCTCTGGAGACCAGACAGCAGATGTACTTACTAAGGCCCTTGCCAGAGGTCCTTACCAGAGATGTTGTTCCAAGCTGTGCCTGGTCGATATCTATGCTCCAGCTTGAGAGGGAGGGTTGAGATATTTGTTATCTTTTTATATTCCTTATGTATTTTATATTTTCTTTGTCTTCTTCTTGTAATTTGCCCAACATATTTCTCTCCTATATAAGAGAACCCTAGGGCCTCTCAGTAATGCAATTCATTCTTTCCTCTCCACATCTTTCTCAAGTGCAAAGAACAAAGCAGATACTGGTTAATCATCCAGACACTAGCAGAGATGCAGTAGATACAAGAAGGTCTGATTAATTTTCATATTCCACAATGTAGACTGGTGAAGCTCGGATGTGACAACACAGTAGCCATGAACGAAGCAAACAACTCCATGTTCTATTAGTAGACTAAACATATAAAAGGTGTTTGTCACTTCACTAGAGATCTTCGCTATAAATGTCTTCTACAAACTTCCAGTTTTATAATGTAGATATGATAGTGATATGCGCATCGAGACACTTCTCAATGTTTTTTGAAGTGATGCTACATCAGCTACGCATATTAAACATCTATGTTACAGCTACCTTACCTCCAACACTAACATGTATAAAAAGTACATTCTTTTATCAATATAATAATGCATTCTTTTCCACAGAGTACATTCTTTTATGATTTTATCAATATAATAATGCATTCTTTTCCACGATACACATGTTTGGTCCAAGTCTCCCACTTTTTTAACCAAAAAAGAGGGAAACACGCTTAGGTGCTCACGCCTGATATATTGAAACGATGAGAGAAGGTTACAAAGGGACTTACAGAGTTCGGGGCTCGAGAAGAGACCTGGAATGAAAGATTACATACTCCAAATAGAAACGTTGAGATGAAAAAAGAGCACCGCTTCTGCGTAACCAGATAGCCCGGATTGTTGTCAATTGGATTCCTTGTCTCCCACTTAGGAACACTTTAAGATAACTATAGAAAGCTAAGCATGTTATTGTTAGACATCTATCTTCCAGCTTAAGGAAGAATGTTAAAATGTTAATCCTAAGTTCTAGCTCTTTGGGAGGGTTTTAAGCCTCTTGGAAGGTATTATATATTTTCTTTTCTATAGTGTATATTGTAACCCTACCATTTCACTCTATAAAGAGAACTACGGCTTTTTTCTCAATGTAATGATTCTTTTTTCTCATATTATACATGTTTGGACCGTTATCTCCACTTAAGGTACGCCTTAAGATAATTTCCCCAAATTTTTTAAGGTTAATTGGTGAGGTTTGAACATTGATCTTTCGAGTGGAAGGAGCCACAATACTCAACAACGAAACCATTTAAGTGTAGACTTAACTAACCCAAATACTAATATAAAATAAAGTCAATTCTTCCTATGGCTATGTTGTCATTAAGGATCATTGTTCATGATGAGAAATGTTAGAAAAATCTAGCACATCAAGAAAGCATCAACAAGCATATTGCATTTCACCTAAATGAAAGAAGAACGCACTTATGTAGGGGAAGTTGAATATACGGGAAGATGAATATATCCTATACAATCGCAAGGTAAAGTGCAAACCTTAAGATCTCCCGATGGAACTTTTAAGGAGTAGTGGCAACCCTTGGGTTGAATTGTGCCTGCGAACTGGATTTCATTGTTCCTATAAGTGAAAATATAACATTAATTGCAAAGATACGTCAAATTAAACAAACACCGTATATATGTTAGAACGTTTTTCAGTCCCTCAGTTTGTGTCCCTCCGTTAACACAAGCAGAGTGCATGTTTATTGTTTTTAACATAGGATACGGTATTTGCCCTAACATTGAGCAAAAGTAATCATCTATGAAATTGAGCATTTACAGCATCTATGATATGGACCATTTAGGACATGGTTCAGAATTCTTGCATACAACGCATCAGAATGACAGTTCGATTTTCTTAAAACAATAAACACAGTCCCATCTTGCCAAAACCTCCCTTCAGCCTGGAAGCGCCCTAACACCAACCAACAAGAGGAAACAACAGTTGTTTACGAACCTTTCGCTGCAGTGAGGACACTCGAATGCCATAAGAACAACCTGTTCATCCCAAATAAATCAAAATCCACGTCAACAAATATCACCACAGCGCCAAAGAAACGATCTTTTTCCTTTGGAGGTTCACCTCACCTCTCTGAAATGGGGAATCCTGGTCGTGAGGAACCGCGTCGTGCCCTGTAAAAACAACCACAAGCAGCATAATGGATACGTAGAAGGAGAGAGACAGAAACATGGTAACATCCACTATTGCACAATTAGGTAGAGATCAAATGAGTGTGGAAGTGACGAACACGAGCTTACGTTCTCGCCGCAACGCATGCAGAGGCTCTCAACGGCGTAGAGGAAGGAAGTGGTGTCCCCCTCACCATAGACCGCGTCGGCGGCGGCGCCGACGTCTACTATGGGGTCGGAGGATTCGAGAGTGGAGGCCATTTGGTCCGGAATGGCGGCGGAAGAGAAGGGCGGCGGAGGGACGCGGCTGCGGCGATGTCTAATTCCAAGGCAGGCTCCAGTGGAACGGCAGTTGGGTCTCTCCCAATGCCTTTTACCTTTGTTTCGAGTTTCCACTGCAACCCCAATTCCAAAAAACCTCATACCACTGCTTGTAACCAAAGGATCCACGGATCAATGTTGGGGTATTGAATCAGACCTGTCTTGCCCTAATTGGGGTTGAGCACTGGACACATAGCCCGACTTAAATATGAATCCGAAATTAATTAGGCAGGCTTTGGACCGTAATATAAGCTCATTTAGAATTTTTAACCGAGTTCAAGCCTAGCAATGCGCAACACCAGTGACATGAAAGCCCAGTCCAAGTTAAGGCTCCTTTAAAAGCATACAAGTTGGTCTATATATGGACTCTCGTCTTGCTACTATCATAGGTGTTTGACACTAAGTTATACAAGTTTTAATATTGTACTATAATTGACATCAAGAGTCCACATTAGCTTAATATGTTATTTGTATGCAATGGTAGGTACAATTGATTATAGTAGAAGGGTAGTTCTCAAACCATCATATGCATCAAACTAACTTCACTATTATTTTACTTTTGGATTTCATATAGAGTTTTCGAGATCATGTACATAGTAAAGGTTGCTTTCGTTCCTATCAAAGACTACAAACTTTTGACGCACAATTCAATTATAGCAATAGTTATCAGTTTTGTTCTTAGGAATTTGTCAAATACCTTCATAAATTCAATATCCTCCCGGCCCGTTGTTTCATATTGCGTAAGATTTAAAAGTTTTCTATAAATAGAAAATAATTTCAAATAAAAAAATGTTCAACATCATAAGAAATGTTTGAAATTATTTGCAAATTATATAAATGATGTATTTACACAATATTAATAAATACATTTTTACAAATTAAATAATGAATATATATATATATATGTATATGTATATATTCCTATATGATTTTCTTAATTTTGGATATTAATCATTCATAGCATAACATATATTAGATACTTTACTTTGTTATCAAATATTATAACTTATTATTAGAAATTTCTATTATTTTTATTTAATTGGATTCATTTGGTTAATTAATTGGTACATGTTATATAACTTTGTTCGGTTTCCCATACTCAAATTATTGTTAGAGGTATATTGAAAATTTTACAAGTTAGTATTTTTTGGGATTTTTCAAGGATTAAGGTCATTATTATGCACATGATAAGTTAGTTCCATGTCATTGAGAATTAGAATGAATTTATTAAAAAAATTACATGATTGCATAATATATACAAATGAATATATGTACATGTTTTAGCTCTGCCTTGTCATTATTTTATGCTATTTTCTCCATAATTTCCGTAAATGATGTGATTATTTCAAATTATGCAAGAATTGGGATGTTGAGCCAGTTAAGAGAGTGTGAGGAAGGCCCGAGAAGTGTTTGAATGAGACTATCCAAAGGGATCTTAGTTATTTGGATTTAGTCCCGAGAATGACCCAAAATAGATATGAATGGAGGCAAAAAATCCATGTACCCGACCCTACATAATTATGGGAAAAGGGCTTTGTTGTTGTACTCAACTTTGATGTTTGAGTGATTTTTCTTATTTTTGTCATTTTTATTGGATTTTGTGGTGTTTTGCTCAGAAATTTAGGATAAATTTAAATAAAAAAAAGATAAATCATGGTCCATTACCTACAAAGGTACACAAAAAGTTAACAAAAATAGGCTCAGTATCCTGCAACAAAGATAAGAGCTATTCATGTTGGAAACAAAGAATCCATCAGTTATATGTACACCAAGTTTAAACTAATTGGAGGACTACCACAAATGTCATTAAGGAAGCTAACGACTCCAATACTCTCCCAATAGATGATCTTATTGGTGAGTTTCTATCCTGCAAACAACAGAAGAAGGAAGCTGAGACAAATGTCAAGAAAAGAAGAGTATGGACATGAAAGCAGAAGAAGTTACCTCAACCAACAAGAAATCAAAAGATAACATCGTTATGGCTACTTGAGGGTTTAAGAAACTCATGAAAATATATGCTAAAAAAAGGAAAGTGAGATGTTATGCTACAATTGAGGATGGGTCACTTCAAGAAGGATTGTCCCTTACTCAAGAGAAGCCACAACAAGCATCACGAATCTTAGCATCTCACACACGAAAAAAGGAAGGTGATAATGAAAGGAAGAACAAGGTTACACTAAGCATCATCGCAAGCATACAAAGAGAAATGTTTTCAAGCCACATAGAACTCCTCTGACTCAAGTGAAGGCGACTCAGAGAACTCAGATAATGAAGGAGCTCCGTTGGGACTCATGGCTATAGAGAATAATGATAACATGCGAGATGGGCTAGGCAAGTGGATTGTGGACAGTGGATGCTACAAGCATGTGATTGAAGACAAATATCTCTTCATCAAGATAGACCCCAAGGAAGGTAGGACAAATACCTTTGGCAACAACCACATAAGTAAGATCAGTAGCTAAGGTATGACTGGCAACTACCGCACATCTTTTGAAGATGTTACTCTTGTTAAAGGTTTGAAGCACAACTTACTTATTGTCTAAAGTAACTTTTTTAAAAAAATTATTTTGAAGTTTTAAAAGAGAATAGATAGAAAATTTCCTTGAAGGAGATATGAACACAAGTATCTGCACTCTCGAATTTGATGATTATTCATCATTACATTGCCTTTTTTTACATCATAGTAAGATCCATTACTTTGTCATATAAGATAATGTCACATTCACATGAAAGTAATCCATGATCTTAGCAAACTTGACTTAGTTAAAGGACTTCCCAAGCTATTCTATAAGAAAGAAGGTGTTCTTACGACATGTGAACTAGGATAAGTACACAATACCACCTTTAAGAGAAAGAAATTTATTTGTATACCAAACTTTTAGAGATTCGATGAACCAGTTTCTACCTATTTTAATAATTTTAAATTATGATGTCGTGGTAGAAAGAGATAAAAACCGATCAATCAAAAACTAAAAAATCTGTATAAGTGAATATGGAGTTATTTTTTTACTTGGTAAAGTTCGAGGTCGAACATAAGAAGTGATGAAAATATTAGTTATAACTTCTTTGTATGTTCAAATAATGTGTAAATATATTAATTAATGCATGATGAAATGCAACATTATTTTTGGGGTTTTATTTTTTTATTTTCTTATAATTTTACAAATGTTCATTTTATTTTTAATGGAAAATAGAATAAATAATAAAATACAAGTATAAGGGAATTAAATTTTAATTTGTAAAAAAGAATTATATATCAAATTGGCTCTAAAAATACACATTAATTTTCCCTTAAACTTCATGTAGTGAGGAATCCAAATCACATTTTTGGTAATTTTTTAATAAGTGATGAATTAATTATGATGCATACAATATTTTTGTCTCTTATAATTTTAAAAATGAAAATACAACATATTAGAAAATTAAAGATGTAATATATGATGAAATGAAGCAATTGTATTTTTTTGGTACTTTCTAAGTTTAGATAAAATAAATTAAAATTGGTTAATACAAAAACTCTGATTTGATATTTGTAACTTTTTAAGAATAGAAAACAATGTCATTAAATCCACAATAATTGTTGACAGTAGAGCAATTGAAGGTTCTTTAAGATTATATTTTGTTTCGAGAAATGTTGCAACATGTGTCTTAGAAAAATTAGACAAAGAATAACCAGAATAATTAATTTGAAGCATAATATCCAGCGATTTTCCAGAATACCTATGCCAAATGTTTCCTTATATTTTAAGCTTCACAATAAGTATTTTTGCATAATTTGCTAAAAAGTGAACTTCAAATGAATAGTTTCAAAATAACTCAATATAACTCCAATCATGCCTCACTATGTCAGATGAAAGAGTACTAAGTAAGCTACAATGATATAAAAATCACGAATTTATGATAAAATGATTTTTAAGTTATTAAATGATCTTCTCAAGGGTATTTTGTAATTTAAACAAATAAAAGAAACTTTCAAAGAATTGTGGAGAACTTATCTGCCATTTCCACTTCTCGGTAAGTAATTGATGTGAATTGCTAATGGTATGAACTTTTCTTATAGTAATTAGAAGGTGCATGGGCTTGATGGAAAAAAACCCAAGTATTTGTGAGTGAACTCACGTGAGGAGGGCTCTGATTGTGTGGCTAAGGCGTGTCCTTCTCATCTTGATCTAATGATTGGGATAGCACCACTTGGTGAGATTTGTGGTGTTGATGCACGCATCAATTCAATGGCTGAAGATGGTTGTGACTCAGTGGATAAGATAGAGGAGGGCCTCAGATCAAACAACTACTAATGGTTTGCTTCATCTATGATGAAGAAGGAGAAAGATGATCTGTTGGTTGGATCTCAACGAGAGGCAGAGGACATCGATGATGTCATGGCTTCATCAAATGGCTAATGTTAATGTTTGATATATGATCGAAAATAAGGATTTGATGATAGCCCTAAAGTCCGAGAGTAGTTGTACAGTGAGGATTTTAGTGTTCTTCTCCGAAGATCATTCTCGAATATCGCTTAATGATATTGGTTGTCTCCTTGATCTAACTCGTTAGATCTACAACCTGGCACCGGTCTTTGTGATTTAGCGCTTTAGACCAACAACTACATGATATCAAGATGGTCGTAGTACATTGCCCTAATTGTACTAAGGGATCTTTATTAAGTGCAAACATAATTTTAGTTCAGGTAATGAAATAAAAAGCAACAACTTTTGTTGAATCAGTAGGTTGCCAGGGGCTTACATATCGAACAGTCTCCCACTAACCCTTAGAGCCATTCATGTACAACTCTCAAACCCACACTTATGTGCTAATCATTTGAATATTAACCAAATAGCCATGACAACTGATTAATCACTATGCCATCAGAGACTATGCCAAATTTTGTCATGAACTTGCATAACTCATGGAAAATAGTTGCTGTATCAAATGCAGTTGCTGCATCTTATGCAACCAATACTCAACTTTGTCAAAATAGTTTGCAATGTCCTACTTTTTACTATTGTTAGCTCACAACGTCACTGTTTAGTAGAAAATATGAATATGAGGTTGACTTCCTATCATCTACATCAGATTCAAAGTATGAATCGGTATATCCTAAGACTTGGATATCACTATTTCCATAAAACCAATATGTAGTATTGAGTTCTTAGGTACTTGAAAATGCTTTTCACTACACTCTGGTATTTTTCTCCATAGCAGTGAAGGGGGGCGATTATGCCTCATGCATCACGAATGCATGAGAGTCTGATCGTATCCGAAAAAAACAAGACTTATCATAGAGGCCGCAATAGTAGTGGAATTTGAAAAATCGATGGAAGCACATAACTTTGGAGCCTTTCCCAATCTGTTTCATCAATATCACACAAGTATTAGGGTTACCTCTTAATGAAAGTCATTCATTCACCTTTATTCTTCCATTTTGGCTTCAAATCCCTAGTAAAAATACATGGAGATACCACTAGCTTGCATGAATTAGCATCTAACATTAATATGTAATTAGTATGTAAATGCATGTATTTAAACCCAAAATAAAAGAATAAAGAAGAGAAGACAAAAATAAAGGAAGTATCAAAGGCACTGGCTGACCCTGAACCTTGAGACCAAGTCAAATATTGACTAGGTCGATTGGGAATAAAGTAGGAGGAGATAGGATGAAATACTACACAAAAAAATTCAGAAACCATAATTCTTTTAGATGCAATACATTGTGTAAATACCTTAAACTTGCAATATTTTATTCTTTATTACATGCATCTCAAACAATAAATTATTCAACACAAAACTTGCACATATTAATGTATAGAAAATAACAAAAATATTTATCAAAATAAATCATGCACAATACACTTGGTACACAGAGATGAAAAAGCAACAAACAAAACTTCATTGATCAATATATATTACATATGAATCCAAATTGAATCGAACTCAACCCCATTGCATTTAAAATTAAATTATCTATCGAATGAATGTAGTTTGATTGGAATTTGGAGATAAGATGCAAAAGTCAGTTTTTCAGGGTACTATTGTACTTGGACATATGTATATAAAACTAATTATTTTATTCTTTATATTTTTTAGTATCCTTATATTTTTAATTATTGTATATATTATATTATATATATTAAAAATATAAATACAAATAAAAACATTTAAAACACACCAAACATAATTAATACATTTAAATATATATGTATAATATGCCTATAATGTACATACACCTATTTATCTATACATGCAGATAAAATCATAAAAGATCATAAAAATATGTAAATACACATTAAATAATGTTGCAAATATATAAATTATGTAAATATGATATTATGTATAAAAATAATGAAATAAAATACAAACACGGAAAATACAGGTATACATACCTATATATAAAGTAAAATAATGAACTATAATAAATAAGGTTGTAAAAATCAATAAAAATAACCGTAAATAGTTTAGAAAATAAGGAATATTTTTCATGTTTTGAGTTTTTTGTAAATAAATTCATTTATTATTTTATTTATAATTATATTGTATTTTTAATTATGCATTGTATTGCGAACTTGGGCCAGTCACCTTCTAAGGAATGTTGATCCATGGTCAACACCCCCTCATCACGAGGAGCTGCCCCATACACCTCTGATCCATCACTTTCATCGATTTCTCACGCTAAATAATTGCCTCTTTTTTCCTCGATTCCTTCACATGAACTGTTTGCCAGATCATGGAGCTCCACTCCCTGTCGTCAGGATTCACCTACCACTCTTGATCTGTGCGAAATCAAATCCCCAAATCACCCCTCTGTCACCTATATAAAAATTCTTCCTTGACATCCAACCCAATTTTGATCCATCTTCAACCCACGTAACCCCACGATCTCATCACTGGAGTGGACACTAGTGACATGAGGTGTCCCTGCAAGTTCTACGACGAGGAGAAGGGCAAAGGAGATTAGTTCCACCATTGTTGGAGCACATTCTAGGCGAGGTTATTGCTCCTAGGTCTTCGACTAGGTTCGAGATGCTAGGATAGGATGCTTTAGTTCACATTTTAATTTTCTAGTGTAGCTTAGTTTTTATTTTCAGTTGATTTCATTTTATTTCGCATTAAAACCCAACATCAAAGTTCGTCGGAGCACTAGGCTCCGTCCTCTGTTCACGATGTATATGACCTCGTTCCGACTATTTGAACACCTCATTACAGTCCCCTACATATTCTCCATCTAATAAACTCATCATATCATCTCAAATCTACAAGATTCAAGCAATCAGGTCTCCATCTCTGTTGCATCACCGTAGACTTCCGTCCCTCCATTCCCTTGCATTTTCAGCTTCATTATGGGTCGAGTCTATTCACCCTCGAACCCTCTTTTTTTTAGGTAGGTTAGAGATCCAAAGAGGGCACCTATAAGTTGAATCAAGCGAAGAACATAAGCTCCAGGTGCCTGAGAAAGAACTGAGCTCCATGCCTCCTCTGACGAGGCTCGAACCCATATGAGCCCACATGTTGATTAGAGGAGTTCCATCGTCGTTTTGTGTCATTCAGGAGCTTCAGTAGGTGGCTGGAGCGAGGAGTATTGTCCGATCGAAGCTCATCCGGGAAGTCCTTCATCCCCATTCTTAGAGAACCACCCATCGTCATCCGATCAAGAACACGACCCAAATCTAATCTAGGCCATTGAATTCAAGTGAAGCGTTGCGCCTCCATAGCCGTCAGATCGAGCTTAAGTGAATATACATGGACCATCATATCAAGACGTGCCCCCACATGCCAAGTCACGTGCCTTTGGGTATATTTCACCTAGTCCCCTCTGCCTTTGTATCTTGTATTCCAGTTCGTAAATATAGTTTAATGTATAAAATAATTAAGATATTTTACGTATGGACCCTTGAACTCTTGTATAATTGCATTTAGGTCCTCTAACAGGTCACCTCATGTGGTCCACCACGTGAGGTGTCTGGGTATTTTGCATATTTTATCCTAAACTTGTAGGACATGTTATGAAATGGAATTTTAGTTTATAAAAATTGGAAAAGATTCCTATTAGCTTTGTATTTGATTTTCTTCATAGTAAAAATTTCTTTTATGCCAAAAATTATGGGAAAATTGAGATGATGCTTGGAACCATGATATTTCATGCATAATTTTTATATGGGATTTAACTTTATTTTCCTTTTTATAAAAATACAAAAATATATATTATTTCATTGTTTAGCCATTTAAAAACTATAAAATTTCAAATATATCTCCCAAAATTTCAAAAAATTATATTAGCTATATTATTTTATATTATACCACATATCCAAAAATTACTAAAAACATAAAATATAAAACCTAAAAACTTAAAACCCTAAAAATCTCATAAAATTAGCAAAAAATCTATCAAAATCCAAATATATCTTTTTTATTTCTGATTTTTCATTATTAAATATAATATATATTAAAAATTTTTTTAGGATTAATTTTGAACTTAGAAATATTTATTAAACCCTAAATAAGTTCACAGATTTAATATATTCCATGTTTTTGTATTTTATCACTTAAAATCCATAAAAACTAGAAAAATAGTACAAAAATTATAAAAAGGAAGAATATAAAAAAGATAAAAACGATCTAATTTCTTTATTTTTACTTTATTTGACTCATCTGAAAAATCTAAAAAAGATATTAAGTATATATTATGTATATGGAAAAAGGGAGCCTACATCCGAAGGTGGAGGTAACTCCCTACACCCATCTATTTTTTCATTATTTTTTTGTATTTTTTTAAAAATAAAACCTTGTGTAATTAGATCACCATATATCACCACGATGTCATTCCAAATTCATCTTAGTTCGAGACTTCTATCATCTCCATCAAGATAATCAACTTTTGGTGATCCTGGAATTGTTGAAATTGCCCCCTTCTAGATGAACATTTTAGGAATGTTTGTTTTGCATGAAACTTGAAACACATATTCCCCTCAATATATTAAATAAATCCCCCTAAGATTTCCTTCAAAACCCCAAAAATAATGAAAAATGTCAGGTATAGGGAGTTGCCTACACCCTCAGGCGCAGGTTCCTAGGTCCCTTAAATACATGCATATATATTATCTATATTATTATTAGTTATCTTATTTTAAAAATCAAAAAGAAATTGAAAACTTGTAAAGATTAAAAACAAAACATGAACTTAAAAATTAAAATTAAAAAATATAAAAGAATGAAAATACATAAAAATTAAATATTATTAAAAATCCACATAAAATAAGAAAAACATATAAATCCAAAAAATATTATTATTAGTTAGCAATAATTAATAATAGCTTTCTACCATCCTTCGCTTCATAGTGTTCAACACTCTACAATACTTACGCCTATACATATTTATATAGAGTTATAATAAATTTTGACTCACATTCGCACTTTGATTATTCATCTTATTGTGGGGTTGATTATTGTTTGAATTGGGGATCGGTTGTCACAGGGATTATTATTCCAGACTTGTTAGGAACGATAAATCGATCTTTCAATTCAAGAAATGGCATTGTTGCCGGGGAAGCACATTGGTTAGGGTGGATCGTATAGTTATCTGTCTTATTCTATTTTATTTTATCCTTTGCTTCTTATTTTTCTTTGATAGTTTGTTTAATGGTTCTAATCATAAATCTTCTTTGACTTCGTTATGAGGGCCCACAGAGCGAGGGCAGATTTTTTAGGAGACCTAAGGCATCCAAGCAAGGCGGAGGCTGGCCCTTTCAAACCGAGCCAGTAAGAGAGAGCAACAAAAGCCGACTAAGAGCTGAGAAGAACAATCTTATCATATAATAGTGTAGATTTTTGTTTTATCTAGCGAGAGAGTGATTTATAATTAATTTGTAATAATTAAACACTCTCAGGACACTTAGATTTTGTAGATCTATTCTACCAAGTGTTTGTTCACTTGGGGACCCACTCGGATTTTGTGATTTTTATCACATTCTTCTTTTATTCTCCCTTCCCTTTATTTTATTTTGTTTTCGTGTTTTGAGTTTTTCATCTTATTTTCTATTTACATCTTCTTTGATTGAGCTCATATCTTTAGGATGCTTGCTCGGTAAATTAGGTCCAAAGCCCTAATTGAATTCATGTTCATATAGTCTATTGTACTTGGACTTAGTTAAATCAACCAGTAATTCATGATTAATAACAATTCCTGATATAAGTCGATTTCATCGAATGCATGTGCATATCGATTAGTTTTATTTTATGTGCAGATCATATTGCTGATGAATATGTGGTTCATCACTATAATTAGCTGAAAATAGAGTTCTGTCATCAGAATTTAGGATTATTTACATGTTAACATCATAAAATTAAATTTCATACTCTTGTAATTAACTTACATAAATTAGCACTCATTTCAACATTAATAATCAACTTCATATTTTCACCTAATTTTATGCATTTTTAATTAATTCATGCTACCCTTTAATTGACATGAAACCAACTTCATTGTTTATATATCACTAACCTTAATCCATAAAAAATCCTAAAAAATGCTAACATGTACATATTCAAATTAATCTCAAACCCTAATGCCAAGACAGATAGACGAAGACGTAGATATCTCTCTCACACAGTATCCAAATGAACTCTACTCACTTTTGAATTAATCGTGTATTCAAATATCTATAAATCAAGACTAATTTCAAAAGAATTGGAGTTCATTTGTGAAAATTAGATTTTGGGACCTAACTACACATTGTACATATTTGCTAATTTTGACCTATCATTTCATGTGCATATCTCACTCATTTCATTATTTTCTTTTTCATTTATTTATTTATTTATTGTTTTAATAAATTACATAAAAATCAAAATAAAAAAAATCAGAAAAGCAATTAAAAAGACCAGTTCTGACTTGAGCTTATTGACTCGATCCACTTGTACATGGTCCCCTTCCCCTAATTTTTCTTTTTAACTCATAAAAATTCCAGAAAAATTGCATTTGTATCGATCCCCTTGCATTTTTTCACATCAGGTTGTATTTTTGCATGAATTACTCATCTATAGAAAATCAAATAAATATGGTAAAACTAGAAAAATGATATTTTATACACATAAGACATCACCAAGAATCATATCTTGCATGGATCATTTCATTTGCGTTTGAGTCGTCATGAACATTGTAGGTTGCATTTAGATGAACATTTTTTCGTGTTATGCACTTTTACATCTGAGTCCATTTTATTTTTGTTGTCTATTTATCACTACATTTTATGCACTGGCCAACCATTCTAGTCAACATGCCACATGGTGCAACATCACTGGAGCCACCTGGCTCCTGGTCTCCTCACCTCCCTGCTGTCCCCACGTGAATGGCATGTGGCTAATGTCACCTTCTCCATGTATTGTGCACGTGACCGCCGACTCCTTTCCCCATCGCATGCCTAGCATGTGCCACCTCCTCGCGTGCCCTGCACGTGAGGTCTTCTCCCTCCTCCGTCTGGCTCACTGCCTTCCCTCTATGCTGATCCTCAGCCACCGCGCCCTCCTAGGCCACCATCTCCAACCGGACAACTCCCTCTTCCGATCTCTTGTATTCTCATCATTGACCCCAAGATCTCACAACACCTCCAACATTCTTATCTCTATCGCCAACCCCTAACCAATCCCCCTTCACCTGAACAAACCACCCATCGCGCCCTCCTTCCCCGCTGATCTCGTAACCAAATTTATCTCCATCTTCGCCCAACATCTAACCACCCCCTCCATTTGTTGTTCTTCCCAACGACTGAAGCCCTTCCTCGTCATTAGAACCCATATCCAAGACCTGAAACCATCCAAGTCTTGATCCTCCCATGCCACCTCCCTTTAACCTTCCAGCTTGGTGATGGCAATCGTGTCTCGTCGAGCAAAGCTGAAGATTGGAACCTCGGTGAGATCCAGAGTAGGATCTCTTCCTTTGCTACAACTATTTATTGCAGCTGTCAAGCTCGGGTTGTGCCGAGCCCTCGAGAAATAACTCGAGCTCTGTCGAGCTCAACATTTCTCAGGCACCTCTTCATTGACCCACTTCCGGGTAAAACCTCTATCCCCTTTCTTCTTCTTCTCTATTTCTTCTCCTCCTCCTTTGTTCCTTCTTTTCTCTCCAATGTCGATCCACCACTTCGCTGACTTCGATCCATCTCCTCTTCCCTCCAACAGTCTCCCACGACCTTCGTCCATCTCACACTCCCAAACAATCACCTTCAAATAGCTCTGTCCCGCCACCCGCATCGGCCATCTGCCATCTTTGAGGACAACTCCACCTTCCCAAGCGAATACCTCCTCTGGGCGTGATCTACGGTGATCCATCATCATGCTATGGTGCTCCGGCAGCCGTAGAGTTTTGGCAGTGCTCCTCCACCATTGTCGAGGCAAAAATAGAGGAGAGAGACCCCTTCTCCTCTTAAACCTGACGAAACACACCTCTGCTTCGTTCCAGCTGACATATCCCCTACACCTTCGACCTCGCCATGCTCCACTGTAGCTCCACCACACCTTCGATGAGAACCACCATTACTGCTCTCACCTTCCATCGAGCAGCAAGTTGACGAAGAAGCACCCCAACCAAGCTAAAGAACTCGACCTCCAGATACCATCAGATCAAGAACTGGGGAAATCCCATCCATCGAGATTCTCCCAAAAGGCAGTCATATATCCAACCTCCCTTGGATGACCCAGATCGATCCCGAGGCTAACATCCAAGCCTCAAGCCTCGTATTGCACCAAAGTTTTCGAAGCCAACCTATGGAGCGACCAAGCGACTCCCTAGCTATGTCACCACGCTAGAGGCTCGAGTTAACCCACCATCTGGACCAATTGATCGTGCTTCAATCAGTGAATCGAAGCCTTTCCACCACCGAACATTGGAGCTTCATCACCCAACTCATCCTACATGAGTTTCAGCTTCAATTCGGGTCGAGGTGAATCGCCTTGAGCCCGAGAACCACTTAATGCAAGTTCCAGCTCAAATGGACCCCTCCTGGGTCGAAATCGAGCCGATCGAAGACCTTTCAGGTGCTTCATCTTCTCCGACAGTCCAGGACCCCTCACTGGGTCCTGGACCTTCTTGAGCACATCATCGGCTATGGAAACACCTCTTGGATGTGGAGAGCCAAAGAACAACACCAAAGACCTCATGAGGAAGGAGAAAATGATGATCGAAGGATGGGGGAAGACATGTTCTTCCCCGTTCTTCCCGAGCAGCATCAACCATTCGATCGAGGAGCTCACCTCAGCTATATCATGACTATTTGAACATCAGGCAAAATGAAGTGCACATCAGCCGTTGGATGGAGTTAAGTGACGCGATCTGGACTGTCCCCTCGTGCACAATAAGGGTAAACTTCATAGGGCCCCATTCGCCTTTTCATTTTTATTATATTTAGCACATAAATGTTCATCTAGAGTGTAAATAATTAGGAAATTTTGCAATAAGACCCTGGATGTTTCGTGTATGTTGCATATCTGTCCGTGCCATCTCTCCTCACGTGGGTTACCACATGAGTTTGGGTATTTTACAAGCATATCCTACGATTTTCTTCATTTGTATTTAATCCCAGAATTTGTATATGTAGTGTAAACTCTTGAGCAAAAATTGTACAAAATTAGTCCCAGAGTTTGGGTATTTTGCAAGCATATCCTACCATTTAACTTTGTAAATTTGCATACCCATGCATGTAATATTTTGTATTTGTGTGAAAATTGTAACGATGCCCTTAGATTTTATATGTATGCTTCTGAAATACATAAAATGTTTCTTTTAAAGTTTAGTTCCTATCAGTACTGAAAATGCATATACTTGGGATTTTTGTTAAAAATACCCGTAGATCGATTTTTGTTTCATAAAAATTACTCTGTATGCCTTGGATGATGTAGTTCATTGTTATAATTTTTAATTTGGATTTCAAGGTGTTTTATTATTTATTAAAATTCAAATAATAGCTCAAATTTCCCTGTTTAGACTTAAACATCACAAAAAATACGAAACTACCTTTAAAATTTTCAAAAAATATATTATCTATATTGTGTTATAATTTCACTCCAGATAAAAAATTACATAAAATAAAAAGAAAAACAAACAAATAGTAAAGTACTCAAAACTCATAAAAATTATTTTAAAAATCCAAAACATTGGTTTTTGTTCTGTAATTTTTCTTTATTATATATTATCTATTTAAAATGATTTAGGATACTTTGAGGCTCATTTAATAATTTTAAATATAAAAAGTATTTTGTTGGATTTAAAAGTCCTTGTTTTGCCTTTTTCAGTTATTTAAATACCCATAAAAATATGTAAAAATACCAGAAAATTCATAAAAACATTACTAAAATATAAACACAAAAAATATTTTCCCTATATTTTAAGCTATTTTATATCTATATTTATGTATTATATATTATATATAGCTATGTATACATATATATACTATATACCCTATATTATTATATAATATATTATATATTAATTATTTTATTTTTAAAAATTAAAAATAAACTAAAAATTTGTAAAATGAAAACCCTAAAAAAATTAAAAACCCTAAAAAAGTCATTATGTATATTTGATTGTTCTCTTTATCTATCTATCTATGTATATATATCTATATATTACTATATATCTATATATATTATTTATATTTATATATTATATATATAATTAAAATACAAAAAATATAAATATATAAAAATTTAAAATGCACATAAAAAGAGATGAAGGAAAATTTGTGCATAATACAAATGGATTAGCTATAATCTTATGCTATAGCTTGCTCTCTGTGGTTCGACCTCTATACGCTTAATTACTATACACCTTAGGATTGCAGAGTAAAATAAATTGTGCTTCACAGTGTTTTAATTATTTATCATATGCTATGGGTACTTATTGATTGAATCAGGCTTTCATAAGCGGTCGCCTCAACGACATGTTATCTTCACATTTCTTGTGTGAGGATTATTTTAGCCCTCGCCAAAGACCCCTTCAACATTGATATGCGCAAGATCAAGAGTGGGTAATGGATCGGGGTGACAGAAGATGGAATGGCGAAGGTGTGGAGGTGGTCAAACAGTCGGGGAACGATCAAAGATAATCGGAACATAAACTAGATCCTAGAGCTCCGACAAACTACGATTTGGATTTTTAAGCTAAAATAGACTAAATCAAATGAAATAAAAGGCATAACTAAGCTATTGATACTCCTAGGAATCGAAAAGAAAAGAAATAGGAACCTCACCTGCTTGGGGCGGCTGGGAGCAGAACCGCCAGAATATAGCTCCGATGATGGCTGAATCACCTCCTCCGTCCTTCCTCCATGCCTGACTCCATTTCTTGTCATGAAGAGCAAGCTCCCGGAATGATTTTTGGGGATAAAAGTTGGATTGGAAATATTAAATTTCAAAAATGGTGGAGTAGACATTACATACAAAGCTGCCCGAGGAGTCATACTCACCTAGGGTTTTTGGTTGAATTGAGGGTTGGCTGGCACCAACGCTTGATCGACGTGAAAGATCAGAAGTAGGAGAAGAAATCACAAAAAGTAATTGAGGACAGAAGAGATCTCTATTGATCTAGAAAATTTGGTAAAAATGAGGAAAGCGTAATGAGCAGACCGGTCTAATAGGAGGGCATGGAATTGACCTAGGTCAACTAGGATTGACTGCTCATTGGTCCATGTCGACCACAAGAAGACAACTAGAGATAAAATAAAAAGAAAAAGGAAGTGAAATAAAAAACACTTTTATTAAATAAAACTTAAAACATGAAATTTGTTTATTATTTTATGTACTATTTTAATGTGATTTTTATTTATTTTATTAGCTTATTTATTATAGGTTAATTTTTACAAGTGTGTTTATATGTATAAATACCTATGTATTGTGTATTTTATATTTATTTTGTATTTTAAATATTATTATATGTACATATTTTATTTATTTATACTATAACTAAATACAAATTTACCATTTTTATTTTCTTTTCATAACTTTACTTATATACTTAGGTAATTATAGGTATGTATATTATAGGTATGGTATGTTTATGTATTTTATTATATTATTTATTTTAGTGAATTTTCAATGGTTTTATTCTGTATTAAAATTTAAAATATATTTTAAATAATACAAGTATTTAAAAATATAAAAAAAATAAAAATAAAAGAAATGAATAAAATGTATATGTATATAGTACAATGGGTCCCAAAAAGCCAACTTTTGTATCTTAACTCCAATTTTTATGAAACTACCTTCATTAAATAGATAATTTAATTTTAAGAATAATACACGTGAGTTTGGTAAATTTTGAGTTATATGGAGGATATATTGATCATTTTTTCATCTATGTTCCCCATTCATCCTTACATTATTTTATGTGAAATTATTTTTGTATTTTTATATGTATTTTTATGTACATTTTTTGTGTAGAAAATATCTTTATTCGAAGTGTGTAAGAGTTTGTATAGATTAGTGTAAGTTTGGTTGTATGTGTAGTGTATTGGGCACCTGGGGTTCTAAGTGTCAGTGTTATTTTATCTGTATTTATTGACCCTAATCTCCCCCTACTTAATTCCTTATCGAGCAAGTCAATATTAACTTAGTCTTGGGATTTAAGGTCAGTCAATATTTATAATACTCCATTTATTTTTCTTTTCTTTTTCTTTATTCATTTAGTTTGTGTTTACATATAAGTATTTATGCATTATTTGTAGACAATAGTCAGTGTGTTAATTTGTACAAGTTAGAGGTATTTATATGTATTTATCTAGGGATTTAAAGACAAAATAAAGGAATAAAGGTTAATGAATGGATATTCATCAGCGACCCTCCTCGCGGCGAGGACCT
Organism: Ottelia alismoides; assembly: GCA_037367405.1. NCBI lineage: Eukaryota > Viridiplantae > Streptophyta > Magnoliopsida > Alismatales > Hydrocharitaceae > Ottelia > Ottelia alismoides. The sequence continues at coordinate 216,354 of JAZKJV010008013.1, read as the reverse complement.
CAGTCAAGACGTGATCCATAGTGTATTCGTCGTGCTCCAATGACACCAATCACTGCCGAGCTTTGTCATGTTCCTCCCACGACTTGAGGCGACAATGAGAGAAGGTGCAATAAACCCCCTCCATCTCCAGGCGAACGTCAACACCCTCCTTTCTTCTTCCTCTTCATTCGCTCATATATTTTCCTCTCCATTTTCTTCTTTTTGGCGTTCTATCCACATGCAGCTCGCATCGATCCCTTCTTCAAACCTGCAGTAAAACTCAATCACAATCACCATCATCTCATGTCCTCTTCACTTCACCTTCTATCTCATCCCATTCACCTCCGACCATCATTAACCAAGACAAAGGGAGCCCCAACGGCCAAGTCATGACAGGTCTTGGCCATCGGCAAGGAGATACCCCATCTTCACAGGTGAAATCCAGAGGTCTCTAAGACCTTTTGCTGCTATTTCTCAACCACAAGTCCCCACCCAGTCTCGTTGTGCTCCACCCGCAACTAGAGGCGACGATCAGAGAGATCCAAGCTCATCCTACCTTCTAGCAAATGCAACTTCTACATCCGGCATACTTTCTGATTTTTTTCTCTTCTCCTCTACCTCTTCCAATACTCATGTCTCATGACCCATGGAAAACCCAATTTTTATTTGGTGACTCCACTCCATCTTCATGTCCCTTTGTGTTCTACTAATCCTATGCAACTTTCAACTCCAGTGAGTCAATGACCGGCGCTCCACTCCTCTTTTCCACCATCATAACATCATCTCTGACCCCTTTCTCCTAAGCCCAAAAGTGCATGACCGAGTAGAGCTCAACCTTCCCCTTCTTCATTTGCAGGTCCATACAACCTCTCTCGAGCATCTGAACGCAACCGCCACCGGAGCACCTTCATCCATGTCGTTCACCAGTCTGCATATGAAAAAGAAGGAAGACCACATCGAGGGTTCCGAAGATCAAGAAGAAGAGGAGGGACACTCGAGGAGTACATCCACTCCCAAAATCACGTGAGCTTGCTCACATGATGAGGAGCTTTTGCATCCAAATCCCTTGTGATTCCAAATATTCTAGAATGACCTATATGTCTTGTGCTCCACTCCTAGGAATGTAGCAAAGGAAACTAGATAAGAACTATAATTAAAACCCTGGACTGTTAAGTTTCCTTGCACCTTGGTCACTTTATTTACATTCATACTCATGGAGACATTGATTTACATCTTGCATCCTAGAACTCAGAAAATTTTAATTCTTGCACCATTGCAAAGACAATTTCATTCTCTTTCAATTTACATATTTTAGATATTTTACAAAATATTTATTCAATTATTTATTAAATTTTGAATCCAACATTGATTCTGAGTACAGTTAATTCATGGTAAATTAATCTTGTCTCAGAAAATTGTGCAAAAATGTTCATTGGGAAAATAATTGAAATTGCAAACTTATGACACTTGTTCATTGAAATTCATTGAGATTTGTTCCTTGGATAAAATTATTTGGTGATTTTCTTGATTAATTTTTAACTTGATTAAATTATTCTTGGAAAATAAAAATATCCATGTGTGCATTATTTCTTGAGATATCATTGAGAATTTTATTAGATTTTTCTGATATTGATTAAGTGGATCAAATATTTATCAAAGATTCTTTGCACTTCACACATATTTCCTTGCATTCATTTCCCCAAAAAATGCATTTATTTATTGCTCCACATAGCATAACATTATTTCTTACACAAAAACTATTTGTAAAATTCAGGAATCATAAGTAATTAATTACATTTCTTATATTTAAAAATCTAAAAACTACAAAAACATTAAAAATAGTCATTTCTTCTGAAAACCTAATTATCTGACTTATTTGAGAACTAATGTTGAACCTCATATTACCTCCATGAGTTCGACTTTGGGACTTACCCAAGTAAAATAAATAATCTGACTGCATTGAGATTAATTATCTATATTACTTCTCAGTGTGGTCATTTTTAACGAATTCTGGATTACTTGATTACAACAACTAAAAAAACGTTGAATTAAATAGGATGGTTTTGGGGCATGCAACTAATATCATATTTACATATTTTACATATTTACAATATTATTAAGAGTTTGATAGGGCTGCCCCCGTGCCATATTTTGGTATTTTTTTATTTTTGTTTAGGAAATATTGCCATGTATTTTCATCACTATATCCCTCTAATATGCCATTCCAATTTCATCAGAAGCAGAGACTCCTATACCCTCCATTTTGAACAAATCGATTACATCAATTCTAAAACAGTTAAAATTACCCGTTTTAGATAGAGGGCATATGAGTCTCTGTTTCTGACAAAACTGGAATGACATATTAGAGGTATACAATGATGAAACACATGGCAGTATTTTAAAAAAAAGAACAAAAACATTTCACCATATGGCACAGGGGCAGCCCCATTAAACCATATTATTATAATAAAGTTTAATACATAGGTATAATCACATATTTTTATGGTATTTTTATAATTTTGTTTATATGTATAAATATATAGGTGTACACACATTATACCTATGTATTAAACTTTATTATATATTTGGGGTGTATATTTTAATATTTATTATATAGTATATACAGATTCAAAAATATAAGGTGTTTAAAAATGTAAAGAATAAACTAATTGGTTTTATATACAGTTGCCCAAGTACATTAGTATCCCAAAAGACGGTTTTGCATCTTAACCCCATTTACACCTTCATTTGATAGATAAGTTAATCTGAAATATAATGTAGTGAGTTTTGTCCAATTTGAGTTCATATGGAGTAGATATTGATCAATGAAGTTCTATTTGCGGCTTTTTCATCTGAGTGTACCAAATGCACTGTGCATTATTTTTCTTGGCTAATATTTTTTTATTTTCTATACATTATTGTGTACAAGTTTTGTGTTGAAAACTTTATTATTTGAAGTGTCTATAATGAATAATAAAATAGTGCAAATTTGAGCTATTTACATAATATATTGTATTTATAAGAGTTAGGGTTTTCTTTACATTTTGTATAGTGTTTTGACCTTATCTCCCCTACTTTCTTCCAGATCGACCTAGTCAATATTCGGATTGGTCTTGGGGTACAAGGTCAGTCAGCATCAAAGAGACTTCCTTTATTTTTCTTTTCTTTTCTTTATTTTTTTAGGATTTAAATACATGTATTTAATCATTGATTACAGATCAATGCCAAATGTTAATTCATTCAAGTTAATGATATTTACATGCATTTATTTAGGGATTTAAAGCCCAATTGAATGAATGAAGGTGAATGAAGGGTTGTTCATCACCCCCTATACTTAGCTTTGCTAATCCCTAGTGAACACTTATTATGGGAATAAGTGATGAAAGAGAAAAAAAAAGAAAAGGAAAATAAAGAACTTAGAATGATTGCGATTCTTGAACTTATCTTTATAAAATCAAAGTTTGGAGCTCAATTAGACCATTGGATTGTTAGTTTGTTAGAACCTTATTAAGAATATGATCTATAACTTAACATCCCTCAAGTTCCATAACTCCAACTTCAGTTCTCCTCAATAGTCGTGTCAGAATAAGTCTTTTAATATGCAAACTCTTATGACTATAAGTCTTACTTGTATAACGTATGTGAAATGTAGCTCTCCTCATATGAAATGATAAAGAAGTAGTCTTCCTCAGTAAGACAACCCTAATTTCCCAATCTAGCTACTCTTTCCTCGAGGAGCAGGATATTTTCTTCTAAGTTTAAGTGCAGCAGGCTCAAAGAAGAGGGGATAAAGAAAGAAAAATGGAATGTGACAAGTGTAATCATATATCCTTTAGAGCTTGACCATTGTAGTCAAGTTTCCAGCTGCAGACAACCTTGTAATTATGAATGTGATTTATAATTATATATGGGTTCTTTGTAATTATCAAAAATAATTGAGAACTATTTGATGATAATTAACCTTCAACTAATGGGATGATTAGTTGTAATTACTACAACTAATTTTTAATAAAGAAATAGAAAGAAAATGGGAGAAGAAAAAAAGTGGATGACACTTTTTTCTTCCCTTATTTTTCCTCTTATATTATTATGTTAAATCTCTTAATTGGTTAATAATTGAATTAGCCATTTATTGATTTTTTAGAGATGATTAATTTATTAAATAAGTTGATAATTTGTTATCAACTTTTATCAAGTTGTTGAGAAGCAATCAATCTTGACCATCCATTCAATTATTAGGATTACAATCCTAACAGCTCGAAAAAGTATATAAGGAGAGGCAGACCCTGCCTTCCTCATACAATTCATTACGTGAGCAACAAGTCTCCTCTCCTCCCTCCCTCTCTCTCTCTCTCACACACACTCTCTCTCCAAGGGACACCCCACTGTTGGGATAATGGCCTTAATATTGAATAAACTCCTTGCCTAATAGGGTTGTCCCCTTGTAGGGATAGTACCCTTAATGGTGGCAACCATTTTGTTACGTTGCCGGATCGATTTGATCGATCTTGTGTAGAATTTCATCATCTTTGATCCTTCGGGATCATGATGAAGAAGGATGATTTTGCATGATGAAATCATGAGTAAGGGGTCTCAGATCGTCTCATTGCATTATAGGAAGTACGTGATCGATTCTCGCGCCCGCAAGTGCTATCTCTGTCGGATCGGACTTCACACATAAGGTCTCTTACTTTAGATACTTGAGGATCACATTCATGCTTCAATAGATAATTCTAAACTCGTGTGACATTCATGAAACAGTTTGGGAATGATTTTTAATTCATGTGATTCCATTGATTTTTTTTAAATTTCGCTACTATTACGACTTGTACGATAAGTTTGATTTTCAATCTAATTTGATCCAATACACATGCTTCTGTGACGTGTGAGACCTTAAAAACCTCCACTCAATCCCATTTAGAGACAACAGAAACCATTTGTATTTAGAGACCATAGAAACAATTTTGTATTTGTCTCGTATCTTGGACTATTGCTGAAACCATAGACATGTTTTTTTTATTTTTTTTGTAGTGCGCCTATGTCATGATTTTTCTGATTTGACTGCATGCCACCCAACCAAGCCGTCGGATGTAGGGGAAAGAAGATCTGAAATTGAGGATTTGCACTCTCCCCCTTTAGAATTATGAGCATTTTCCTTTCCTTTTTTTTGAGAGGAAAAAGGGTGAACTCCCGAGTTGGGACTCACCACCAAGCCTTTAATATATAAAAATATAAAGATATACAGTTACCTTGTAGACCAGAATCGATAAAGAGAAATACAAGAAGCGATTACATTTTCGGAATAAAACCTTTGGTTCTTAAAAATCAGATCATTTCTTCCTCCCCATATTGCCCAAAGAGCTGCAAATGGCAAAGAAACGTCATCCGTCGAGTTCATCCCCACCGACCTAATAGATCTCCAGAAATCAGTCGTGCCACCATGCAGTAGCCATGTCACGCCTATCTCCTTCCAAACATGCTCCGATGCAGGACAAGTAAAGAACAAATGCTCTGCATCCTCCGTCTGTGCCCCGCATCTATCACACTGTGTATCTGGAACGCCAACCAGTCTTCCTCTTCTTGCTTTATCCCAAATCCTTCCTCTTCTGAAGCACCATAGAAAAAACTTGACTCTGCAAGGGATCCTGCTTGCCCAGATAATCTTCATATCCTGCTTCAGGTCGCTTTCCAAACCATCACTTCTCCCTCTAAACATATTGTATGCCTTTTTCACCGAGAATTTCTCTCCCTCCCAAGCAAAATGATCCTTACCCTGCGAGATGCAATCAGGAGAGGGCAGCTCAGATAGCAGTCTGTCCAACTCCTCCCTTCTACGTCCAGAAATATCGTGCATGAACTGAGGAACCCACGAACCAGAGATTCTGACCTGTGCCACTGAACATTCTTTGCTTTCTGCCCAGGCAAAGAGTCTTGGGAATCTACTGCAAAAAGCACCCTCACCCGTCCAATTGTCTAGCCAAAAACGAAAGACCTCCCCGGATCCCATTCTTGGCACCCTCCTCGATCTTAGCTGTGGTAAAATATCACGGATCCCACTCCAAATGGAAGACTCGAATCTCACTCTACCGGCTTCTAGTGATCCGTTAACCCCATAGATCCTTCGTACAAGGTGGATAGCCAATCTATCTGCATCACCCCAAGTCTGCACCACCCATTTATCCAAAAGTACTTTGTTCATACAAGAGACATCACGTATTCCAAGGCCACCTTCACTCCTTTGTCTTGTGATATCCTCCCACCCTACAAGATGTATGCCTGCTCTTTGTTGTTTTCCATCCGACCATAGGAATCTTCTCATCATTACCTCTATCTTCTTCCTTACCCCAGCCGGCATCAAACGGGTAGAAAAGAAGAAAATAGGAATTGCCGACAACACATGCTTTAGGAGAACCAACTTTCCACCTTTAGAAAGAGTGACCGCCTTCCACCCTGCAAGTCTCTCCTCAAATCTTCTGAGAACCATATCCCATTCCGCCTTCCTGAGCCTACCCGCCACTAAAGGTAACCTAAGATAGGTAATGGGTAGCTCACCAAGAGGGCATCCCAAAAGAACCGCCCTTGCTCTACTCACCTCCTCATCCAACCCGAACGGGATCACTACAGACTTCTCTCTATTGATCTTCAGTCCTGAAATGCTGCTAAATATTTCTACCAGTTGCCTCGACCTTCTATGCATTTCTTCTGTACCTCCCAGGAAAATCACGGTGTCATCAGCATATTGCAGAAGAGGAATAGAGATGGACCCCATACGGAATCCCTCATACCACCCATCATCGACCGCTCTCCTGAACATCACCGCCAGCGCATCCGCCACCAGGACGAAGAGCATCGGCGCTAGCGGGCAACCCTGTCTCACACCTCTTTGTGGCTGAAAGTAGCCGCCTTCTGGTCTTCCATTCACCAGAATTGAGTAGGAGGAGGTAGTGACACACCTCTTCATCCATGCTATCTAGAGGTCACTAAAGCCGCGTCGCCGAAGCGATTCCCACAAGAAGCTCCAATCCACGCAGTCATACGCCTTTTCGAAGTCAATCTTCCAAATCAAGCCCTTAGCATTTTCTCGACGCCATTGGAGGCAAATCTCAGAAGACATAACCAATCCGTCCGCCATCTGCCTGCCAGGAATAAAAGCAGTCTGGTTCTGCAGGATTACACCATCCAGCATCCGTCTGAGCCTGTTTGCCAACACCTTGGCGACAATCAAATATAATGCATTAGACAACGCAATCGGCCTAAAGTCATCCACCCGAATCGGGTTTTCCTTCTTCGGAAGGAGAAATAGCATCGCCCTATTAACCTTCTCGAATCCCCTGTTGCCACTTCTGAATTCATCGATTACCGCCATAATGTCTTCTCTCAGTATGTCCCAGAACTCCCTGTAGAAGAAGACTGGAAAACCGTCAGGCCCAGGTGCTCCGTCTGCATTCAAAACCCACACTTCACCTTTAACCTCCTCCTCTGTAAAAGGCTCTTCAAGACCGGCTGCCTGTTCTTCTGACAATGATTCAACACCTGCTCCTCGCCACCCCCACCCGTCGCGAGACCTTCTCCTTGATCTCTCCACAAAATGTTCCCTGAGGGCACGCCCCAACATAGCATCTCCCACGACTCTTTCCCCACCCACATCCAGACTATGAATAAAGTTCCTCCTTCTTCTTCCTGAGGCCGTCGAATGAAAAAATCTAGTGTTCGCATCGCCCTCGCGCAACCATTTCTGTCTGGACCTCTGCCTCCACTCCACTTCTTCCTTTCTGTCCTCCACAAGCAGCTCTTCTAGAAGCCTTGCCCGCTCAAGCACCTCATCCTGGACCAGACCCCTCTCATCCTCCATCCCATCCAGACGAACAACACCCTCCTGAGCTATACGCCTCCGCTCCCTCCTTTGCGTCCTCACTCTACGACTGAACTCAAGTAAAAAGTTCCTTAACAACACCAATTTGGCAGCCAGCCGCTTGACAGCCGACCCCTCCACCTGCCAACTCCTCCATTGTGCAACCACCTCAGCCTTGAACCCCTCCTCCATCAACCAAGCTCTCTCAAATTTGAAAAAGGATCTGGGCCGCATCTGCTCCTCAGAAGATCATAAGATTGGCGTATGATCGGAGTGCGCCCGAGGTAGCGCCCACGCCCGAGATAGCGGGAAAAACTCCACCCCCTCAGATGACAGAAGAAATCTATCCAACCTCGATCTTGACCTAGCATTCCTCCATGTGTATGCACACCCAGCCGCATCAATAATAGTCAGTCCCAAGTCCAGGACCCGATTCCTGAAGTCCTCCGAGCCAGCGTCGCGACCTCCGCCCCTCAAAGGCCTATCATCAGCCATCAAGGTTACATTTAAGTCACCCCCAATGAGACAAATGCCCTCCTCCCTGTGCGCTCCCACCTCCGAGATATCTGTCGCCAAGGATCCCGCTGTCTGACTTGTAGGCCCATACACATTGGTCACCGTAAAAATGACGGTATCTACTTTTCTCTTAAGGCAAACAGATAAGGAGAACATAGATCTTGTCTCTACCAGCTTCTCAAAATCAGACCTCCTCCAACCAGTCAGGAGCCCCCCCCGCCACTCCCTGCGCCTCAACCTCCGCAAAATCAAACGAAGAGCCACCACCCAGATCACGCCACTCCTCGCCCCCTGCCCTGGAAATCTTCGTCTCCTGCAGCAGTACAATATCCGCATGTGCATCGCCTAGCAATTTCCTGACTCGTAGTCGTTTCTCGGGACGACCCAAACCCCTCACATTCCATGAGATGACCTTCATTTAGCAACTTCTTTCCCTTCCCTCGTGATGGAACCAACCCCAAACTTTCAGCAAAACGCCTATCAAGCAGGCTGAAAAAACTTGGTCTTCCAATAGGCGAAGACGGTCCTTCGATCTCCGCTACTGCGCCAACACTTTCCAACAGCCCCTGCCTCTGCTCCGCCCTCATCAACATTTTTCTCTTCTCCCTCCTCCTCCACTCTCGAGGTTTTCGCTCGAAACACCACCCCACCCGCGCCCCCCCAAGACCCAACCCCTCATCCCCATCCCCATCCCCCTGCAACTTCCTCCCTGACTCCGTTAAAAACCTTCCTTCCCTTTCCCCTTCCCCTTCCAACCCGAGGTTTCCCCCCTCCAACCTCCCCCCGACCTGCCCCTGCAGAAGAACCAATCCCCCCCTTCCACCTGCACGGTCTCCTCCCCTCCCTCGCGAGCGCTCCCTCCCCCTCCACCTGAGATGCCACCCCCTGCCTTACCGTAGCTGACCTTCTCTCCCCCTCCAGGCGACTGGTCGACCACCGACCGCCCGGTGATCCTCCTTTCACCCTTCCCCGAGCTAGCGCTTAGAACCACAACTAACCCTGTGGCCTCCGCCTCGCTGCCCACATGTCACCCTGACAAGCGTGCCTGCTCAGGAGTCAGAACCAAACCACCCTCCGCCCCACCAACAAGTCCGAGGTCAACCACCAACTCACAGCGCGATACCTCTGCCTCTTCTCCTCCTTGTTTTTGAACCCCTTCAGCAACAGCCTCTACGACCTGAGCAGAGGAGTCCAAACCTCTTTCAAGAACGCCCCCGTCGGCTGCCTCCTCGATGCCTGAGGAAGAGGGAAACGGATTCCCTTGTCGGGTCACTTTCCTCCAAAAGAAACGTCCCCCTGCCCGTCCAGATACTACAGTATAAACTTCACAACCCGCACCTGAGCCCGAATGCCCACCATAATATGGTCTCGCCCGCCCACGAGCATTCACGCAAGCAACACTTTCGGAGTTCCCAATCTGGCCGCCACCTGGAAATGACCCTCGATTAATGCCTCTGGAAATGCCAGCGTGGAATTTGTTATTGGAAACCCCCGCTGGAGGTTGCTGGCCAAATCCCAATTTGAAATCCCCACGATCCGCAACAATGGACGTTGGAAATGGCCCACGATTAATGCCTCCATTGGAAATGCCAGCGTGGCATTTGATATTGGAAACCCCCGCTGTAGGTTGTTGGCCAAATCCCAATTTGAATTCCCCACGATCCGCATCAATTGATGATGGAAACTGAAACGGCTCCGAGAATAAATGCCTTGATGAACCCGCCTCCGAGATTGACGGAGTAGCCACCGCCTCGTGCGTCTTCGCCGGAAGAAACTGTTCTTGCCGCTGCTGAAACATGACTCCTGCCCCAGCCGGCTCCGTCGACGAGATTTCCAATTGCATCCGACGCCCTTCCACCGTCGTCATCCACCAGCCGAACGTTCGAGGATGAGGGCGCTGCACCCAAACGAGCGTGTCTCCACTCTCCCCCGGCAAGAGACCAGACGCGGCCAAACCTTTAACCTCTGCAATGCCCATTAACAGTTGGCGAACCCGATGAAGGTTCCTCCAAACGAGCGGGATTCCTTTAACTCTAATCAGATCTATGCTCCAATGCGACCAGCAGCCATCAGCAGCTTGCACCTTTCTCCATTTGAGCAGCGACCTCCCCGATTGCGTCAAAGATAACAACGCCTCTACCTCGTCTCCGGACAAACCCCTAGCCAGAACTCTCCAAGGTGAAAGCGATGCCACATCTCCTTTGAAACCTCGCCTCGAAACAGAACCCACATCCGAGGACCCCTTGAACAGGGCCCCTCTGCCCCCTCCTTCCCCTACCAGGAGTTGCTGTGCTCCAAAATATGCCGCCTCCATCGGCCTCGAGGGACCTTTCCCTCTGCAGTTCCGGCTTCGATGCGCGAGGCCCAAGCATCTGAAGCAGCAGATAGCATCTCTGCACTGCCTCGCCCAATGATCAACCGACCCGCAACGGAAGCAACCACGCCCGAAAGGATTTCCACACCCTGTGCTGGGGAAAACACCACGATGAGACCCACCGCGAAGAGACCCTCCGGCCTTCCGTGAGCGAGCCCTCCAGCGAACCTCAGTCCACCCTCCCTCTCCCTCACCCTCTCTCTCGCCCTCTCCCATGGTTCTACGCATATATCACTCCCTTTTCACATGCCGTGAAACCTAAAGAGATGGAGGTGATGCTACTGAAAGTTGAGGCCTCTCCCGAACAAAAATATGGGCATGCCTTCAAAATGTATATAAATATATAGAGCATGGGAGTGTCTGACATATACTCCTCTAGAATCTTGTTATCACCAGCATTTTCCTTTCTTTACTGGACATTTATCAAACAGAATAAATCATTTTTCATCGATAGGTCTTTTGTTGAGCCTAGAAGTTCTTTTCTTCTAAAACCTCTACCGATGGTGGCTTGAATGAAATTAACTCAGATCTCTGGAATCAATTATGAACTTTTTTCCTTTCAACTTCTCAGAAGCCATTGAGCTCGTCCCTTTGGTGGATCGATAAGTTCGTAGGGAGAGACCAAGAAGAGGAAGAAAGAATGGATACCTTCGAAGCCATGGAGAAGAAGAAAGCGACATAAGAAGGGGAAGGAGAGACGTGCTCAGTAGCAATACATGGAGAGAGAAACATCACCTTGAGCGAGCTTCGTCCCCCGGAGTGGCGTCATCTGCATCCTTCCGAATGCTCATTTTCCCAATTAACAAGATCATCGTGAAATGCTAGTTAGCAAATAGTTACTACAATACAACAATCATATTGCAATTTCCATGATGCTTTACGTAAGGCATGCGGAGGATGCAACATATATATGACAATGTGAAAGTATGAATGCCAACAACACCTATATCACGTCAGAGAAGAGAAGAGAATGACGATTCAAGAAAAGAATTCGGTCTTGGCATTTGACTCTGGCAAGAACTGCAATTATCTCAACATTGCATTTCTCCTTTATTTTCAAATGTATTTACGATTTATTAGAAAAAAAGCCCAGCGCATCAACCCTTCCTTCTTACAGGGTACATGAATACACGTCATATCATATCGATTAGCTCACTGTAGACGTGTAAGATCTCGCGTGGATGCTTCCGGCAAGGAATGCCGGCTGCCCCGGCGCTTCGACGACCACAGAGTGGCTGCTGAGCATGAGAACAACCGTCGCCATCGTTGGCCGGTTGATCGCAGCGTCTTGCACGCAGGTGATACCGACTTGAATGCACCTAAATGCCTCCGCTTCTGGGCATTGGGACCTGATGCACGGATCCACCACCTCCATTGCAGTTCCATTGCACCAATGCTCCCACACCTGCATAGTAACAGCAAATGGGGTAATTAAAATGCTGTTGAGCCTTGAAGCACCGATCCGTTTACGATCTAAGTACATTCTGTAAATGGATCTTGACTGATATTAGAGAGCTTCGTTTCGAGAGAGTGTCGTTTCGAAGAGTTCTTATATATGTACTCATGTTTTCTTTCATAGTAGTACTTCTCTTTGACCTCGGTTTTTTTTCCGCTACACCGGCGGGATTTTTCCATGTAATTTGTACGTGTTCTTCGTGATTGATTGCGTGTTTGGATCGTCTTTTACATATGCCAGAGTGCTAATCATTGGTGTTAGACATTCCATTGAAGGAGATAATTGAACTGAGTGGGACGGATGCGGAATATGTATACTGCACTTACATAGCTAAGGAGGCCCCGTGGGTTCTCCGGATCGGAGACGTCTGAGTTCTTTCTCCCGGTGATCACCTCCAGCATCAGAACTCCGAAGCTGAAGACGTCCGTTTTGCCCGAGAAATTCCCTCCCCATACGTACTCCGGCGGCATGTACCCTCTGCATATAATTGCCACCAAGATCAATTGATATCATGAACTTTTGAATCTTGGCATGTCAAAGCTAAACATGCTTACAATGTTCCGACGACTCTTCTGGTCTTCGCGTGAGTCTGATCCACACTGAACAACCTCGCCAATCCGAAGTCTGAAATCTTGGGATTCAGATGGTCATCTAGTAATACATTGCCTGCTTTCAGGTCGCGGTGGATGACCTTCACTTGGGATTCTTCATGCAAGTAGAGGAGTCCTCTGGCGATGCCCGCGATGATAGCACGCCTTCTTTCCCACTGTAGTTGTTCTTTCTTCGTTTGATCTGCAAGTTCAGAACATATATATGTGACCTCTGTAATTTCCGGTGTATTATTTGGTAAAATTATGCTCGGGAAAGAGAACATACCAAATAAGAAGGTGTCGAGGCTTTTGTTGGCGACGTATTCGTAGATTAACAGTTTCTCCTGCCCTTCTAAGCAGACACCCAGGAGCCTGACGAGGTTCTTATGCTTGAGCTTTGCGAGCAGCAGTACCTCATTCTTCAACTCCTCGACCCCTTGATGAGATGTTACTGACAACCTCTTCACTGCTATCTCTTGCCCGTTTGGCAGCATACCCTGTGTATACAATCCGTGATAAGTTTTAAGCTTCAACTAATAAAAAAGATAAAATAAAAAATCTTCCATGGAGAGAGGTGATTCCATTATTATTTATCAATGGATATCAACGATTTCACAGTGGATACTTCTCCCTGAATATCTATGAACAATAACAGTTCCATCACATCATATATCTCTTATAATTCTTAAGAAATTAACTAGAAGAGAATTAAGTGTATCTATCGGACATAATCCGATTACAAATGACGTGATGGCATACATCCACATGCCATTTAATGTGATCGTGTGCTATCAATCGTAGTGGAAAAGCTTTCTCCCAATTATGTAGATCAATTACATTGATTCTTGCTCAAATCCATGTTGAAAGATTCAATTATTTTTTCCTTTGCTATCAATCGTAATAAGAAAATAAAAAACAAATGCATTTGAGTACATCTAGTCACAACGTTTAGCTTTGAAAGTATGCTACATAAAAAATCGAATCCTGCACAGGGCCGTTCGGCAGGGGTTTCCCCTCGGTTCTGGGAGTGTACTCCCAAAAGTTTTCCCCATAAATCCATTTACCACCCTGATGGACCCCACATGCTATATTTGCGTCTATCCGACAACTACTATTTCTCTCATTTAATATAGGGATATTTGCACTCATAACCCTGAATAGTTTCATAATTTCATACAGAACCCTCTATAATCATGAATTACACTAAGAACCCTGAATAATGCTTAACCCTAACATGACATAACCACGTGTCAAATTCCATCCATTTCCTCCATTAATTTTAATGGAATCCATCAAATTTTGACAATTTGACCCTTTAAACAAAATAAATTCCAAAAAATGTCCCCTCTTCCTCGGCGTGGTCCATTTCCTTCGTTCTTCTTCTTCTTCTATTTCCTACTCATCTCTGCTCCTTTTTGCGTTGCACTAAAGCACTAGCAGTAGCCGAGGCTTCCAAAACAAGAGATCATTGGTGAGGCGGTGATCACAATCCAACCCACGCGCAGTGGAGTTTTGCAAGGTGACCTTCTTATTTTTTTGATGGTTTGTCCAGATATAGGAGTGGGGAGCACACAATACCAATGGGAAGTGGGGTGTGATGCTTGGAAATGAGGGGAGCATCTTCTTGTCTCCGTTTCTTCGTGTTTTTAGGTGCGAGAAAAGGGGATGCAGGTGAGCGGGCGTGTGGGCATGTAACTTTAGATTGGGATCATCTTGAGGTTACACCCATATGATCCTCTTCTTCGATGCACAAGGAGTCCCTGATCGATGGGGGCTCCAGTGGTTACAAGTGGTCGCGAGAAGGTGTGTTTCAAATGAGGATCGTCGGATTTGCCTCGATGATGGCTGCGGAATGAGGGTTGCTCTACTATGCAGTGGCTAATCAAAAGAGTTAGTGAGGTTCGACATTGATGTCCTTTGGCAAAGGTGTTCCTAGTTTGGCGAGATATTCTTCGTCCTTCTCGTGTACCATAGAGGGACGAAAGGGGCTAGAGGAATGGACTAGAGGGGGATGCCAGAGGGAGCGGAAGGGGCTAGATGAGGGGGTTATAGGGGGCAGAAGAGGGGCTAGAGGAGTGAATGGAGGGGGAAGGCGAAGTGGATGGAGGATGGGTGGAAGGGGTTGGAAGAGGGACGATGGAGGGGGAAGAAGGGGTTGGAGGGGGGTAGCGGAGGGGGAGGTGGTCGGTGAGGGAGGGGATGTGGGCATACGAGGAGGGGTGTGGGTGGAGGGGGAGGGGGCTTGATAAATTCCGAATTTATCACCATAAAATTTATTTATTATCTCTCTATATTAATTAATTCACTAATAATAATAATAATTAACTATTAACTTAACTTAACAATTAACCTTATATAAATAATTAACACTAATTACTATATATAAATAATTATATTATTATGCCTATAATTTTATGTGTTTCTTTATTAATAAACATCAAATAAAAATTAGATTAATATTGTATATATTATATTTTACATTAGTCATAAATTAAAAATCAATATATATATATATATATATATATGTTTTTTAATACTTTAAAAATACTTACAAAAATATTACTATGTATATATGATGTAATCTAACTTTGAGTCCTACATGAAAGTTGTAGATCTCATCGAGATCTAGAACTTTCATGTTGATCACTTTTTCTAATTCAATATCTACTAATTATTTTTGATTTTATGATGATTTAGTTAGTCTCTAATTATTTGATTGGGCCATGTGGCCCAATTCCCACTTGACACTTGCGTGACCCTTTGTAATTGATCGCCTCCATCCAGGACCGTTTAATCATTTGATAAGATGGCCCTGATTCATCCCCTTCCGCCTTGCTTCCAGCTACACGATCCTCGTTGATTGATTGCATCATAGCTGCCCACCCCCACTAAGATCTCAACCGTCTGATCAATCATCAACCTCCACTTCCTCCCCATCAACTGTCGAATCGCATAACTTCCTCCATTTTTACTAATGACTCTAACTAGAGCTGTCAGAAAAATCTCAGGTTCGATATTCGCTCAGGTTCGATTCGATAATAGTTCGATTCGAATTCGATTCGGTCCTAAACGAATCGAACCTTAACATAACTTTGGGCTCGTTTACATAAATGAATCGAACCTTGAAATGGTAGGTTCGCTCAGGTTCGGTTCATTAATAGTTCGATAAACATAAATATATAATAAATAAATATACATATATAATATGATTTGGGGAATGGGACCTCATATAAAGCTCATAAGTCACAAGTAACCCTTATATATTAATTTATATTCAATTCTCAAAAAACAAAGGACCTAATATGAAATTATCACAAAACCCTAAGTTCCCTTACATTCCTAATCCGTCACAGCCGTTTCTCCTCTTTTCTCTTCCATCTTGTCTACCCACAATCGACGTAGCCCCTCCTCCTCCTACCTAGCGGCTGTCGCATCCCTACTCCTCCAGGCAACCGCCGGCGTCGCATCCCCTCCTCCTCCTAGCGGTTGCTGCTCCTGCTCCCCCTCTCCACGATGTCGCCGCACCTGCTCCCCCTCTCCAAGCGGGCACCACAACCCTACCCCTCCCAGGGCGAGCGCAAGCGTCGCAACCCCGCCTCCTCCTAGCGGTCGTTGCGCCCGCTCCCCCTCTCCACGCGGCTGCCGCACCCGCTCCCCCTCTCCAAGCTACCGTCGCAACCCTACTCCGGGCAAGCGCCGGCGTCGCAACCCCTCCTCCTCCTAGCGGTTGTTTCTTCCACTCCCCCTCTCCACGCAGCCGACGTATTTGCTCCCCCTCTCCAAGCGTCTGCCGCTGCCCGACTCCTTCAGGCAACTGCTGATGCCGTAGCCCCTCCTAGTGGTCGCTGCTCATGCTCCCCCTCTCCACATGGCTGACGCATATTTTTTTCTAAGGTTTGCGTCGATGTCATTTTTTTCCATTGCTGCACCTGCATATTATAATTAGATTCATAAGTAAGAATATAAATTAGTATTTTTTTCTCCATGATTTGTGGTCATTCAACTGATATTGTGGAGGCACCATTTCAATTCCTGATATATGATTTGTGGTCATTCTCCATTATAGTAGTATTGCATTAAATTGTGGAGGCACCATTTCAATTCCTAATATGAGAGGATTAGTATCTCAAAAATTTAAAATACATGTTTTTTTATCATGTGATATGTGAAATATTATTTGTTAAGAACCATTATATATTAAACCATTGGTAATTTTTATTGTATATATGTTCATCTTTTGAAATCTTGTGCCCATTCACTTTGTATATAATCGAACCCTTAACGAATCGAACCGAACCTTAGCGAACCAAACTTGTGCCCATTCACTTTGTATATAATCGAACCTTTAACGAACCGAATCGAACCTTCGCAAACCTCAATCGAACCGAACCGATCCTAAACATGATTTTAATCTTATCGAACCGAACCGAACCCGAACCTATATGCCTACTAAACGAACCGAACCGGACCCAAGTAGGTTCGCTCAGGTTCGGTTTGTTTACACCCCTAATTCTAACTGACATCCCCCTGTGATTCTTGCCCTAACTTCTAACTCTAACTTTCACCCTTAACGATACCCTATTAATTAATCCTAATACTAACGACTCTAGCAACTGGTAGTGGTTGAAACCACCGCTTGGGAACCCAAACCAACACCTCATTCATCTTCAAATACCACTCGTCGGAGCCAAAATCTGTTGTCCACCTTTACACGGGCAAGGGCCCAACGTATCTTAGCCTTTCTGTGATAGAGAAGCAGTTGTATGACAATGCCATGATGACCCTACGCCCTGGTGTTGACCCATGGTTGGAGAGGCCATGTTAAGGCCTTAAAGGAGGTCATTCGAGCTTCGAGGATCACCATCCTCGTCAAGTGAAGACATAGAGGTCTTCAAGGAACTCTAGCCCAAGCAATTTCTTCGCCCGCAAATCTTCTTCAACCTCTTGGTAACATAAGTTCTCATTTTCATGTGTTATCTGTAATTTAGTTTGTTAAAATTATTCGATCAATCCCCAAATTGATTCATGCCGAGCCTTCACTGAAGATCATAGATCTTCACTGTAGGTTTTCCTCATCCATTCCTACCCTCTACCACTCCAGCTAACTTGATCCGTCTTATCCGTCCAAAGGCGGAGGAAGACCCATCAGGAGCCTCACCTTATTTGCATGATGAATCCCCATTTCACTCACATGCGCATGCACACACTTGCTTGGTTTGCTTTCCTAACACTTGCAGGCAGTACCCTCTTCAATGGTCGGAGCTTCCCACCATGCTCCAGTCGAGAGTTCATCCGCCAGCGATGATACATCGATGCTGAGAATGCATCCTCCTCGACTCTTCTCCAACACTCTATGGTTTTTGCCACGACACAGTTGAGGTGTTCGGACCTTTAGCAAGGCTAGAAGAAGGTGGAGGAGAGAGTAGAAGTTCGTCAGAGCTAAGGCCACACCACCATAACGAAGGAGGAACCTCCTCAACGCACATGCACCATTAGATAGTGGAGATCTGATGGTGCGTGATGATTCCAAGACACCATGACAAACCACTTCTCTTGGTGGATGAAACCATGCGACGAAGCGTGGAGGCGTGCCAAGTGTCCCCTACACCTGCAAACCGACCGAGGCTCCACCCAAGCCTCGCCGCACGCGCCAAGCGTGTGCAGGGCCTGTGTAATTTGTATCCAAGCGCTCGTATGTCTCCAGAATTGCCATGGTGTCCCAAGCACGCGTCATCCATGTGCATATTTGGATAATTTAAATCATTGTCCCATTAGCTTGTCCAAACTACAATTATGCTCCCACGCATGGGGTGATATTTAAAAGATGAGTCTGAGTTTTCTTAATTACAATTTGGTGCCTCAAAGGACCATTTTGTTATGTTTCTTGTGATTTCATATTAATTTAGTTGCATTTATGCCCATGGATTCCTTATTGAATAAATTTGCATATGAACTCCAATTGAGATGATTTAAAATGCAATTTATTCCTTAATGAATTACTTTAATATGACATATTTAAATTCTATGATTGGATTTGTACAAAGGGTTTATTTATTAGAGATAACTAATGTGTTATTCTTCCTATTAAATGAACATTGGCTTCTTTTAAATTCCTCAATTGGACCTTGATCCTTATTCTAATTATTGCTTAAGTTTGACGGGTAATTTAAGGGCATAAACATATGTATTTATATGCATGTTGTTATTTAATCCATTCTGTTCATTCTATAAATCATTTAACAAGCATTAGAAAATCTATTAAAATGCATTTTGTTTCATATGTGATTTGCATTGCAAGGTGTTGTTTCTTTGACCTAGACAATTTATCAATCACTTAGCGTAGATATTAATATTTTATTAATTATATTAATAGTTCGTGTCCTTGTGTTCGATCATGGACTTATCCAGGATAAATTAAATTGAGTCACTCTTCACAAAGATCTAATTTACTCTGCTCTAATAAGTGCTAATTGGCCATATTATAACGAGTAATAATTATCATTTTCAATTAGCGATTAATCAGATGGCGTTGTTACCAGGGACACAGCTTCATTAATATAATTATTTAGATTTATATCATTGTTAAGTGATTATTCATTATTGAGGTCAAATTATTTTGTGATGAATTGTTTCATTGTTTGTGTTCTTTTTAATATGAAGTATATTGTTAGCTGCTCGATAATTCTTTGATATATCTAACCATATCTCTTTTGTGGTAGGGCTCTTGGATCCGAGGATCTCTAGCCCACGCAATTTCTTTGCCCACGAAGCTTCTTCAACCTCCAGGTAATATAAGTTTTTGTTTTCATGTGTTCTCTTTGATTTAATTTGTTAAAGTTCTTCGATCAATCCCTAAATTGATTCATGTCGAGCCTTCACCGAAGATCATAGATCTTCGCTAGATGTTGTTGTCGCCCATTCCGACCCTCTACCACTCCAACCAAGTCGATCCTTCTTCTCCATCAAAAGGCGGAGGAAGACCCATCAAGAGCCTCACCTTCTTTTCCAGATGACTCCCCATTTCACTCACATACGCACACACACACTAGCTTGATTCGATTTCTTAACACTTGCAGGTAGTACCCCCTTCAATGGTTGGTGCTTTCGACCATGCTCCAACTTATAGTCCATCCACCGATGATGATACATTGATGCTGAGAATGCATCCTCCTCGACTCTTCTCTGACACTCTACAGTCTTCACCAAGACACGGTTAATGTGTTCAAACAATCAACAAGGCCAGAAGAAGGCAGAGGGGAGAGCAACAATTTGCTGGAGCTAAGGTCACGCTGCCACCATCCACGAAGGAGGAGGAGACTCCTCAACGTACATGCACCGTGGATCTTGGAGATCTGACGGTGTGTGATGATTCCAAGCGTCCATGCCAAGCCACTTCCCTCGGTGGAATGATCCACGTGACAAAGCGTGGAGGCACGCTAAGTGTCCCCCACACATGTAGATTGACCGAGCCTCCACCTAAGCCTCACCGCTTGTGCTATGCGCATGTAGGGGCTGGGTAATTTGTAGCCAAGCGCTCAGATGTCTCCAGAATTGCAACGGTGTCCCAGGCACATGTCATCCACGCACATCTTTGGACAATTTACAATAGTGCCCTGTTGACTTATCCAAATTGCAATTATGCCTCCGTGTAGAGGCTAACATTTAAAAAATGAGTTTAGGTTTCCTTAGTTATAATTCAGTCCCTCCGAGGACCATTTTGTTATGTTTCTTGTTATTTTATATTAGTTTATTTGCATTTATGCCCCTTGATTCCTTGTTGAATAACATTTACATATGAACTCTAATTGAGATGATTTAAAATGCATTTTGTTCCTTATTGAATTATTTTTAATATGGCATTAATAAATTCTCTGATTGGATTTGTAATTAAGAATTTATTTATCGGAGATAACTAATGTGTCATTCTTCATATTAAATGAACATTGGCTTCTTAATTATTCCTCAATTGGACCTTAATCCTTATTCTAATTATTTCTTAAGATTGACACGTAATTTAAGGGCATGACAATATGTATTGATACACATGTTGTTATTAATCCATTCTGTTCATTCTATGATAATTTATCATGCATTATAAAATCCATTAAAAGGCATTCTTATTCATATGTGATTTGCATTGCAAGGTGTTATTTCTTTGACCTAGATAATTTAACAATCACTTAGCATAGATATTAATACTTTATTAATTATATTAATAGCTTGTATCCTTATGTTCAACCCGGGACTTGTCTAGGATAAATTAAATCGAGCCACTCTTTACAAAGATCTAATTTACTCGGTTTTGATAAGTGTTAATTGGACATATTACAACAAGTAATAATTATCATTACTAGTTAGTGACTAATCAGGCCTGGAGGAGCAAGGGAGATGTTATTTTTCCTTTTCCTTTTTTTAAGTTTATATCATAGTTATTCGATTGAGGATGGATTAGCTTAACTCGATGCACTAGTTGAGTTAATGGATTACATTAACAAAGGGTCATGGATGTGAGACAGAGCGATTATTTAGGGTTTATCGTGTAATTCATGATTATCGAGGGTCGTGGGTGTAATTACAAAACTACTCAAGGTTATGGGTATAAATATTCCTTTAATATATCAAATCACATACTTCTCTCCCTTTTCTATTTTAATATATATATTATAGTATACTATCTTATCATCTATAACTTATATGATACTCAACATCTAATCATTTTTTCAAGCTTTAATAAAATCACATCACAACAAACTCTCCATCAAAATAACAAACACAGAAAAGGGTTATCCACCAGATAACTTTTTTTGAAAAGTCTATCCTCTACAAGAGAATCCTCTATCCTCAGCAGAGTTTTCAAGCAAAGTCAAGGTCAAAATAGAACACCTCAATAAAATTTCCAAATAAATTTCCACCCGCCTTGAACACCATCCTCCTCCGATTCTTTAAATTTCCATTATTATTATACAACTTATAGGCAACCTCGAAACAACACAATATACCTATGATAACATAATTCGATTTTAAATATATCACATCAAATGATATTTGTTATATATAGGGCTGTATGGGAGCAACATGGCTGCCTTACCCCATTTTTTTTTATCAATTTTTTTATTTTTTTGAAAAATATCACTATGTATATTCATCCCTATATCCCTCCTATACGCCATTCGAATTTCGTTAGAAACAGAGACTCCTACAGCCTCCATCCAGATAGGATTGTTTTAAAAAATCTCGCGACCGTTAAAAAATAACTCTCTAGATGGAGGCCGTAGAAGTCTCGCGAATTTCGAATAGCATATAGGAGGGATACATGGATGAATATACATGATGATATTTTTCCAAAAAAATAAAAAAAATTACGAAAAATAGGGTGCGGCAGCCTCATTTTTTCCATATATATTAACTTTTAAATTTTGCTACAATTCACATAACAAAATCTATCCACCACCTTTTCTCTATAAAATTAAACTAATCAATGCTAACTTTAGCAATGATTACCAATAGATATTTTATTTATTCATTGTAAATTTTAAAGTACTTATTCTTGTATAAGATATAATATATTTTTAGATATATTTTACATCAATAAATATAACAAAGGACTTAAAATTATTACTTGATATTGTTGTAGTGCTAATCTAAAATCTTACCATATTTGGTCTTTGCTCCGGCCTTCTTCCGCAACCAGAAGCAGCGTAGAAACATCAGCATGAGCACGACACCACCCACACTTGGGACAACGATCACAAGCGCTACTCTTACCCCGTTCTTTCTCTCTGCACACCAAACAATAGCATATAGGAGATAGACGCCAATTAAATTTAGATGATCAATAACGAGTGCTGAGATGAAAGTCGAGATATATAAGTACTTTGTTGCTTGCTTCGCTCATTGATCTCAGTCAACAGTGGAGAAGGTGAAAACGCTGGCGCTGGCGCCGGGGGTTTGAAAGGCGGCAACGAAGGCACTGCGGCGACAACCATGGGGAAAGTGAACATTGCGGAGCCGTCGTAGAAAGTGTAGACCTCGTAGCGGAAGTTGCAGCTTGCTGTTAGCACTCTGGCTCCTCGCTTCTTGTAGAACCTCGTCGTCGCCTCACGGGTGATGTCCTGCAAGCACTGGTTGCAGCTTCCCGGCGACAGGTCCCTGTTCTTGTAAGATTTCACTGTCATGTTATAGCAAACTTGCTGCTGCATTGTGATTAATTTGAATAATTGGCAGAGAAACGGTTTTACTTCCTTGTTTTAGATTGATACCTTGATTAGTGTCAATGGTTTAGCATAAAATCCCTCCAAGAGCGACACTGTTTAAGTTCGTGCATGAACATAACTTATATTGGGGACTTAGATTTCCTTCAATAATTATTATTTTTATTTTATTCTTTTCAACACATTCTAGTCAATCGGTCACGTTTGTTTGAAAAGAAAAAAGCATCTCGACTGACTCTCCTTTAAAAACCCATAGGACCTTCACCGCCGCGTTTGACTTTGCCAACTTGTAGAGGACGGTTTCCGAACACATTACGACGAATGCATGCAATCATACTTTTTGAATCAATCTAAAATAATATCAATCCAGCCTTGCGTATCATGTAGCGTTCAAAAAGTGGCATGTTAATAATATAACAATGAGGGGCCTTCAGTAGTAGAAGAATAAGGGAAAAAGATAAGAATGTATAAAACATTATTTCTGTTGGATTGCATGATAAGGATAAATAAAGATGGATAAATAGTAATTATTTGTTATTTTCTGCTCAACGAAAGGGAGTTGACAACGAGAAATAATAGGATTATATTGGATACGATTTGTTAGTTAAATGGAAGTTAATGGTAGGAGAGGTCAGGAATAGTGAAGAGGTCAGGAATAGTGAAGGAAATATTATTGCTCATTTTGCCTCCAGCTACAAAACGTGGACCGTCTCCAACGAACAGCTCCTGAAGTGAAATAATTTGTTGCTGTATAATATATCTTATTCCAACGAATATGTTATTAGATACCAATTTCAAATACATATATTTTACTTTCAATATACATATGCATTTTGAAGTCGCTGTTAAGTATACCACCAAAGCATGGTACGTATACGTAGTTGCATACCTCGTACACTGCACTAATCCGTAGATCCATGGCAGCTCGTTGCTGAAAGGGATCCGCCCCGTCGCAAACATAGGCGGCCGAGCCGACACGTTGTTCGCCGCGAATTCTGTCAGCCGTCCGATCATATCCCACACGGAGGTGTTGAAACGATCGATCTCTGTCGTGAGCTCCACCCTGTTCTTCATGTAGTACCTCCACCCTATCTCAACCTGCGACGCGATTCTCATATCGGAGTATCGGAGCAAGCAGTTGTCGTACCAGATCTCGGCGGTGCGCTTGTAGGAGCAGCGGTCGAGGATGTCGGAGGCTGCGGTGACGAGGCAGTCACGGCAGTTGGTGGGAGAGGCGTCGCCGCGGCACAGGGCGAGGGAGAAGACGCGGTTGGGGACGGAGCCTATAGAGGAGGCTGCGAAGCCACCGGAGGCGGAGGTGTTGGAGGGGAGGGAGCGGAGGAGGAGGAGAAGGTTAAACCAGAAGGTGGAGTTGGAGGTATACTGCAGGGTGGAGTCCGGGCAGTGGGAGGTGAGGGGAAGAGCCTGCCCTGAGGAAGGTGACGTAAACGACGTCACAAGGAGGAGGAAAGGGAGAGTGAGAGAAGCCATGTTGAAGCAGGGAGGTGACTCCTAGCCGCGTCACCCTTTTTATTCTATCACAAATCTTGCAAACTACAGTTTGCCTTTTTAGACAAGGGAGGAGACCTGAATAATCACTTATCCTTGTTTCCATGTGCCCACCCAAGGAAACGCTCTTTTGAGAGGAATAAATGATTGGGATGTTTACATTAATAACCCTCTATACTTGAATAATTAAAACCATTCACTGTTCCCAATTACACGTCAGACTTTAGATAGGACTCGTTTACACATTAGACCCTTGATACTAACTTTCATTTACATGTAAAACCCCTCTATTAGTTTAGTCCATCAACCCAACTATACCTAAGTTGATGTCATGTAATCATGATTGAATTCTCTCATTTTTTAACAACTCTCCCTCACGGACTTTTTTTTAGATAATTATTAGAATATTTTTAATTAATTAAATGGGCATCAACTTTCTTTATTTAAAAAGTTAACCACCAATAAGCATCTCAAGTGTCGATATGGGGAGCCATTGGCCATACTTTTGTGAAGAGATCAACAATCTGATCACTAGATCGCAAGTAAGGACACAACTCACCATCATCAGTCTTGTCACGTATGAAGTGTTTATCAATCTCTACATGCTTCATCTTGTCATGCATTAAAGGGTTAATGATCAAGTTTATTGTGCCTTATTATCACATAATATCTTTAGTGGCATGACTGGTTTAGTACCCATTCCTTCAATAAAAATTTCAACCACATGATCTTAGCAACACCATTTGCAAGCGCCTGCTATTTGGCTTCCTCACACAGACCTGGAGACCACATTTTTGTTTCTTGTTTCATCAAATGACCCGATTTCCACAAAGATATAAATATTGCCCTAATCTTGATCGTCTGTCATCAACAATCCTAGTCCAATCTCCTTGGCATTGAGATGGCCAACTCTTTGTAGAGGTATATATCTAAATCAACGTATTTGTAATATCAGTTTACTTCATGATTATGATATGCTCGGATGCAAGCATGTCTCCACTCCTATAGATGCTAACCATAAACTCAGCAAAACGGATGGTGAACCTTTCAATGAAGCTACCAAAGGTAGGTACCAAAAACTAGTTGAAAAATTAATGTATCTCACTCTCATAAGACCTGACATCACCCATGTTATAAATGTGGTCAGTGAATTTATGCATGTCCTTTCCACAATTCATATGGATTTTGTAAAACATGATTTTATGCTACATAAAGAAATCTCCTGGTTAAGGGCTTATGTTCAAAATATGTAGCAAGATTTTCTTTATGTTGTATATTTCTACAACATCATCACCGATTATAATTATTTCATCCGTATACACCAAAAATGGACCTCTTCTCGCCACACCTTTTGATGAAGAGGGTATGATATACATTAGCATGATGGTAGCCATTGTCTATCATTACTTTCCAAAGGCGTTCAAACCAGACAACTTAAGCCCATACAAAGCTCTCTTCAGTCTGCAACGCTCGGTCAGCTTCCACATACCCAGGAGCCATCTTCATAAAGACTTCCTCTTTGAGATTGTCATTCAAAAGGCATTTTTAACATCAAATTGGCACATTCCCACGAGAACTATACAACAAGGCAGATGATGACATGGGTTGTATTCATTTTGGCCACAAGTGCAAACATCTCGAGGTGGTCTATCCCATACTTCCGAATCTACCTATACGAAACTAACCATGCCTTAAATTGTCCACTTTCCCATCAGAGTTATGCTTAATTTTGTAGATCCACTTTCAAACTAACTAGATGCACACCTTTTGGAATGACCACAACATCCCAAGTGTCATTTTTTCCCGAGCCACCATTTCTTCTTCCATCGCACAGCACATCTCAGATCACCTTTTGTTCAGCTACATTCCTAGGAAGGTCAAAGAGAATTTATAACTGTAATAAAATTTTTATAAAATTGGACTCACCTTAGAGTAAGAAAGAAAATATTCCAAATGATAATTGAGTAGAAGGTTGATTAACCATGCTACCTTCCGCATAGCGATAAGATGGTTATCATCAAGGTTTCCATCATCTTTAGTCAAGTCATTGAGCATAGTGTTAGTATCATCAATTTGATCATCAAAAGAATAAGAGTTACTTTTTAGTTGTCATGGCTTAGATCATTCAGGGATTGATTGTGATTTTGGTTTGCTAGCAAATTTTATAGAAAATATATGTAATTTGTAATTTGTTAATGTATAATTGTTATCACTAATGGACTCTTACACTTATACGCCTAAAGTCATTCACTCAAATAATTAAGAGAGAGCTCACTTGAGAGAAGATTCTAGAAAAGAGAGGGTGGGAAAAAAATCTAGAAATTTCTCCACCTCTCAGCAAAATATCTTGACATTTTCTCTTAAAGGATAAGCATGGAAGAGGAATCTAGATCCATCTTCAAAAATATCTACACTCTCTTGGGGGCCTATAAATATTGCCCAAGAAGTCCCCATTTCACAACACAAGAACACAAGAAGCACAACACCATCCACTACCACCACCAGAGTCCTCCTCCTTCCAAGTCTTGTAAGTCATTCTTCCTTATTATAAACATTGTAAGTCCTCTTCGTGTAAAAGTTCAAGTCTTGTATGCAAGTTCAACTTTTAATGAAAGGAAGTTTTTGAGTTCACATCTGCCTTATGCATTGATCCATATTCTCTCCCTCTAATTTGCTTCTTATCCAGCATCAATCTTCCGTTGCCCCAACAAGTTTGGTATCAGAGTCATCACCATCCTTACATCCTTATTGAAGTCTATTTCTTATTTCTCCACACCACGACATCCACCTCCAACATACCTTTATTCAGTTACACCCAAAGCTCCAATCCTATATTTGATGGAGAAAGTTATAACTATTGAAGTCTTCAAATGAAGACCCTTTTCATCTCACAAGATTTGTGGGAGCTAGTTATATAAGGTTGTGAAGAGGTTACAGATGCGGAAGTACTTGCTTCACTAAGTGAAGGAAAGAAGAAGGAGATTAAGGAGAACAAGAAGAAAGATGCGAAAGTACTTCTCTTCATCCAATAAGGAATGGCGCAAATCTATCTTTTCTCGTATTTCTAGAGCAACTATTTCTAAAGAAGCATGAGAGATTTTAAAAAAGATTTTCAAAGATCTGTCAAGGTAATTTCCATCAAGCTTCAATCATTATGGAGAGGATTTTGATAACCTCTTGAGAAAAGATGGTGAAACTATCCAAGGGTTCTTTTTAAGATCTTCTATTATTACAAATTAAATTAGAAGTTATAGAGATATTATTTCATATAAGAAGGTAGTTGAAAAGATATTAAGAAGTTTGCCTGCTATATTTGATCATATTATTGATGATATTAAAGAATTCAAAGATTTATCTTCTCTTTCTGCATATGAATTAATGAGCTCATTTGAAGCATATGAGAAAGAATTAGCAGGTTTACTACTCAATCCTTAAAGCAAGTATTTCAAACAAAAATGAGAATATTCAAAGCTAAGAATAGAGATCATGACAAGCAAAGAAGGGGACAATATGTAAGGAAAAAAGAGCATAATGGAAGACATGGATCTAATAGAGGTCAAGACAATGGAAAATCAAAAGGAGGATACAATGAAAGAGCTCCAGTTACATGAAAATCTTCTTCCTATCGCATCATATGCAAGAAAGATAATAATGAATATAAGAATTGTAAATTCTGATGCATAAAGTGTAAGATAGCAAATAATTCTCAAAGATATTGTTGGTTCCAAAAAGACGAGTCTAATTATATTGCAAAAGATGAGGATTCCAACCCATTACTTTATTCTTGCATGAATGACGAGTCCTGGATAGCCAACGTTAATTATGGAGTATTATCGAGCGTTTAAATTAATGTTGAATGTGTCGTTATCATGTAATCAGAATCAGTGAAGAAATAACTACAATAAATTAATCAATTCTATTCGTTGTGATTTTATGTTTATTTTACTAAGACAAGTCCCAAGGTCGAACTCAAGGAGGCAAAGGAACAACCTAGAATTTTGTCTATCAAAATTAATGCACGATTTTGGAGAAGGTATTTTTTGTTATTTTGGGATGCAAATACCAATTAGGCCAATTTTAGGGACTAAAAAGTACAAATCAATCAAATGATATCTGAAAAATCCAAAACTTAGCCAAGATGCCAATTATGATGAAATGGATGCATTATAGTTTTTTTTGAATTTTTGTATGCAAGATAAATATTTTATGGCTTTATGAATGCAAACGTTGCGAATTTCAATATTTAAATATAATAAATATTAAACCTATTTATTTGTAAGGGATAAAATTATTCAAGATCTATCACTAGGTGATCGATCTAAGAAAAATCCTAAACCTAAAAAATATGAGATTTAATACCAACTAAAAATTAAAGATTGACATATGCAAAATGATTTTCACAGGAAAAATCATGCATGCAAATGCAATTCTTTTGGGCACAATATGAAATACAATTAATTCTACAATCCGTGAATTTTTGGCAATTTTTAGAGCTATGGTTAATTACTTATGAATTTTGAGGCACAAGATGGATAAAAGATGCAATTTTCGCAAGAACAATTATTTTTAATTCACCACAAACGACATAAATGTCAAGCATAAGCCATATTATAGAGAATTGGTTGAAGAATGAAGTTCTATTTTTATAAAAATAAAATGATGCAATAAAGTGGTTCAAAACAAAGGGGAAAAACAAGGGTCTATTAGCAATTACAATAAATAAATTAAAATAAAAGAGTTGCAGAGTGGGGACTAAAGCATAATTACGTAGATCTTAAGGATCTTTCCTGCAAAATTCCAGTGGTCACGTACGTGGCACGTGACCTTGGAGTGGCAGGAGCTGGTTGCAAATGAGGGAACCACCCAGGTGTCTTCTGCAATTTTCCCAATTGGTCACGTGCGTAGCACGTGACCCGTGGGCTGGGGGCTTTTGGCAATTAAGGTGATCTTCTAGGACTTTGACGCAAAATGTCCAAGGGAGGCACGTGCACGGTCACGTGCCCCCTGGTGGCTGACTTGGGCGTGAATCCGCAGGACTTTGGGGTGTAATTGCAATTGTTCCCTCCCCCGCACATGCTACGCACGCGGGGAGGGCCTCGGGCCTTGTGCCCGACGGTGAGGCGGAGGAGCAGGAGAGGCTCCTGGCCGGTGGAGCGGTGAGGCGGTCGATGGAGCTCTGGGGAAGGTGTTGCTCTTGGCAGTGTTTCCCGACGGAGGTAGATGAGCGGGCGAGGCAGCTGGCGGTCGGCGGTGCTGGCTTTTGGCATGGAGGAGGCGAAGGGGCTCCCCTATTATCGATGTTTACTGGCGAATGAGGAGTAGCAACGGAGGCGTGAGGCGGAGATGTTGATGGAGGTTGCATCGTTGTTGGCTCGATAAAGTAGATCCGGGGCTGAGCAGGGCCCAGGGAGGCTTTCTGCAACTAGGGGGGAACCTCGGACAAACACCGGAGAAGAAGGAGGTCGGGCTGTCACCCCGAGCCTCGTTCTTGTGTGCAGTCGGCGGACTGGGTCGGTGGAAGGCATTGCGGGGTTAAATACGTTCGCCGGCCGACCAATTTAGGGAATCGTCAACGGTGATTAGAGAGGGAAATCTGGGATGAGATACACATGAGGAGGGGGAGATCGAGTGGATGGGCAACAACGATTGGAGAAGGATTCGGGAGATTGAGGGAGATCTGGGACGAGATACGCAAGGGGATTGGCCAGAATAGGAAGGCGGGGAGGACAACGATAAAAATCTCGGGGAGGACCGGTGCGATGGAGACCCAAAAGGAGACTGGGGAAGACGACACAATGACCATCCGATCGGTCGAGATCGGGCGACCATGATGATGCCACGTGGCAACGAGTGGGACGGGCAGGTGGAGCACGTGCAGGGCACGCGCGGCGGAGACACGTGACCCATACATGCACCCTTTTTATTTTTTATTTTTTATTTTTTTAATAAAATGAATTTAACCAATGCCAAAAAAAGGTGCCACATGGCGGCTCTAGGAGCTGCCACATGGCACCTCCAGAAAATTGGAAAAATTAAATAAAAAAGATGATACAAAAAGAAATAATAAACGACCTCAGATCGAAAAATTTTCTTCATGAAAGTAGTTCGTCTCAACGAGATCTGCAACTTTCATGAAGAGACCTTTGGGGTATCCCATGCACATAGAATACCTTGATTTTTATGTTTTATAATTTTTTTGTTATTTTTAAACCATATACAAATCCGAAAAAATATGATAAAATCAAAGATAAATATTTACACACTAATCTAGATTTTTAGATTTTTATTAATTAGGAAAAAGAAGAAATAAAATAAAATACAAAAAAGATAATTTTTGTATAGACAATTAGTGAAGATTCAGACTCAATTAGTTTCTTTGATTTCAAGCTCAGTTTGGATTTGTATTTTTGTGCATTTTAAAACTTTTATCAAAGTAGATAAATGAAAGAGAAATAAAATAAAAATGGGTTAATTATGTACATAAAATAATAGATAAAAATCGCTAAAATACAAAATGAACAAAAGAGGTTCAAAATCCAACTTTCACATATGAGCTCCGATTCACTTGAACATGGTCTTGTTTTGAAGATTTTGAATGTACATTAGTTCAAAAATGAGTAGGATTAAATCGGACACTGTAATGAGGAAGGTATCAAGGTTTTAGTTCGGAAATCTTAGAACCAGGTTTGGGTTTTTGGTTCACTTTTTTATGTTAGTGATTTTTTTGTATTTTTCATTTATTCTTGTTAGTAATATGTACACAGTGGAAGTAGTTTCAAGTCATTTGGAGTTAACATGAATTCGTTAAAAATCATAGAAGTTAGGCTATTTTTACATGTCATTTTAGCTGGGATTTTGGCTTCTTATTTTGTGCAATAATGAGTGATAAAATGCAATTCTTATCAATACACACATGAATGCTAATTATGCAGAATAAATAAATAAATGCCAATGAATTTTAGGGATTTGATCTTAATTCATCCTTTTTAGAGTGATGAATCTAAGATTCATCACCCCTATACTTAAACCATGCTCGTCTCTTGGCATCGAAAGCAATGCAATGAGGTGAAATGAGATTGGGTCCCTTACCGAAATGATGAGCTAAAGGTGAAAATGAAATGACCTAATCTTTGGATTATTAGTGTGGTGGAACTTCTGTGAGACTTAGAATTTTAAAATCAACAACCTTTAAATTCTACACATCATTGCCACAATTTCGGCTCATAAGTCATCTTATATCAATCCTCTTCCCAAAGCATACCCCATGAACATTGAACAATTGACTCATGTGTGTGAAATGTTTTAGCTTTTCCCATCTAGAATGCTGGGCTACCATGCAAACCTCCTCTCCAGTAACTCGTTCTCAGGGATTCAGGTATTTCCTTCTAAGGTCCTGCCGCGCTGTGTTCACAATCGAATAGAGGGGGAAGATAGAAGAAAGAGAAAAGCACTGGGAAGATGACTAGTGTAAACACTTCTCCTTGTGAAGCCGGCAGTTTAGCTAAGTCTCCACCAAGATCTGCTAGTTTTCTTGAAGCTTGGACCTTTTTTTGGTCAATTGTGTATTTGGTAGTGTGCTTCTTTGTGTTTGGATTTTTGGTAGCTCTACTTGGACCTTGTTGTGCCCCTACGGATATGGAATCTTTTTTTCCGTACATATTTCGGGGTCTTAGAAAAAATTGTGCCCAACCATCCATCCCTTTCTGAAGCTTTCAACCCGTACTACGGTCTTTAGATGTCTACGCTACCAGAAAAGAAACTCACACAGTTTTCCAACACCCCGTTTGAGTTGAGTTAAGTGCATAGTGCGAGAGTACAAATTAATCCCTTATTCCAGAGTCGTACCCAGAATGAAGAGACCAGGTTAGACACTAAGAGTCAACTCTGCACATTGTCATGTGGAACTCAAAGAATTAAAGTCAATGACCTGAAGCTTCTAAAATCCTATTTCTCGGTGAAGTTCCTCTGAAAATTTAGGTGGATTAAAAAGGTCAAGTCCAGACCACTCTCGATTTCTGCTCATAACTCAGTTCAGAACCCAAGGACTTTTCACAAATGCAAATGCATATAATGCTGGATGAAGTGCAAGTTCGTGAAATGCAGACAATTTTTTGCGTGATTTTTGTGATGATTTTATTTGTTTTTGATTGATTTTTTAATGCAAAAATGAATAAGAAGCCATTTTTTTAAAATTGGTTGGACACAGTCAGTGTGAGTAGTAAATTTTTTCCTTTTTCTTTCCTTTTTTTTCCTGTTTTTTTTTCAAGTTAGTTACCCACTCTGTAAATACATATAGACTTACGTGCAAGTACAAGCTATGGGTAAAATATATACATAGTATATATACACATCCCCTATACTTAGTGAGTGTTGTGTCCTCA
Organism: Ottelia alismoides; assembly: GCA_037367405.1. Taxonomy (NCBI): domain Eukaryota; kingdom Viridiplantae; phylum Streptophyta; class Magnoliopsida; order Alismatales; family Hydrocharitaceae; genus Ottelia; species Ottelia alismoides. The sequence goes on along the minus strand of JAZKJV010008013.1, from coordinate 183,486 downwards.
GAGCACAAGAAGCATGGAGAAGACATAGCTCGGGCTAAGCATTAGAGAGCAAGGTTGCAAAAAGCGGTAGTCAGTATTCGATCGGCATGGTCACTGACTAAGGATTAATCGGCATTCGGGTGACTAATCGGATTTAGTCAACCATTAGTCAGTTTTGATTTTTTTAAATATATAAATCATTTTTATACATAGATTTGTACATTTTCTATACTTTCATAATGAAATAAAAGAAGTAATTGACTTTAAATATACCATCATTGCATATTAGAATAAGTTTGCTTTTTGTATTAACATAGATTTGTATATTTTCTATGCATACATAATGAAACAAAAGAAGTAATTGACTTTAAATATAACATTAAATATATTAGAATAAGTTTTCTTTAAAAAAGGGAAAAAACAATAAAATATAAAAACTTGATGTAAAAGTCGGCCGATTAGTCGGGTTGACCGACTAGGCCTAGTTGAGTCAGCTACCCCACTCCCCTCGACTCGACTAGTCGGACCGACTAGTCGGTCGATTTTTGCAAGCTTGTAAGAGAGTGAAAAAAAGAAAAAGATAGACTGGCCCGCCCCCTATACTTAGGTTGTGAATAGTCTAGGTATAGAAGAAGAGTGAAACTGAGGTGGACAGGAGATGTGAATGAGGAGAGTATATATAGATGGGCATCAGTTCCCCTATACTTAGGCTTTGGTCAGCCTAATTATAGAAGAAGGGTGGAAATGAGGCGATCGTGAGTTGGGGAGAATGATATGTACATATGGCATCGATCCCCCTTATACTTAGGCCTCAGCCTAAGTAGAGGAAGAAGATGTACAAGGAGACCGATGGGGACGGGAGGGACGGTGGATAGTCAATGATTAAAGCGGTTTTCGGCCGATCTTTTTGTGAGCATGTGGTGGGAGATCGAATTGATGAATATGCGATTTGTCATCTTTATTCATTTATTTTAGCTTAAAATCCCTTATAAAACGCCTGTATATAACACTAACTCCATATTCTTACTAACTTGCATTTGTGTGTAAATATTGTACACTTCTTACCATTTAACCTAAAATAAATAAAGAAAGAAAGAAAGGAAAAATAAAGAAAATAAAATAAAAAAGGAAGACTGTTAATATGTAATGGATACAGGCTGACCCAAACCCCCGAGAGAAGGTCAGGACTTGACCTGATCGACCAGGAATAAAGTAGGGGGAGATAGGGTCCTTAATCAGAAAATCCAAAAAAATGTGTGCTATGTATATTTGTATACTACACTATTTTATTTGTACCAGAATTGACTTCAAATCAAATAACTTTCAAAACCAAAGTTGTAAATAAAAATGTGTTCTAAATAATAAAAGTAATTGCACAATTAAATCATGCACAAAATAAAAGCAATCACACTTGGAAAAAGCCACTAAGCGATAATTGAATGACTAATTCCGGCTCCATATGAACTCAAATTGAACCAAACTCACTTCCATTGTATTCTAAATTAAATTATCTTTAAAATGACTGTTATTTCATAATATTTGGAGTTAAGGGTGAAAAGTTGGTTTTCTGGGGTGGTTTGTGCAATTTTCCATGTATTTTGTATATATTGTATTTTATAAATATTTGTAAATATTTTTACTAATTATTTTAAATATAAATAAAAAAATAAAAAATTTAAAACAAAAAGCTAATTTCCTTATTTAACTATGTATATCATGTACCATATGTATACAATATATGTATATAGTTGCTATTCTTAATTAACCATCATAAAAAAATAAAATTTTTTATTTAAATATATAAAGTGACGAAAATTCAAAAAAATTAGTTAATTTTTGAAATTTTCTTTAATACTTATCTTGTTATTTTATCTCATTTCAATTTTGTTGTCTCTCTTATCTCTTATCTTCATCCAAAAATTCAAACTCCATGATCTTTTCTATTTATATGGCTCCTTCTCCCTCATTCCAACTTTATCAATCTTTGGTGAGAGGAGTCCGATCTCCGAGAGTCTTCTTGTCGTAGAAGGGTGCCTAGCCTCCGAGCCATCTGGTGATAGCGCGTCGGCCTTCGTCGAGTTGATCAAGGTCTTCTTCCACTCCTAAGGTGAGACCCATCATCATTTTCTCTTATTCTTAATCTAGGATTAATCGTAGTTTCATTTTGTCGCATTTTAATTTCATCGTCATTTTTTATTTAATTAGATCTTAAAATTCATCACGATTTGATCCACAACCAACTCGATTTTTCATCCCATTTTCTTGATTTCTCCGCATTCTTTTCTATCTCACACGATCAATCAACTCTGACCACACATGGTGGTCGGAGAACCGGATTCGATTCCTCATTTTTGCCGGATCCCCGTTCACATATTCCGTTTGATTTTTGGATCGAACATCGTGTTCACATCCTAAATGTTTATAAATAAAAAATATAATAAAAAACAAACAAAAAATATATATTGTTTTTTCTGCCTAATATTTGTTTTGTAGGGAGTAAAAAATATAAAAAGAACAAAATAAAAAAACATTTTCCAGTTTTTAATTTCTTTATTTCGAATTTACAAAAAAAATAAAAAAGTTTTCTTTTGCATTCTATATTTACAAAAAAATATAAAAAATAATAAAAAACTTTTTGACGGTGCCCATCCGCAGTACCGCCAGCTCCTGCGGACATCTCCAGTCCCGCCGCGCGTCAAGGCAGTGGTGCAACCCCTCTACTGCCGTACGCCCGCCTCCAGCATCCACCTGAGAACGCCGATACCATGCCGCCTTGCTGCGTGAGCAACTCCAGTGCCTGGGAGCCAATTAGCACATGCCCGATGCACTCTCCTTCAACGCCAGACCTCCTCTGCCGTAGGGAGCCGAAGACCACCGACCATCGCATTCGCACCAGCCTGCGTGACGTGGAGGACACGCTTCGCCCAGGCGCACCGCACCGCCCTTCTGCTATGCCAATAACCTGCATCGATCGCACATCTCCAGAACGAACCGCCACCCGACCTGCGCAAGAGCCGAGCCACCTAAGGCCCGCCGTCCGCTCGCCTTCGTCCATGCAACCCGATTCCGTCGTCACCTCTGCCGCCGCCGTGTGCCTTGGGCCAGAAGGAAGAAGGGACGACGCCCCTTGGTTTCCAGGAAAAGAAACAAAAAGAACAGGAAAGCAAGAACCCTATCTAGTTAAAAAAATTGGAAAATTTCATTTTAGCCCTCTAAAGTTCTAGAAATTGCGCAAACGTCCTCGCCACCATCAAGCACACATATTTATCTGAGTAAATTGCGTACTTCATCCTGCAGTTTATTTTTATTACATTTTTCATGCAAAAACATTAACTTTTCACATTTCAGACCTTGAATTCTAAACCTTTATTTTGCTTGCTTTCCTTATTGATAAATGTTTTTTTTGGTCAATAAATCTTCCAAAAATCATGCTATGCCTCTAATGTGCTTATCTTTTTAGCATAAATTTTTCATTGCATTTTGTCATCATTTCTTATTTTAAAAAAATAAAAAACAGTATCATAAAAAAATGAATTTTACTCCAAAAATTCTAAAAATTAGGGTAATTCTATTTCATTATCTTTTAATTTCTATCCAAATTTCACACATTAATTCCTTTATAAAACCTAAAGAAATTGAAAATAGTAAAATATATAAAAATACTAAATAATTCTACAAAAATCCAAAGATTGTGATTTCACTTTCTGTTTGTAGATATTTGTTAAATTTATCGTAAAATACTTGTCAGGAGTTTTGGGCACTTAAAATATTTTTAAATTGCACATTACTCCAAGATGTGAATTGCTTCTCATTGTCACCACTGTTTGATTTCTAGAAAAATATAAAAAAAACATCTGAAAATTCTAAGAAAATTCCCAAAAACATTTCAAAGTCTTTAAAACTAAAAAATATTTCTTTGGATTTTTCCTGAGTATTTTTGATATAATTGAAAAATACAAATAGAGTTTGGTGTGCATAGTTATTCTTTTGTACATATTGTTCTTTATTTGAAAATTTAAAAAATGCAAAATTAAAATCACTAAAAATTTGAAAAATCAGAAAATAAAAAATAGAAATAAAAATTAAAAAATTAAAAAGAGAAAAATTCCACAAAAACCAACAAATAGTTTGCCTTTGAGATTCCTGCCTTTTCTTTTAATTGATTTTTTGATTAATTGAATAACCCTCGGGAATTGTAGCCTCCCCGAGTTCGATCCTATCTTTTATACAGGTAAATAAGTAGCAAAAATTTCTCTTGCTCCACAGTATTTTCTGTAATTATTTTACAACAAGAGAAGAAAAAAAATTTGTTTGTTTGTCACGGGATTTTTGGGGATAGCAACGACTTCCATATATTAATAATCAATCCTCGAAGATACCATGCTAACAAAATGGCGCTGTTGCCGGGGAAATAAAATAAAAAAAATCAAAAACCCCAAATTTATCCTGTCAAAAAATGACACCGTTACCGGGGAAATAAAATAAAAAAAATCAAAACCCTCAAATTTATTATGTCAACAAAATGGAGCCGTTGCCGGGGAGGCATGGCGAGTGTAGTTAGGTTTCTCTTTTGACATGCTGTTCTTTGTTGTAAATATCTGTTTACATTTTGCCATTCACTCCATTGTTCATATCAACTGCATTCATTTCATTATTTGTGCTCATATTTGATAATTGTGTTTTTTTTACACATTCTCCCTTTCTTTTTCTTGCGAGGGCCTTCGGAGCGAAGGAAGCAATCCTAGGAGAGCCGAAGCACCTAAGCGACGTGGAGGAGGCTTGATTCTTCACCGAGCCACATGATAGCGTGAGAGGAGGAGAAGAAGAATTGAAAGTGACCAAAAATGATTTATTTATTTATTCTAGGCATTTGAACTCTTGTAAACGAACATTCACTTGTTACGGGGTCTGTTTCGCCAAGTGCCGGTGTACTTGGGGGACCTCACCGGTTTTGTTTTCATCGACTTTATTTTTCTTTGTTTCACGGATTTCGTGAGCTATCTATTGATTGATTTAATTAATTTGCTTGAGTCAGGTAATTAATTAGGTCCAAACACCCTAAAGAAGAATTTCTGTACCTATAAAGTAGAACGTAATTTGGACTTAATCAAATTAACTTGTTCTTGCCCGTAAATAGAAATTATCATCTAGGACGGTTCACTTGCATTTGCATATAGGTTAGTTTATTTTTCCATATTTCAATTCTGTGCGGATCACTTGCATGTAGAGTGCTGCGATAAGGTACCGCATCTCTAACCCCCTGCATGCATCATTGTGTTTAATCGCACATTGGCATTTCCGATCTCCTTTCTTGTTTCATTCAATAAGTTAAAAAGGAAATTGGACACTCGGTAGGCGATTCTTTGAAAATATTTTAACCAAGTGACAACTGCCTAAATACAGGACTGCTAAAGAAACTCGACCATAAAATAAACACAAGGAAAAATCATTATTTTTGGGAGAGTAACCTCCTTATTGTTTGGTTTGTATGCGGCGAGAGAGCGACCCGCACACTGGGATAGAACCACGCCCGAATTCTTTTCAGACTACTATCTTGGATTAGTCATTCTCCAGTGAGGATCTCTCGTAGTCGGGTAAAGCGGCCCGCGACGTCCTTAACAACTAGAATTGATCGGGTAGCCGATAAATGGTCCGCAATTCATACTGGCCGGGGAAAGATCTAATTTTGGGATAAGGCCAGTCTCTGTGGAGCATTGTTTTCCTAACAGTTCGCTCTAACCACTCTGATAGATTGTGTTCTCACCAAACTATAAAATTGACAAGATAATTGACCGAACCTTTACGGTCTTCACATTGAGTTGAGTTTGTGAACTGGAGGGTTCTATTGTGTTTGATTTGCTTGTGTGCATACTCGATCCTTTTGTGCATATTTGTGGCCTTTTTCTCCATATCTTTTGACTTGACCCTCGTGCTCTCCCAATCCCGTCTTTTGTTTCAAAGATGGCTGATTGGAGTTATTTTAATCCGATCTTCGCGAACTTCTCGCACTCTCCAGACGCCCCACCTTCCTTTTTCCAGGAGGACTTTCCTCCTGATTTTTGTGCATATTCGCCTTACCCTTATTTCAGGAGATGGACTCTGATTTTCACCCACCCTCATTCAACCCACCCGATCCTAGGATTTTGGAGTCACTTTTCATGATTTCCACACTTGAGACACTGAACCAGATGATGGAGCATATGAATTTAAGGGTTAGCAATATATTTATCATAAATAAGAGCCAGAGCGCTATTCCACTGTTCGAGAATATGGATTTACTTGAGGATAATCATGAGAGCTTACACCTCGGTCCAAAATACAAAAAAATGAGAAAATTTTAAAAATCCAAAAAGATTCTGGGAGATACATTATTGATTCATTTTCTGAGAGAGGGCACCCATGCCAAACCAATTTTCCACACAGTCATCCACCACATGTCCCGACCTTGACCCCGAGGATTTCATTATACAGACTTCTCTTGGCAATCCTCATGTATAAGCTAATTCTGATCTCATCCCTTATATGGAGGAGGTCCAAAAATTCAAAAAATGTTGACTGAACCTAAAGTGGTAGCCACCCTTCATGAGATTATTAAAGCCCCACTTCAACAGGCCATGACAGATTTATCTACTCCTCAACACAAGAAGAGAAAGCGATGGAGAAGATCTGAGCATCACATCTTGACCATGGCCACTGCCTACGCCATCTCTCGCAATCCACATTTTACGAAAGAGGAACACTATCATACCTCTTGTGAGCTGCTTCATCTCTTAACATTCTTGTGATAACACTCTCCTTGATGACGGTTCGTCAATTAATATAATACCCTTCTCTATGGTACAATCTCTTTATCTTGGGCTTCTCAAGAAAACCAAGATGATAGTTCAATTGCTGATGGATCTATTAAGAGGCCAAAGGGTATTATAGAAAATTTGTCATTCTTATTAAGGCATGAAATTCACTTCTGATTTTGTTTTATTTCCCATGGAGACCTCCACCCCTATGGAGCACCCTCCAATCATCCTGGGACAACCTTTCCTCGCCTCTGCGGGAGCGCTATTGATTATGGTTTCAGGAGAGATTCACTCCCGTTCTGATGCAGGGAGCGATGTGTTGATCACTACACCCACTACTGACCAGAGACCTGCATCCCATGAGAGCCCGTACGTGTTAGCCAACCCCTAGGAATTTGACCTCGATGATAATATTAGAGATTCTTGTTATGTGTTGGATGAAAATGAAACCCAAAAAATCCTCTTCAACAAGGAAGACTCGGAAAGTATAGACCTTGGAGTTCTCGCTTCTGGTATGTGGAGATGCATTGATGACATCCGCGGAATTTACATGATAGAGACCCTAGAGCGTAAGGCAGACTCTGAGACTAGACATGACAAACATGATTCGACTACTTTCACTGATGAGTCCATTCCTATTCACCCTGATTCAAATGAGACCGATCAGGGCAAATTTGATTTGATTGCTTTTATAAAGGAATTTGGGCCTTTTGATAAAGATGATGATCCAGTAGAGGCTCACCAGGCTGAAATTGATCCTACTTTTTCGGGTAATGAATTCGAGCCTTTTTACTTTGATATTTGTGAGACTTCCCAGGCCAGACATGACCATACTACTTCCATTAACCGGTTTAGGCCTGCACAATCTGAAACCGCTGAGGATACATTCTTGGTCGATCCTGATCAGTTCTTATCTAATGATAAACCCAATATCGACCTACACCTTGTTAGATCCACACCTTAGCGGTCCTGCAAGAAGGTTCGTTTTCAACCTTCTTGACCTTTGTACATCCACTCCTTTTGTATATTCTTTCTTTTCACTTTTTTCTTCTTCCATTTTATCATTCACCCTTTTCTGTGTATGTATATATGCTATACTTTAGGATATGCTTTATCCTAAGTATAGGGGGTTGAATGATTTGTGTTGTTCATATTCGTCCTGTTCATCACTCCTGTTGTTGCCTATACTTAGGGATACTCTACCCTAAGTATGGGGGGTGATGTTGTTCATATCGTCTTTTTTGTTTTTGAGTCCATACATTCTCCGCATCGGTTTCCCCCTTTTGTACATTCTACTATACTTAGGATTACTCAATCCTAAGTATAGGGGGGGATCACCAACTTCTCTTCCTTTTATCTTTTCTTTGAGTCATTGTAGATAGGAGTCTTTTCACTTTTCTATACTTAGCACGAGTTATGTCTTCATTTGTCGCTCTCTGATCACTATGAGGACATAGTTCGAGCTAAGTATAGGGGGGTGTTGTATATATTGTATATATACTTTAGACATAACTCGTACTTTTTAAGATAATTATTTTGGGGGATATGTATATAATTTTATAAAATCTACATGTGTAAAAAAACAAAAAACAAGAAAAAAACAACAACAAAAACAAACAAAAAACAAAACAAAAAACAAAAAAAAACAAAACACAAAAAAAACAAACAAAAAAAAAACAAAAAAAACAATAAAAAACAAATACAAAAATTCTTGTATATACTTGTATATATTTTACTAACCTTTTTTCCTTTTTAAAAAAACTACAGAACCAAAAATCTATAAAAACTTGCATTAAAAAACACTTTCTTTTACATCTGTATTTTCTCCAAAAAAAATCCATAAAAAGTTCAAAATTAGAAAATTGTTTTAAAAAATGTTCTTTTCACATGTGCATCATTTTTTCAAAAAAAATTACATTCTTTGCATTATACATATTTTCTTGCATTTGTATATGCATTTTTCAGATAGTATTGACATTTAAACTATGTCTGGAATAAAATTGAAGAATGGAGCTTAGTTGGGCCTTAATCCAATTAACTTCAGAGGAACCTTATAAGAAATGGAGTTAAGACTTTTCAGGTCCTAGTGACTTAATTCTTTGAGTCCATAAGACTATGTTCATATGTCATCTTGATTAGTCTAAGTAGAACATTTAACAACAAACGCATGATTCTTTCAGACCATGGCTTATCTTGGACAAGCACTCTACACGTAACTCTTCATGGATGAGGTAGTGAGGTGGTAAATCTTTTGGCTTGGGGTAGCATACGAGGGTAGTACATCTAGGCAGAACCTCTCGTCTTCCTCTAGGGAAGGAAGTGTGTCTCAACTTGGTCTAGCGATGTTGAGGTCTAAAGACAAGATGTTGTGGGGTTGCAATAATGCTTCAAAAGAGGGATGGTCTACTGGCTCAAGAGGGAAAACTCCTTATGTACGTGTTGCACCTTGTATATGCTTTCAAAAAAAATATGGAAAATGCTGATCTCCAAAAGTGGACATGCCTGATTGAAAAGTAAAATGCCTGCCGGAGTGTATGTACAAGGATAAAAAAAATTTACAATAAGAGCTTCAAAGACACATTTTTGTAAGCTTGCAGCGGATGACTTGGCTACACTGGTCATGCATCCAAGGATAGGTAGCTACACTGGTTACCATCCATTCTTTTCTCCATCCCCTCTGCTTGAGTTGGTTGTACTTGAACTTAGAAGGGAATATCTCCGCTCCTCGAGGAAAGAGTTGCAAGACCAGGGTACTAGAGTTACCTTGTTGAGGGAGGCTGTTTCTTTGCTACTTCTAAGATGGAGATCTATACCTCGCGTACACCGTACAAGTAAAGATTCATAGTCATAAGAATTGGCGTATGTAGACTTGTTCTGACCTGACTATTGAGGAGACCTGAATAGGAGTCTAGTGAACTTAGAGGCTGTTAGGTTTTAAATCCATCTCCCATTAAGGTTCCGACACACTAATAATCCAAAGGTCTGACAGAGCTCCAAACTACAATTTTATGAAGAAAAGTTTAATACTCAATATTGTCCTAATTTCTTTATTTTCCCTTTCTTTTTCATTTTGTTCACTTATTCTTTCAAATAAGTGCTTACTAAAGGACTAGCAAAGGTAAAGCATAGGGGGATGATGAATATATGATTCGTCATCTTTATTCATTTATTTTAGCTTAAAGTCCCTTATAAAACACATGTATATAACACTAACTCCATATTCTTACTACTTGCATTTGTGTGTAAATATTGTACATTTCTTACCATTTTAACCTAAAATAAATAAAGAAAGAAAGAAAGGAAAAATAAAGAAAAAAGGAAGACTGTATATATGTAATGGATACAGGTTGATCCGATCCCCGAGAGAAGGTCAAGACCTGACCTGATCGACCAGGAATAAAGTAGGGGGAGATAGAGTCCTTAATCAGAAAATCCAAAAAATGTGTGCTGTGTATATTTTTATACTACACTATTTTATTTTACCTGAATTGACCTCAAATCAAATAACTTTCAAAACCAAAGTTGTAAATAAAAAATGTGTTCTAAATAATAAAAATAATTGCACAATTAAATCATGTACAGAATAAACGCAACCACACTTAGAAAAAGCCACTAAGAGGTGATTTAATGATCAATTATGGTTCCATATGAACTCAAATTGAACCAAACTCACTTCCATTGTATTCTAAATTAAACTATCTTTAAAATGGTCGCGATTTCATAATTTTTGGAGTTACGGGTGAAAAGTTGATTTTCTAGGGTGGTTTGTGCAATTTTCCCATGTATTTTGTACATATTGTATTTTGTAAATATTTGTAAATATTTTTACTAATTATTTTAAATAAATTTAAAAACAAAAAAATAAAAATTTCAAAGCAAAAAGCTAATTTTCTTATTTAACTATGTATATCATGTACCTTATGTATATAGTATATGTATATAGTTGCTATTCTTAATTAACCACCATAAAAAAAATAAAAAATAATATTTTTTATTCAAAAAACAATGTGACAAAAACTCAAAAAATTAGTTATTTTTTGTAAATATTTTTCAACACTTATCTTGTTATTTTATCTCATTTAAAATTTGTTCTCTCTCTTATCTCTTATCTTCATCCAAAAATTCAAACTCCATGATCTTTTCTATTTATATGGCTCCTTCTCCCTCATTCCAACTTGATCAATCTTTGATGAGAGGGGCCCGATCTCTGAGAGTCATCTTGTCGTAGAAGGGTGCCTAGCCTCCGAGCCGTCCGGTGACAGCGCGCCGGCCTTCGTTGAGGTGATCAAGGTCTTTTCCTCTCCTAAGGTGAGATCCATCATCATTTTCTCTTATTCTTAATATAGGATTAATCGTAGTTTCATTTTGTCGCATTTTAATTTCACCGTCATTTATTTAATTAGATCTTAAAATTCATCACGATTTGATCCGCAACCAACTTGATTTTTCATCTCATTTTCTTGAGATCTCAGCATTCTTTTCTATCTCCCACGATCTATCAACTCTGACCACGCATGGTGGTCGGAGAACCAGATTCGATTCCTCATTTTTGCTGGATCCCCGTTCACATATTCCGTTTGATTTTTGGATCGAACCATCGTGTTCGCATCCTAATTATTTATAAATAAAAATATAATAAAAAGCAAACAAAAAAATATATATTGTTTTTCTGCCTAACATTTGTTTTGCAGGGAGTAAAAAACATATAAAGAAACAAAATAATTTTTTTTTCAGTTTTTAATTTCTTTATTTTGAATTTACAAAAAATATAAAAAAAGTTTTCTTCTGCATTCTATTTACAAAAAATATAAAAAAATAGTAAAAATTTTTTGACGGTGCCCATCCGCCGTTCCGTCGACGCATGCAGACATCTCCAGCCCCGCCGCGCGCCAAGGTGGCGGTACAACCCTTCTACTACCGTACGCCCGCCTCCAGCATCCGCCTAAGAATGCCGCCTTGCCGCGTGAGCAGCTCCGACGTCTGGGAGCCGATTCACACAACGCCCGACGTACTCTCCTTCATCGCCAAACCTCCACCGCCATAGGGAGACGATGACCACCGACCACTGCATTCGCTCCAGCCTACGCGACGCGGCGGACACACTCCGCCCTGGCGCACCGCGTCGCCCTTCTGCTATGCCAATAACCCGCGCTGACCGTGCGTCTCTAGAACGAACCGCCCACCGACCTGCGCAAGAGCCTAACCATCCAAGGACCGCCGTCCGCTCTTCTTCGTCCGCGCAACCCGATTTCATCGTCAACCTCCACCGCCGCCGTGTGCCTTGGGCCAGAAGGAAGAAGGGGTGGCGCCCCTTTGTTTCCAGGAAAAGAAACAAAAGAACAGGAAAGCAAGAACCCTAGCTAGTTAAAAGTTTTTTGGAAAATTTTCATTTCATCCCTCTAAAGTTCTGGAAATTGCGCTAACGTCCCCACCACCATCAAGCACACGTATTTATCTGGGTAAATTGTGTACTTCATCATGCAGTTTATTTTTATTATATTTTTCATGCAAAAAAATTAACTTTTCACATTTCAGACTATGAATTCCAGACCTTTATTTTGCTTGCTTTCCTTATTAATAAATGTTTTCTTTGATAAATAAATCTTCCAAAAAGCATGCTATGCCTCTAATGTGCTTATCTTTTTAGCACAAATTTTTCATTGCATTTTGTAATCATTTCTTATTATTAAAAAATAAAAAACAGTGTCTTTTCTCTTTCAGAAATTAAAAAATTCATAAAAATTTCAATATTACTCCAAAAATTCTAAAAAAACCAGGGTAATTATATTTCATTGTATTTTAATTTCTGTCCAAATTTCATGTATTAATTCTTTATAAAACCTAAAAAATCAAAAAATAATAAAAACTTTAAAAAATCATAAATAATTCTACAAAAAATCCAAAAATTATGATTTCACTTTCTATTTGTAGATATTTGTTTAAATTTTATCACAAAAATACTTGTCAGGAGTTTGGGCACCTAAAATATTTTTAAGCTGCACATTACTCCAGGCTGTGCATTGCTTGTCATTGTTACCACTATTTGATTTTTAGAAAAATATAAAAACATCTAAAAATTCAAAGAAAATTCCCTAAAACATTTTTAAAGTCTTTAAAACCCAAAAATATTTCTCTGGATTTTTCATCAGTATTTTTGATATAATTGAAAAATACAAAAAGAGTTTGGTGCGCGGAGTTCTTCTTTTATGCATATTGTTCTTTATTCGAAAATAAAAAAATGTAAAATTAAAATCACTAAAAATTTGAAAATCAGAAAATAAAAAAATAGAAGTAAAAAAACAAAAAAATTAAAAAGAGAAAAAAAATCCACAAAGACCAAGGATAGTTTGCCTTTGAGATTCTTGCCTTTTCTTTTAATTGATTTTTTGATTAATTGAATAACTCTCGGAATTGTAGCCTCCCTGAGTTCGATCCTGTCCGCTATACAAGTAAATAAGTAACAAAAATTTCTCTTGCTCCACATTATTTTTTTAATTATTTTACAGCGAGAGAAGAAAAAAATTTTGTTTGTTTGTTACGGGAATTTTGGGGATATCAACGACATTCATTAATAATTTTCGATCCATGAAATTCCTATGCCAACACTAGTGATAAGAAGGAGATGAAGCATATGATTCCCAAACATTATCAGTGTTATCCTCAGAGAAATCATGTTGGAGATTAGATGAAGTGTATGAATCGGATGAAAGATAACCATCATCGGAGTTATCGTTAGAGGAATAGTATTTGAAAGTGGAGGCATTCCAGATATTCTTGTTCTTTAGTTTCTTCAGTTGTTTTCTCAGAATTTGTTCCATCTTGGTATCAAGCGATTTGTCCTCAGATGATGAATACTCTGAAGCACCAGTCTCAGTAAGCTCATAAGAAATTATTCCAGTATATTTAATGAGGCCAGGAGAATCGGCTTTGGATGGATGATAGTGAGGAACGAGAGTCATCCAACAGGAATCGAAATTTGGATCCTTGCAAAGATAGGGTTTAAGAACTGCCGAACAGACCTCACTCATGTAGATTACCTTTTCCAGACCTGATGGGGAATCATCAAATGATTCCTCTTCTGGAAGGTCAAAGGCGACTTTCTTTTTATATGAAGGAGTAAACATTTTGTTTCGTGAAGATGTTTGTCCTGGGAGTGAGGTGTTGATACTCGAGTCTCTAGATGAATAACATTAAAAATTTTCTCCTTGGTCGGTGTTCGTCCCATGTATTTGTTTTTATTTTTCTTAATGTTGGTTCACTCCTGAGTTGGATTGATTTGGTCAAGGTAGTTAGAGAGGGTTGACTCAGGGTAGCCCATGCATATGTCTCATGATCATATAAGAAACATTTTTCTATGGTGAGAGTAGCAAGAAATGGAACAATGGGGAGAGTCTCTGCATTTTCATTCTCATTTGACTTGATGTTGGTGCATTCCTGTGTCGGGTTGATTTGATCAAAGTGATCAGAGAAGATTTCGATCGATTCAGGATGCGCCCATGCATATGTCTCAGGATCATATGAGGAGTCATTTCCCATGGTGGGAAAAGAGGGAAATGGAACAGTGGGGAGAATCTCTAAACCAATAGTCTCATCAACAACTGCTATCTCAGGTGTAGCAACGAGATAGGGCTCTTCTACTGCTTGATGGTTATGACTGTCGAGGGGTTTGTGGGTTGCCTTAGAAAATCGTGGTTCTTCAAAGATTTGTTGAGATCGAAGTGCTCCTGATGCTGTAAAATTGATTTCCCGAGTCTCACACTCAATAATTTCCTTATCCAATGCTAAGAATGGCTTTCCAAGAATGATCGAAGACTGGGTGAATTCTCCTTGATGCTAAATATCAATGATCGTGAAGTCTATTTTGAGTGGAGCACCTTGGAATGTAATGATGATTGAAATTGTTCCTCTCGACCACTTTATCGATCGATTGGCCAGTTGAACGATCTCTCTTATTTTTCTGATAGGTTCGAGTTTGAGCTTGTCAAATACAGAGGTCAGGAGGATATTGAGTGGTGAGTCGTCATCGATTCGAGCGTGGGTAAATGTGATGTCTTTGATTCCATAGTCAAATCCGGGCAATCGCTTCACTATGCGGCTCTTGGTTTTTCTCCTCAACACTAAGAAGGTGGCCATTGACAAAATATATCTTTCAGTCTTTATTCTTGTCTTGTTCGACTTTTTCATCATTAATTTGTTCATTACAAACCCTTTAAGGTCGGGGAAGTGTTCAATGGCCTATATCAAGGGAAGTTAAAAAATCAGTCTCTTCTCCAATGCTTCCCGTACAACAGGATCCAAATTCTTCAGATTTTCTTCGGTTTCAATTTTTATGTATTTTTCTGGATTTTCGATTTTTTGAGTGTTTTTGAATATTTCAATTTTTTGGTATTTTCTGTGTGGTGTGTTGATGTGGTGTGTTCCCTAGATGATGAGGGGTTTTAATTAGTCGAGTAAGAGTCAGAGTCAGAGTTATTCCTGCAGAAGTGTCGCTGTCAGAGTTGTCCCTAGGGTGAACATAGTTCACGAGTTTCTGAATATCCTCAGGTTTCTCAACATTAGATCCATTTATTTCATCCTCTTCTTTCATACCCGAGCTTCCGTAAAATGAAATTAATCGATTTTTGAATTTTTCCTCCATCAATTCATATCTCTTACTTATCCTCGAAATGTCATCCTCTAAAGAATTTTTAGGAACAGTTTGTGTGGTTTTTAGCTATTGAATTTGAGATCTAGTCATTGCATCTTCCATTTTCATGTATGACCTGGGAGAAGATATTCTTGGAATATCTAATATATGATCTTTATATTCTGAAAATTTCTCCTAAAAAATCATGGAAAGAGTCTGCTTGATGTGAAGGCCACTATCGGTCTCATACTCAACATGGTGCGATTTAGGTATGTATAGTTGGTTGGAGTAGATTCCATTCCTTTGGTCATGATTGCTCGGACCCTAATACTGTGGAGTCAATATACATGGATTATGTGTGTCAATATCATAAGTCCATTCCTCTGTATGACTGTCATGTCTGAAGGTCGGATTGTCACATTTAATCCAAGATGGAAGATTATCAGGTGCGGGCCAATCCTCTTGATATGTTCGATCCTCCATTTTATTCCCAATGGTCAAATCTAGTTGTGGATTTGTGAAATATTGACCTGTTCCAACAATATGGTGAGGAGAGATTGAAGTCAGTTGGAGTTGTTGTCTCGGTCGGTCATTCGTCTCAAAAGTGGTTTGATGTTCAAATGATTCATGATATCCAACGAGTAATGGGTCAATCCAAGATGGTAGTTGCTCATTTGTGTTCAAAGGTGGGGAAGGTTGGAAGATGTGAAGAAGTGTTAAATTCGATCGGATTCATCACGTGGTTAGAATCTCCCATGAATGATGGATTGACATTTACATAATATGAAGGATAGATTGTATGATCAGAATATAGAGGATTGACATACGAAGAAGTGGAGACCTCAATCGGTTGTTGGTTTGTATGATCCGAATACAAAGGATTGTCATTCATGAAGTAGATCGGATTTGTAGAGAGGGTTGGATCTATTTGTGGGTGAGAGTCCCTTGTGGAAGTTGGATGATGTCTTGTTGGAGGAGATTTTGAAGCTTTGGGTCTAACTTAGACGAATTCATTTTCATAATATAGCTCTAATGGATACTTGGACAAATGTCCCGTCATTTTTGAATGAGATGACATAATGGATGATGATTTAGGTTTGATCGAGATGAATTTATTTTTATAATACAGATATGGAGGGTACTTGGACAAAAGTTCCATAATTTTCGAAGGAGGTTTTTTGGTTGACATAATGGATCTTGGTTAACGATGTTCAAGTACTTAGGATATTCAACAGAAGAAACCTTAACTGTTTCAGATAAGAAAGGAGAGTGATGGCATAAGTGTGTAGTTTTTGATCTTTGAATCCAGTTTACGCACACCAATACAAACACAAATCAAATCCCAGGTTCACCAACTCACACAACAAAGTGCAAGAGTTCGGCAATTTATCTTTTCAATTTTAGTCGGTGATAAATTCAATCTTGGAGAAAATTTAGCTAGCTGTTAGGTGCCGAAAATTTTCTTAAAGACTGGCCTGAATTCTTACGACTAGTTGCATCCACTTTAAGCCAGTATGGTGTAAGTACGGACCGTAAAACGGCTACCCGTGTTACTTAAGGATGGAGCCTAGCACAGTGTCCTTTAAACCACCCACTCTACTAAGGAAATCTAGACCGTTTACCTGCTACCTGTTATTTCCTCATTGAGAAGTAGCTAATCGTTTTTAGAATCAGTAGTCTGAACAAAAATTTTGGAGCTGGGCTCTAACCATAAGTGTCGTCTCCCGCTCACTCAGAAAAATAAATACATCCAAGGTCGGGATTGCTCTCATGCAAAAATTCTTGATTTTATGAGTTAATTTAGTTGGCTTTGTTTAGCAGTCCCAATTTTAATTAGGCGATAACTGAAAAAAATTAGATGAGCACAAGTGCACGTCTATCATCCAGTCCCAATTTCCTTTGATTTTTAAGTGACAAAATAGGAGGGAGAAATTTGGGAAAAGCCGATGCACGCGAAAAATAATGATGTATGCTCAGTTAGAAGACTTACAGTAATTCCTCACAATCTCCATGCGGGATGGAATACAAGAATTGAAAATTTATTCTATATGAATGCAAGCCAATGAAAACCGTACGTAGCAGAAAGTTCTATTATCCAGGAAGAAATGAGTTAAATTTTTGACTAAATTGAATGATATAATGTGCGTCTCAATTAATGTGAAGTGTGGTCCTAGGTTCTACGAGCACAATAAAAAATTAAATAAGCTCTAATAGTCGTATGTGCAGGTCTATCCTAAATGCCTCTCAAGTCAGGCCCTACCCTTACCGGAGAGTGAAACAGTCATGACACACCACAAAAATAGTTCAAGGTCTTTTGCACACGCGAGAGTCCAAATGAAAATCGCTAGAAATGAGCAATTAATTACACAAATTAAAATTACAGAAAATAAAACCCTCGACTCTACTCTCTCTCATGACTCGACTCGATCTTCATTTTATTTGTGGTTTTCAGGTGTCGGTGAAGATGCGTCGGTTTTTGTGAGAAACTGCTCCACGTACGTCCGGTACCTTGCAAGAAAAATAAGAGAAAGTGTAAGAGAGTGATACGAAAATAATCAAAAATAAAATAAGAAAATAAATGCTGGAAATAAAATAAAATAAATGCAGAAAAGAGAGAAAAAATGGGAAATATACAGTGAATATTCGGGGGTCAGACTACCCAAATGTGGAAAACCAAACAAAAATTTTTTAGACAAAAAACTAAGCCATTTGCCTTCCCGGCAACGGTGCCATCTCACGAGTCCTGGATTGCCAACTTTAATTATGGGGAATTATTGATCGTTTAAATTAATGTTGAATGTGTCATTGTCAGGCAATTACAATCGATCAAGAAATAACCACAATAAATTAATCAATTTTATTCGACATGGTTTTATGTTTATTTTACTTGGGCGAGTCCCAAGGTCGAACTCAAGGAGGCAAAGGAACAACCTAGAATTTTGTCTATCGAAGTTTGTGCACGATTTTCGAGACGATATTTTTTTGTTATTTTGGGATGCAAAATGCAAATTAGGCCAATTTTAGGGACTAAAAAGTAAAGATCAATCAAATGATATCTAAAAAATCCGAAACTTGGCCAAGATGTCAATTAGTATGAAATGGATGCAATGTAGTTTTTTTTAATTTTTGGATGCAAGATAAATAATTTATGACTTTATGAATGCATATGATGCGAATTTCAATATTTAATTATAATAAATATTAAACCTATTTATTTGCAAGGGATAACATTATCCAAGATCTATCACTAGGTGATCGTTCTAAGAAAAATGCTAAACCTCAAAAAAATAAGATTCAGTATCTATTAAAAATTTAAGATCAAAATAGGTAAAATGATTTTTTATAGGGAAAAGAATGCAAGCAAATCAATTCTTTTTGGGCATAATGTGACATACAACTAATTCTACGAACGTGAATTTTTGGTGAATTTTAGGGGCATGGTTAATTACTTATGAATTTTAAGGCAAAGATGGTCAAAAGATGCAATTTTCGTAAGAACAATTATTTTTAATTCACCACAACCCATAAAAATGTCAAGCATAAGTCATATTATAGAGAATTAGTTGAAGAACAAAGTGCTATTTTTATAACAAGAAAATGATGCAATAAAATGGTTCAAAACAAAGGAGGGACACAAGGGTCTATTAGCAATTACAATAAATAAATTAAAATAAAAGAGCTGCAGAGCAGGGACTAAAGCGTAATTACCTAGATCTCAAGGATCTTTCCTGGAAAATTTCCAGTGGTCACTTGCGTGGCACGTGAACCTGGAGTGGCGAGAGCTGGTTGTAAATGAGGGAACCACCTGGGTGTCTTCTGTAATTTTCCCAATTGGCACGAGCGTAGCATGTGACCCGTGGGTTGGGAGATTTTGGCAATTAAGGTGATCTTCCAGGCCTTTGATGCAAAATGTCTACGGGAGGCACGTACACGGCACGTACCCCCTAGTGGATGAACTTGGGTGTGAGTCCACAAGACTTCGGGGTGTAATTGCAATTGTTCTCTCCCCTGCACGTGCTACGCACGCGGGGAGGGCCTTGGGCCTTGTGCTCGGCGGCGAGGCGGAGGAGCAGGCAAGGCTCCTGGCCAGAGGAGCTGCGATGCGATCGATGGAGCTTTGAGGAAGGCGGTGCTCTTGGCGGCGTTCCTCGGTGGAGGTAGAGGAGCAGGCGAGGCGACTGGCGGTCGGTGGTGCCTGCTTCTGTGGCGCGAAGGAGGCGATGGGGCTCCCCTATTGTCGATGATGACTGGCGAATAAGGAGTAGCGGCGGAGGTGCGAGGTAGAGATATCGATGGAGGTTGAGTCGTCATTGGCTCGAAGGAGGAGATCCGGAGCTGAGCAGGGCCTGGGGAGGCTTTCTGCAATGAGGGGGGAACCTCGGACCGCGTCAGATAAGAAGGAGGTCGAGCTGTCACCCCAAGCCCCATTCTTGTGTGCAGTCGGCGGATTGGGTCGGTGGAAGGTGTCGCGGGGTTAAATACGTTCGGCGGCCGACCAATTTAGGGAATCATCGGCGGTGATTGGAGAGGGAAATCTGGGACGAGATACGTACGGGGAGGAGGAGATCGTGTAGATGGGCAACAGTGATTGGAGAAGGATTCGAGAGATTGAGGGAGATCTGGGACAAGATACACACGAGGATTGGCCAGAATAGGAAGGTGGGGGGAGACGACAATGAAAATCGTGGGGAGGGCCAGTGCAACGGAGATCAAAAAAGGGGACTGGGGAAGACATCACAACGACCATTCGATTGGTCAAGATCGGACGACCACGATGATGCCACGTGGCAGCGAGTGGGACGGGCGGGTGGAGCACGTGTAGGGCACGTGCGGCGAAGGCACGCGACCTGCACGTGCACCTTTTTGTTTTTTTATTATTTTTTTTATTATTTTATTATTTTATTTTTTTAATAAAATGAATTCAAATAAGGCCAAAAAGGGTGCCACGTGGTGGCTCCAAGAGCGGCCTCGTGGCACCTCCAGAAAATTCGAAAAATTAAATTAAAAATAATTAAAATAGAAATAATAAGTGACCTCGGATCAAAAAATTTTATTCACAAAAGTTATTCGTCTCGATGAGATATACAACTTTCATGAAGAGATCAAAACCAAAATCGATCATTTTCACAAAGCGATATTTTGGGGGTACATGTACACAGAATACCTTGATTTTTGGGTTTTATAATATTTTTGTTATTTTTAAATTAGATATAAATCCGGAAAAATATGATAAGGTCAAAGATAAATATTTACATATTAATCTATTTTTTGGATTTTTATTAATTAGGAAAAAGAAGAAATAAAATAAAATACGAAAAAGACAAATTTTGTATAGACAATTAGTGAAGACTCGGACTCAATTAGTTTCTTCGATTTCAAGCTCAGTTTTGATTTGTATTTTTGAACATTTTAATAAAACTTTTATCAAAGAATACAAATGGAGGAGAAATAAAATAAAAATAGGTTAATTATGTACATAAAATAATAGGTCAAAAACCGCTAAAATACAAAATGAACAAAAGAGGCTCAAAACCCAACTTTCACATATGAGCTCCGATTCCCTTGAACTTGGTCTTGTTTTGAAGGTTTTTGAATGTATATTAGTTCAAAAGTGAGTAGGATTAAATCGAACATTGGATGAGGAATATATCATGGTTTTAGTTCGGGAATCGTAGAACTAGGGTTTGGGTTTTTTGTCCACTTATTTAGGTTAATGATTTTTTTGTAATTTTCATTTATTCTTGTTAGTAATATGTACATGGTGGAGGTGGTTTCAGGTCATTTGGAGTTACTATGAATTAGTTAAAAATCAGGGAATTTAGGCGATTTTACATGCCATTTTGGCTGGGATTTTCGGCTTCTTATTTTGTGCAATAATGAGTGATAAAATGCAATTCTTATCAATACATGTATGAATGCTAATTATGCATAATTAATGAAGAAATGTCAATGAATTTTAGGGATTTGAGCTTAATTCATCATTTTTAGAGTGATGAATCTGAGATTCATCAATGAACACTAAAAAAGTGTCTAAAGATATTTGGTATGTCGATAGTGGTTGTAGTAACCAAATGACAGGGAACACCGATGCATTTATGAGCCTTGAGAAAGGGCATAGCTCGCAAGTTAAGCTCAAAGATGGAAAGCTGCAAAATGTGGAAGGTAAAGGAGTTATTGCAGTACAAACAAAAAAGGTATTTCTAAACTCATTCATGATGTTCTTTATGTTCTCGGTTTAACTGAGAATCTTCTAAGTGTGGGTTAGCTTATAAATAATAGATATTCTCTAAGATTTGACAATGGAGTATGCAAAATCTTTGATAAAAGAAGAAAGTTACTAATTACAGATATTAAAATGGCTCCAAATAAATTCTTTCCGTTATCAATGCTTTTAAAAGAAGGCTATAATCTAAAAGCTATAAATGAAGATGATCACCTATTATGGCATTTCAGATATGGATATTTAAATTTTAGAAGCCTCATGTTATTAAAGAAGAATACTTAGTTGTGAGACCACCATTCATAAAAAATGAAAGTATATGTGAAGGATGCATATATAACAAGATGCATAGATTGCCATTCACAAAGACATCATGGAGAGCAAAATCTCCACATGAATTGATACACTCAGATTTATGTGGACCAACTCAAACTTCGTCTATCAATGGAGCCATGTACTTTCTATTATTTGTTGATGATTATAGTAGAATGATGTAGGTTTACTTCTTGAAAGAAAAGTCAGAAATCTTTTCTACTTTTATCAAGTTTAAAGCTTTCATTGAAAAACAAAGTGGAAGAAAAATAAAAGTCTTCCGATCAGATCGTGGAGGAGAATTTACATCCAAAGAATTTTAAGACTCCTGCATAGCTCAATGAATCAAGTAGGAGCTAACAATAAGATCTACTCCTCAACAAAATGGAGTAGCTGAAATAAGAAATCAAACAATCGTTGAGATGGCAAGAGGCATGCTGAAAGGTAAGGGTCTTCCTAACAAACTTTAGACGGAGGCAATAAATACAATTGTTTATATATTGAATCGATCTCCTACCAAAGCAGTATTGGATAGAACACCTTACGAAGCTTGGTATGAAAGGAGGCCAAGGTTAGTCATTTCAAAATCTTCGCCTCTATTGCATATGCTCATATTCCATCTCAAATTAGACAAGAAAAGTTTGATGAAAAAAGAGAAAAATATATCTTCATTGGATACTGTGATAAATCTAAAGTTTATAGATTATATGAGCCAAAAGAAGGGAAACTAATTATATCTAGAGATGTCATCTTTGATGAACCATCTTCATGAAAATAGGATGATTCTTCAGTGCCACAAAAGCAAGTTGTAGCTGAAGAAGATAATCCAAATGATGAATACATTTTACCTTCAATTCAAAGATTAATTGGGCCAAATGTCTTTGATTCAGAACATCAACAACAAAAGGTACAGTCTCTTGAAGAAATTTATACATCATCTTCTGTTATTTCTTTATTTTCGTGTGAGAAACAAAAATTTAAAGAAGCAATTAAAGAAGAAGTATGAGTTCAAGCAATGAATGAAGAAATTGCAAACATTAATAAAAATAACACTAGGGAGCTCGTGGACCGGCCTAAGGATAAGGATGTCATTGGTCTTAAATGAATTTATAATGTCAAATATAATGAAGATGGTTTTATTCACAAGTATAAAACACGATTGATAGCCAAAGGCTGCTTGCAATAACCATCTATTGATTATAATGAAACTTTTGCACATATTGCTCGTATGGAGACAATTAGAATTTTGCTTGCGCTTGCTGCTCAAAAGAAGTTACCAGTTTATCAATTTGATGTTAATTCTGCACTTCTTAATAGAAATCTTGAAGAATAGATTTACGTTGAACAACCTTAAGGATATATCTCCAAAGATAATGAAGAAAAGGTTTATCATCTTTGCAAGGCTTTGTATAGCTTAAAGCAAGTACCAAGAGATTGGAATAATAAAATTGATGGATATTTTCATTATAATGGATTTCTAAGAAGTCTCAATTAACTATCTCTTTATGTGAAGAATGAAGTATGCTTAATTTTCTCATTGTCTATCTTTTTGTTGATGACCTTATATATACAAGCAATTATCTCACGATGATTGCAAAATTCAAGAAAGTTATGATGAAAGAGTATGAAATGACAGATCTCGATCTTTTGTGATACTTTCTTAGTATTCAAGTTCAATAGAAAGAAGGTGAAATATTTATCTCTGAAGAAAAATATGTTCATGATCTTCTCAAGAAATTTCATATGTCAAATTGCAAGCCAGAAGCTACTCCTATGGCTGCTAATAAAAAACTTTCCACAAATGATGGAGCTGAAGAAGCTGATGGTTCGCATAATAGGAGTCTTATAGGTTTCTCCCGATATAGTATATGCAGTCAGTGTTATATCAAGATTTATTAGCAAGCTAAGCAAGCTTCATTATGTAATTGTAAAAAGGATTCTTCACTATTTTCAAGGTACCAAGAATTTTGGAATTAAATATACTTCAGAAGAAGATAATTCTCTCAAAGGCTACTCATATAGTGATTCGCCCGGATCTTTTGATGATAGAAAAATGTAACTGCCTTGTGTATCGCTTGAATTTTCGAAGTAATGGCGCTTCTATTGTACGTGATCGAGTAGGGCCTTGCCAACGACGGTATTCCCACCTTGTATGGAACACTGACATGGTCTGAAATACCGGGCATATGACACGCCTTCATGGGGGTGTCTGTCTCTCGGTTTGCGTCCAAGTAGGTTCTTGCACGCTCATGGGTGATTCTGTTGCGAGCGAGAACCGAAGTAGCAATTTTACATACCAGCTTCCTCTCTCTATTTCTTTGGCTGAGTAGGGATCCAAGAAGGATTACAAGAACCTCAAAAAGTGCAGACTACTGATTACAAAGGTGGAGGACAAGTACGAGATGCTTTTCTGGCAGTACTCTCTCTCCTACAGGGTTAGCTTGCTAAGGACTTGTTATAAGATATGATTGAAAATAAAACTGAAAAGATAAACGGCCGAACCTTCAGGGCTTCACATGGCGTGAGTTGGTGAACCTAATTTTGTATTATGTTTGTATGGATCTAGATTAAGATTCAAAGAATAAAGTCCCACGCATTTGCGTACATTTTGTCGTATGTGTCTTCCTATTGACCCCTGCTCAATTTGAGCCTTACTACTGTTTTATACTCTATTTTTCTTCTTTGTTGATCACCGTATCTTTCTTCATACATCGATCTCCTTCTTGCTTCACGATGTCGATCATGGATGGATTAGTCGGGATCTTGCCGACACCTACATCGATTCCATTGACTCGACATCATCAATAATTCAAGGTGATTCCCAAGAATTTGATCCGGATCTTGCGTATCAATCTCCAAACTCCTCATCTTCTATCCATCCTTCTTGACCACCCAGTAAACCAAGATCACCTTTGTCCACCTTCGCCATTGTGAATGAGAGTCGATTACAATCCACATCTTTTTCATTCACAACACTCTGGAATTGACCCTAATTCCAGATCCATCTTGGCAGCTAAAGGTTCTATTGCAAATGGTCTAATTGGGGATTTTTCACATTGTAGTAGAAGACAGTCCCGGTCCTGGATCCAAGCATGACATTCATCTCTTCGGACTCAGACCTTGAAATGGCTCTTCCAGGAAAGGACAAGGGTTAATAGCCACCTTCACAGTCAGAGCAAGGACAGATGCCTGATCAGAATCAGGTAAACGCTCAATTGTTGCCATCTATCCAGGCCATTCAGCATCAGATGACAGAGCAAGCCCTGACACAAACTGCATTTCAGGATATGCTGAGCGACTTTGTGAATAGACAAGCAGGAGGAGGAGGATGTGGACCCCATGAGAACCCCAACAAAGAAAGGCCAGAACAAGGGAGGCCCAAACCCACACTGAAAGAGACATATAACCCTAGAGACAGCCAGATGACTGAGTGGATCCTCATACCATTGGTGCTCGCTCACTTTGAATTTATGCCTTAGTTTCTTACTCTTCTACCTTCTTTACATGGGAACACTAACAGAGAGACCTACATTCACCTGCAGCAATTTTCACGCATCTGCCGTACTGCCCACTACCCCAATGTTCCATTAGATGTAGTGAAGATGATGGCTTTCTCCTTCAGTCTACAGGACAAGGCCCTATATTGGGTCAACCATCTGGGGAAGGTCGCGATGACATGGGAGGAGCTGAAGTCCGCCCCAAATTCTATCGTCTCGATCAGCTCAACCAGATGCGGGCTAGAATTAGCAACTTCTCCCAAGGGGCACACGAGAGCATTCATGAAGCCTGGGAGAGATTCACATATCTGCAGGAGAAATGCCCCCATCATGAGATCCCACGGACTTGCTTGATATAACACTTCTTCAGTGGGTTGAACGTAGAAAGCCAACGACTCATTGATGCAGTCTGTGGGGGATCACATTTCAACAAGGATGAAGGCATAATTTGGTAGATTTTTGATGAAATGATCGAAGGAGAGACCACCCTCTCTTCATCCAAGGCATATATGAAGCAATCCCAAATCCTCTAGAAGCAAGTCCATATGGCAGCATCTCGTAAGGCGGAGAGAGATGAGAGGTCCAACCTCAGCATCGTCAGGGGCCATCTCTAAAAGGTTGATATTATTGAGAAGCAATAACAAGACCTTGAGAAACTCACTGTGATCGAAAAGAGGACGTAGAATCTCGACAAGCTGGACCAGATCAGTTCGGTTCATTAGGTGACACCATCCACTGAAGCTCCAGCTGAGAAGAAAGATGAGCCATCACTGCCACAACAACCTCAGCTGAGCCAGCAGCCACCGACAGTCCAACACATGTACTACGTGCATGCGCCCGATCAGGGCCTGCCACAGTAGCAGATGGTTGTCTACCAGCCAGACTTCCTTCCATCATCAGATCCATCCTTCCCACCACCACCCTTGATTCAAGAAGTCAATGGTGTTTGGAGTAATGATGCATAGCTAGCCCGTCCTAGCGGACACCCCTAGGACAAATAATAAGCCAATAGGCAATACCACCAACCACAAGGTGGTCGGTTTGAGCAGTCCTTGCAACCTCCGCCGCAGTATCACCAACCTCCTTAGTATCCCAACTAATGTAGGCAGAATCAACAATATCATCAGCTGCAATATTTCCATCCCCAACCATACCATCAGTATGCAGCTGCCCCACCTCCACAGTACCAGCACTAGCCTTCTTTTCTTACCATCAATTTTAGCTTCCTCCACCACTTCAACACCAACAACAGTCACCGCCTCAACACCCAAAAAATGCAGCAATAACGTGGTCTGCACGCTGAATCCTCTGAGGCAAATCCTGTGAACCCAACCCTTGATTGCTTGGCCCAACTTGTCAAAGGCCTTACAGATATGACAAAGAAGTTAGACGACCTGACCGCCATGAAAACTACCATTCCGGCATAGGTCAAAGCCAATCCCAACAACTTCAATAAAAGAGAGTAGGAGCGGTAGTGCCTTGCTTCTGTATGTCACGAACTGGGGGAAGAATAAAGCTTCAGGTGAATCGTCATCTTCTGCATCAACCGTGCCAGCTACATGGGCGAGTGAGGAAGAAGAAGAAGAAGGAGGAGCTATTCTAGCTACCACCCACCACCATATCCATCATAAAAAAGATAAAAAAAATCAGAAAAAGCAAAAATACCAAAAAGATGATCGTCGCCAAAGTAAAGCCGTGCCAGCCACAAAGGAGCCGCCAGCCGCAACCGATCCTATGCCAGTCGTCGGAGGAGAGGCCCCACTTTTCCTGTCCACCAGCACTCCAACCCCCATATTGTACTTCTTTTTGTGATTCGGATGTACAACATACTGTGGACAAGGATTTTGTTGTAAATAAAAACTCGTTTTCTAATTTCGATCATCCAGATATTCCTTTTCCTGATGTAATAGAAAAACCTAAAAAAATTGCAAAAAGAAAAAGTGTGTTATCTGATCCTGGAGTTGTGGACATTCTTAATAACTTGACTGTTGAGATTCCATTGATGAATGCCATGGAGTACATGCCAGCTGTAAAGAAAGGTTTGAAAGAGGTGTGTGTAAGAAAGCGTCACCCATCACGAAATAACAGACGCTGACAAGTTGAGAAGCATGTTCTCACCATGGCCACAGTTGTCGCCATCAGCAATCTCCCATAGAAGAAGCATGACAAAGGAGCGCCTCTACTTTGTTGTGAGATTTTCGATCAGGCCTTCGAGCGAACTATGCTTGACAATGGTTCTTCCATCAACCTCCTACCCTCGTCATTACTGCAAGAATATGGGCTAGACCCTCTCAAGCAAACACGTATGATCCTTTAGTTTACGGATCGATCCATTAAGCGACCTCGCTGTTTGTTGGAAGATGTTGTGGTAAAGGTGCGGGAGATGCAATTCTCGGTTGACTTTGTAGTCCTTGATATGGACTCACTCACACCCTTACTCCAGACTCTTATCGTCTTAGACCGACCATTCCTGCGTACTTTAGAAGACGTGGTTGACTATGGGTCTGGAAAGATCACCTTCAGCTCATGAAACAACACAATTACCATAGACATGATCAACGAGCCGAAAGTCGTAACTGATAAGGGACATGCAACTAGTTCTGAAGCAGACCGTGACTTCATTACATAAATCGAAGATGCACAACTCTCCCTGAACGATCCTTGGACACAGGAAATCCTCTCTCTAGAGAAAAAACTGGAAAGCACAATCGATGTAAGCTCCGAAAACATTTGGGAGACATAGTCAAACTTGCTGATGCATCTTTTTGATTCCAATGATTCACTCCAACCCGAACATAATGATCCCGTCACAGATCAGTTCGATACATTATTAGAATCTCAACAAAGCACTGAGGTTGGCAACTCTACAAAAGTTCAAGCAACTCATCCTCCCACCAACACTGTCTCAGAAGTGACTGATAAGTTGGCCAGTTCAGAACCGGAACTCAATCCACTTCTTGCAGGCCTGAAGTATGCTTTCCTTGCGGGTGCAGACAATATGTATCTGGTCATCATCATCAGTAGGATGACCCCGAAGTAAGAATCTCAACTTCTCGAGGTTCTAGAAAAAAACTGCAAGGCACTTGGTTGGTATGTCTCAGCTCTCTGTGGGATAAATCCTGCATTGTGTTCACATCACATTTACCTGGAAAAAGACGCCAAACCATCCCGTGAATTTTAAATAAGATTGAATCCGAACCTGAGGGACATCGTCATGAGGAAATAACGAAATGGTGTGATGAAGGCTTTATTTATCCCATCTCTGACTTAAAATGGGTAAGCCCACTACACGTCGTTCCGAAAATGTCAGGGCTTACTGTTGTTACAAATGACAGAGGAGAGGAGATGAGATATGTACTCGTATACTGACATCCTGACATGTATGTGTTGACTACTGCCGTCTTCATGCAACAACGAAGAAGGACCACTTTCCCTTGCCTTTCATTGATCAAGTTTTGGAAAGATTGGATGGCAAGGAGTTCTTGTGCTTTTTGGATGGGTACTCTGGGTACAACCAAGTGGCAATCGCCCCAGAAGACCAAGAGAAGACCACCTTCACTTTCCCATTCAACACCTATGCTTTCAGGAGAATGCCCTTTGGATTGTGCAATGCACCCACGACATTCCATATATGCATGCTTGCAGTTTTCGCCGAGATGGTTGGCTGTTTTTTTGAGGTGTTTATGGACGACTTCTCCGTCTATGGTGACAACTTTGATTCTTGTCTTCAACACTTGGATAGAGTACTTCAGAAGTGATGTGAAGTCAATCTTGTATTGTCATGGGAAAAGAGCCACTTTATGGTTACAGAAGGGATTGTGCTGGGTTACGTCATTTCCAAACGTGGCATGGAAGTCAACCCGACAAAGGTGGATGTGTGATTGCCAATCTTGAGTCACCTCAGACAATGAAGAATGTGAGCTCATTCCTGGGGCATGTGGGATTCTACAGGAGGTTCATCCGTGATTTCAGCCGCATCGCCCGACATCTCACATAATTACTATGCAAGAAGATCGAGTTTAATGTTGATCAGAAGGTTCTCCTTTCATTCAATTAACTAAAGGAGCTGATCATCCAAGCTCCAGTCCTATAGCTGCCGAATTGGTCTCTTCCTTTTGAGATCATGACAGACGCATCGGATTTTGCAGTTGGGGCCGTATTAGGAGAGAGGAAAGATAAGGCACCCTATGCCACTCATTATGCCAGCAAGACATTAGATGAGTCTAAGAGAAATTATACTGTAATAGATAAAGAATTGCTGGCTGTGGTATTCACCCTTGAGAAGTTCAGATCCTATTTGCTTGGATCAAAAGTCACCATCTTTACCAACCTCTCTACTATCCGATACTTACAACAGAAGAAGGATGCCAAACCCAGACTGATCAGATGGATCCTTCTCCCCTAGGAGTTCGATTTGGAAATCAAGGACAAGCCTGGAGTTTAGAAATAGTAGAAGATCAACTCTCCAGAATTGAGCAGCAAGAGCCTCCGCCGAGCAGTACACCCATCACAGACACCTTTCTTGACGAATCAATTTTAGATGTGGATTCGCTTCCTTGGTATGCCGATGTTGTGAACTACCTCGTATCCAGTGTGGTTCCACAAGATTGGACAAAAATCAAGAAGGACAAGTTCTTGTCCAGTATTCATTTTTGCCAATGGGAAGACCCACTTCTATTCAAGGAAGGAGCAGATTGCATTTGGCGCAGGTGTATTCCTCAGGAGGAGCATCATAGTGTTCTCAAGCATTGTCACTCGCTCGAATCTGGTGGACATCACTCTGGAGATAGAACGGCAATAAAAGTACTCTAGTGTGGCCTCTGGTGGCCCACACTATTCAAGGATGCAGCAACCTTTGTCAAACGATGCACTGACTGTCAAAGATTGAAAGGCACCCTCACAACGAAAGATTCAATGACCCTAAAGATCATTCAGATAGCATACATATTCGATGCTTGGGGCATCGATTTCATGGGACCTTTCCCCAACAGTCAGTTATATGAGCACATCCTTCTTGTCGTTGATTATGTGAGTCGTTGGGTTGAAGCTATCTTCTCCCCAGCCGCAGACAACCGTACAGTTTGCCGATTTCTGAAAGAGAACATCATTTCGCGGTTCAGGATTCTGAAAATACTGATATTAGATGGGGGTACTAACTTCATTAACAAAGAGGTCAAGAAGCTCACGAAGGAGTACATCATCGAGCACCGTGTCACATCTCCTTACCATCCTCAGAACAATGGCATGGCAGAGTTATCAAACAGAGAAATCAAGACGATCCTTCAGTAGCTTGTGAAGATAGATAGAAAGAACTGGTCCCAACTCTTGGACTCCGTCCTATTGGCATAAAGAACTGCTTAAAATTCTCCCTTGGGCATGTCACCCTTCCGTCTTGTATATGGGAAACCATGTCACTGTTCGTAGACTTAATTCACAAATCATTATGGGCTATCAACATTTGCAATCTGGACTCACAAAGAAGTGGTCAGAAAAGAAAAGATGATCTGAACAGGCTCTTGGAATTTTGAGACTAACACCTTGATGTACAAGGAGAAGGTGAACACTGGAACGATCGTCCCATCAGACGAAAGACCTTCGAAGCTGGACATAAAGTGTGGTTATTAGATGCAAAGTTGAAGATCTTCCCGGGTAAATTAAAAAGCAAATGGATAGGGCTATTTCAAGTTCTAGAAGTACGTGACAACAGAAGCATTGCAATATCAGCATTGTCTCCTGATGCACAACCATATGTCATCAATGGTCAACTCCTGAAGACTTACCTCAAGCATGACACTTTCTTGGCCGTCGTCGTCTCTATCCAAGTGCTGCACTTTGATGATACATCCATAGCAGTAGATGCATCAAAAGATTTAGATAATACAACTCAAAAAATTTTCCTTTAAGTTTCTTTATCTTTTCTTCTTTTCTTCTTTTCTTCTTCAACATCCGTTCCCTATTAAATGCTTATGTGTATCACCCTTTTTTCCAGTCTTCTATACTTAGGATGGACTTTGTCCTACGTATAGGGGGAGTGCACCCTGTGTTGTTTCATTCTTTAATCCTCTCCCTATCTCTCTTTCTTTTCTATACTCAGGGAGATATTACCCTAAGTATAGGGGGAGACAACCACAATACGATATGTTTATTCTCACCCTTGACCCTCCCTGTTTTGTGTACAATCTGCTATGCTTAGGATTATTTGGTCTTATTTATAGGTGGACGGTTCCTTCATTCGTTATTTTAGGCTCGAGTTATGTCTTCTCTTTTTCTCTTTGATCTATGAGGACATAGCTCAAGATAAGTATAGGGGGGTCGTATATACAGTGTATATACTTTAGACATAACTCGTACTTTCGTATTTTTTAAATAATACGTATGGCTAAAAATACGGTTAAATTCATTAAAATATCCTAATAAAACATGCTCATATCTCCTCATGCTATTTTTGTATATACTGATTAATAAATCAGGTGAAATACTTTTACAAGATGTTTGAAAAATAGTTTGAAAATCTTTTTGAAGAACCGTTTGAAAAAAACTGTTTGGAAAATATTTTGTAAATACTGTTCAAAGTTTATAAAAAGATTTTGTTTGCAAAATTTTATTTTCGTCGCGTGAAATAAAAAATGTTTGAAAAATGATTTGCAAATGGTTTGAAAAATGGTTGCAAAAATATTTGAAAATCGATATATATATTATTTGAAAAACCTTTGCAAAATAATTTCGAACGTGTGTAAATGTTTGTAAAAATCACTTGTAAAAATTATTTTGGACTATGGGTTTCAAAATTATTGTAAAATGATTTTCAAATAAGCTTGAGG
Source organism: Ottelia alismoides (assembly GCA_037367405.1). Classification (NCBI taxonomy): domain Eukaryota; kingdom Viridiplantae; phylum Streptophyta; class Magnoliopsida; order Alismatales; family Hydrocharitaceae; genus Ottelia; species Ottelia alismoides. The sequence continues at coordinate 151,237 of JAZKJV010008013.1, read as the reverse complement.
AGTATACACACCATATTAAAATTATTTATACATATGTCTATAAAATTGATCACTTAACCCCTGTAAATTCTTTAAAACTGAACTCTTGCTAATATAAGATGCATCCCCGTGTAAATATTTGTACCTGCTTTCTTAGCCAAAATTTTCTGTTTTCAAAAATCACATAAACATTTGCAAAAAATGAAAATACCAAAAAAAATCTAAAACATTTTTGCAAAATTAAAGGAAAACTTGCATATGCATCATCTTTTCAATAGATCAAGACTTTAAAGAAAGTGCATCACAAAAATATTTCCTACATTGTACAAAGCATTTGCATAGCATTCACATTCTTTCAAGATTGAGCTTGATGATTGAACTAGTCCAAATAAAGTCGAAGATTGGAGCTTGGTTGGACCTTACTGCACAGCTGCACAAGAACTTTTTGGGAACTGTATTTAAAGTACTTCAGGTCTATTCAGACTTAACCCTTTGAGACTCATAGCTGGGTTCAAGTCACCTTGACTGACTAACTAGAGCTTTCCGAGACGCAACCATGATTCTTGTCGATCGTGACCTAACTTGGACACTTGCACCTTTCACTTATCTCAACTCAGTTGAAGTGGTGAGGGGAATGGATTTTCCGATTTGAGACGCACACGAATGGAAACATTCATCCTCATCTAGGGAGGGAAGTGCACCCCGACTCGATCTAGTATCCATGAGGTCTAAAGACAGGAGAATATAAGTTGCAATAATGCTTCAAAAGAGGGATAGTCTTCTGACTCAAGACGAAAAACTCCTTGAGTAAATGCTGCTATAAATAGTATGTTGAAAAAAAACTCCAAAAAAGTCATCAGGCTTGATTTGAAAATAAAATGCCTGCCGGAGTATGTATATATGTTGTATAGAAAATAAACAAGCTTGAGCATCAAACTTATACCACGTGAGCCTGCAGCTGGATGACTTGACTACACTAATCATGCATCCCATAGAAGGGAATACCCCGCTCCTCGAAGAAAGAGTCACTGGATTGGGGAATTATTGGGTTGTCATTCTGGAGATGTCAGTTCCTTTGTCATTTCAGTTGAGGAGAACCACTATCACTTACACTGTATAAGTAAGCTTCATAGTCATAAGGGTTTGCGTATGATGTAGGCTAGTTCTGACATGGCTATTGAGGTGATTTGAACTGAGTTCTGTGACTCTCAAAGGCTGCTGTGTTTTAAATTTGGTTTCTGACTAGGTTCCTCATACATTTTTACATCATTGTTTAACCTAAGCTCCAAACTTTGATTTTGTAAAGAAAAGTTTAATAATTAAAATCAATTCCATTTATTCCTTCTTTCTTTTCTTCTTTACTCTTTTTGAACTTATTGCATAAGTGTTTGCTAGGGACTAGCAAAGACAAGTATAAGGGGGTGATGAATCTCCATTTCATCGCCTTTATTCTATCATTTTGACCTTTTAGAATAAAGAGAAGAAAAAAAGAATAAAATATCGAAGATATTTTATGACCCTAAACCCCGAGACCAAGTCTGGAATTGAGTTGGTCGATAAGGAATAAAGTAGGGGGAGATAAAGGCCAAAATTCAATAAAATTCCATTTATTTATTCATTAATCATTCATTCATTCTTGACACCTATTTTATTATGTACTATTTATTCATTAAATATAGAATCTTTGAACATAAAAGTTGTAGATAATAATGTAAATAAAAATACAAAATTGAGTTTGTGCAAAAATAATACGTAGTATACTTTTGATACACAAAATAAAAAGCCAAAATCTCAACTTCATAGACCCATATCTTTCAAATACAAATTCAATATGTATCAAAATCACCTCTAATTGTATATAACTTTTCATAAACTATTTAATGGAGGTGATTTCATATTTTTTGGAGTTACTTTGTGAAAGTTAGGTTTTGGGCCCTCATTGTACATTGTAACGGAATAAAATATTCAATTTATTCATACTTAATTAAACCAAAATAAAACCCAATAAAAAAGTACATAAAATAAAATAATGTATATAAATAATAGATAAAATACCTAGAAGTATACCTATATATTGTACATATCTATTTATTTAAAGTTTACAAGATATGTCATAAAATTATAATAAAAATATATTTATGTACATAAAAATAAGTTATAAATATATAAAATAAAAAAGTAAAATAATAAAATAAATTACACAAAATTAAAAAAATACACAAAACATAGATGAAAATACCTATAAATATACACCTAAAAAGTAATTTGTAATAAATACAAATAAATAAATAAATAAATAAATATCATAATAAAATACTACATAAAATAATAAACACTTTTTATTTTATATTAAAAAATAATAAAATCAAATACTATTATAAAATTATTATTTTGAATAAAACACTCGATTTTATCTTGTAGCGTGCTGACCTGGACCAATAGCTGTGTCCCGCCTGTTGACCTAGGTCAACTACCCCGCCTCCAGCCGCATGGCATGTCAGACGTCCATCAACCCGTCTTCTCCGAATTTCCTCTTCCATTCTATTGATTTTCTCTTCTCGATTCCTTTACGAAAAACCTTCTGCAATCCACCCTCAATCACGCCAGCACTTTTCCATGGCCAAACGCTCCTTGATTCGAGCATTAACCCTAAAATAATAAGCACTCTTCATTCTTGTCAAGGTTGCAAAAGTCGGTAGTCGGTACTCGGTCGGTTGGGTCACTGACTAAGGATTAATCGACAGACAGATGACTAATCGGATTTAGTCAGACTTTAATCGGCTTTGAATTTTATGATTATTTTAAATATATAACTCATTTTTATACATATATTTACATAGATTTTGCACATTTTTATACTAGTATAATAAAATAAAAAAGTATTTGAATTTAAATAAAACACTAAACATATTATAATAAGTTTGCTTATAAAAAAACAAAACATATAAGAATATGGTATTTCCAAGTAAAAAATTGATTGACAAGTGTACCTAGTCGGAATTAGTCAGTACTCGATCGGCCACCCCACTGACTAGACTCGTTGGACTACTAGTCGGGTCAATCAGGCGACTTTTACAACCCTAGTTCTTGTATATAAATAATCCTAGCCTCCTTCCTTTCGAGTTTGATCCCCTTTTGAGCTTCATCCTGTGTTCTTGTGCGTGCGTCTAGGATTAAGGGACAACTGCGATCCTCCCCACACTTGGAGACGGCATTGCGAGAACGACGTCTCTGCTCCCTGGTCTCCGACCAGGTATGAGTTGTGCGTTTACCATTTCTAGGAAGTTTCTTGCATTGTGTTTTCATTCCAGCAGTTAGTTTAGTATAGAGAACATCAGAGTAGGTTAGGTTTTAGAGTTTCGATCGTCGGAGCTCTCTGCTCTGGCCACCTTCCACCGTGACTCAAGCTGTCCTCCGACTTCGCTCTCACCCTCACTTCATCACCCTTCATCTTCTCGTCACCCCATGCTGTTCATCTCACCTCAGATCCCTCGTGGAAGTGGAGATCGACTCTCCTTTCTCTGCCCTTCGCCGGAGAGCGCCACCCACCATCCTCCCTTCATCCATTCTCCCTTCTGACGGGATGAGGTAGTTTGCCTCATCCCTAGTTTCGTCCTGTGCAGGGTAGATGTACAAAGACACATCTGGGGATGATCTGGACCCTCTCGGAGGTACCTGGGGCACCACTTCTTCCTCGACCTCGTGGGGGCGCTCCAGTGACCCTATGGCCATTCTAAAATCCCTAGCCGATGGAGGATCTACCCTGGCATCTTTCTAGGCATTTTTGAGTATACATGCCCGATGGAGGAGAGAGCTTCGACTGGAGGAAGCTTGCCCAGATGAGGCTTCTTCCCTGTTCATCCAACGCGCTCCTCCGCCATCGGATCGATCCCTGTTCTTCCCGAGTAGCAGCAGATGTCGGATCGATGCCATCATCAACTGTCAGATCACTTGGTGTGATATAATCTCGTGCGTCAAAGCCGACACATCATCGTGCGATGTGGAGCGGATACGTATCAAGTGAATTATCCTTTGCCGTCCGATCGTGCACATATATGGGGTAAATTGCACATCTTCACCTCGAACGTTTTGCATTTATTATTTTGTCCTATAAATAAAATGTAGCCTTTAAAAATAAATAAACTTTTTGTAGCAAGACCCCTGTAGTTATTTTATTTACATTTTGGTCAAGTCCAGCTCAACTCATGTGCAACGTGAGCTGGGCAAATTGCATGTATAGACCTGACAGTTTTGTAATTATGAAAAGTCCTATAAAAGTTTAAATACTTTGTATATTTTTGGGTTATTTGCATATGCATCCCTGGACTTTATTTTATTTGCAAATATGCCCCTAACAGGACATGTAATTTTATGTTTTTGTATATTTGTTATAAATAATTATTATGCTTCTAAAAATACACAAAAATAGGATTAAATGCCTTATGCCATGTACATTCATGCCCATGTTTTTATTTTCATTTTTGTGCATTTTAATCATTTATTTAAAATGAAATAGGGCACATATATTCCCTGTTTAAAGTATAAAATACCAAAAAATGGAAAAATGTGTCTAAAAATTCTAAAAAAATTATATAAGGTATATTTTGTCAAGTTTTAATTACAGATAAACAATCACTAAAAATGGAAAAAGAAAAACCTTAAAAATCGAAAAACACCAAAATCTTTCATAAAAATCAAAAAATTCATTGAAAAAAAAAATCCAAAATTAGGTTTTTCTAATCTATTACATTCTTTATAGAAATATTTATATATTAAATTTGGTTTGGGTAATTTTGGAGCCCATTTACTATTTTTAAAGTCCAACCAATTTCGGGTAATTATTTAGTCACTTATTTGGGATATTTTGGAATTTAAAAACACATAAAATTAGCAAAAATTACAGAAAAAATATAAAAACATTAGAAAAATATATAAAAAACAATTTTTATTTTGAATTTTATTGATATTGATTAGTATTTATAAATTTATTATTCTAAATGTACATATATACCATTATGTATTATATATATGAATTTAAAGGAAAAAGAAATATAAAAATCTAAAAATATAAAAGGAAATATAAAATAATAAAATTAAAAAATAAATACAAAAATATAGAATATAAAATAAAAATATAATATATAAAATCCAAAAAACCACAATAAGATATATGTATATGCATGAGAAATCACATGGTTGTAAATAAATAACCACAAGATATCTGTTTTGCTCTCTGTGGTTCGACCTCTACATGCTTAATCACTATGCATTTTATAGTAGAGATAATAAATTTTAAACTCACATTTTTGTTATTCATGGTTTTGTATATGTTGTGGGTTAATTGCTGATCAATTAGGGTTTTTGCTCGTGGTCACTTCGACGACTGTCGGTCCACCTTGTGGATTGCCAAGACCTCTGCGAAAATCCTTGTTATCACCTGGGAAGACGCCTCGATCAACCAGCTCTTGGACAGTCTCCAAGAACGTGAAGAACACCAGGCTTCCCTTAATTCGATCTTTGATTCCAAGTGACTCCGGGCTCAATTCTTTACGCTAGAGGGTGCATCATCTTCCTGGAGACCATCCACATCTACATGTCTTCTTAGAATGAGTCCAGGTCCCCTTGATCGGGACCTGGAAGGTCTTCTTCCTGGAGCAACATATGGACTTCAGAATGGCTCTGGGTGCTTCTCCTGGGACTGAGACCTGCACAAAAGGTTTCCTTAGCTCGAGGTGAAGATCCTCAACCCAAAAAGAGCAGCTGGAGCTACGTGGGGTGGTTTGTAGGTGAAGCTCAGACGGACGCGGCAGAGGGAGCTTTGATTTTCTTTGAATATGGGTGATTCAAAGGGGAAGATGACCAGGCATTATGGAGAACATGATGGGGAATGGAGTGGGTTGATCAGATGGGCCGACAATTGGGAGAAACACGATGGATCTGATCTGGAGCTCAAGCTCCAGATTTAGACGCAAATTGGATTACACTAAAATCTATTGCCCTAAACTAGAATCTAAATGTGAAATGGGAATCTACGCTAAGGATTTTACCTGAAATATGGGGGCCTCGACTAGGCCGGAACCAAGGAGACAAAACTACCAGGCATAGCTCCAACGATGGCTGGATCGTCTCCTCCTCACGCTCTCCTCACTGAAAATCGACACCTCATGCTTGTTGTCACCAAGGAGGAGCTCCAGGGCTAGATCTGAAGGGCTAAACTTGAGAAAGAAGGATCAAAATCGGATTGAAGGGCTCGGGCTCTTATTTATACACGTAGTCGAGGCTAGGGTTTCGATCAAGGATTGCGCTCGATTTGATGAACATTTGACCTAGAAAAGTGTTGGCATGATAGACAGGTGATCAAAGAAGACTTTTCATGCAGGAATCGAGGGCAAATGATAAATGGATCAAATGGAGAAATTCAGAGAAGATGGCTTGGACATGATGTCTGATACGAGCGGTAGGGTGGACAAAGCAGTTGACTTGGTCAACTAGGGCTGCGCTCTAGTTGGTCCACGTTAGCCGCTAAAAGACAAATAATAATAAATAAAAGGAAAATAATTGGAAAAGATATAGAAATTGATTTATTCTTAAAAACTCAAAACATAAAAGAATTTAGATATTTTTTGTACTATTTAATGGTGATTTTTATTTATTATTATAAGTTTATTTATTGTATTTTACTTTTACTTGTATATTTTTAGGTATATTTACCTATGATTTGAATTTTGTATTTTAGATTTTATTATTTTATATACATAATTTATATATTTATAACTTATTTAAATACCCTTGTATTTTTCTGAAGTTATTTGCATACTTAAATAAATAGATGTATTTATTATATAGGTACTTATATAGGGAATTCATCTATGTATTTAATACACTTATTTATTTTGGTCTATTTTTGATGCTTTTATTTTATTTTAATTATGTACATATATTATAAAGAATATTTACAAAATTATACATATATAAAATATAAAAAATTGAATAAAAATAAATAATATTCATGTATATTGTACAATAGGGGTCCAAAACCTAATTTTTTCATCTTAACTCTAATCAAATAAAACACCTTCATTAAATAGGTAATAAAGGGTTGTATACAATTAAAGTGATTTTGGTGCATTTTGAGTTCATATGGAGGAGATACATGTCTGTGAAGTTTGGTTTTTTGGGATTTTATTCTGAATGTAGAATGAACACTGAATATTATTTTTATGTAAAATAAATTTTGTATTTTCTTTGTATGTTTATCTACAACTTTCATGTACAAAGTTTTTTTGTGTGAGGTATAAATAACAAAGAATAAAATAGGTCTTAAAAGTTAATTATTGGGCATTTATGAATTAGGGTTTCTTTTATTTTCTGGCTCTTATCCCGCCATACTTTATTCCTTGTCGACCCAATCATCATGATATCTAGGCCTCGGGGTTTAGGATTATAAAATACCATGGGAATTTTATTTCTTTTTCTTTTCTCTTATTTATTCGTTTATTTTGGTTTTAAAGCGAGTCTTTTATGTAATATTTCACAATAAATAATATATGTCAATTTTTGTAAAATATTATTTACATGCATTTTGCTAGGGTTTAAAGGCTAAAATAAAGGAATAAATGTGATGAAATAGAGATTTATCACCTGCTATACTTGCCTTTGCTAGTCCCCAACAAACACTTATGCCTATAAGTGCAGAAAATAAAATAAAGAAAAGAAAAAGAAGTAACTTGGATTGATTTTAACTTTCAATATTGTCTTCATAATATCAAAGTTTAGAGCTCTATAGGACCTATGGAAGTTTATTATGGTCGGGACCTTACTGGGAAACAGATTTACAACACAACAACCTCTAAGACCCACAAGACTCTACCCAAGTCTCCTCAAAATCTAGGACAGAACAAGTTGATGTCATACACAGTCCTTTATGACTACAGTCTACCTTGTATAGCGTCAGTGATATGTAGTTCCTCTCAGCTGAAGCGGTAAAAGTTAGTCTTCTCAAACATGGTGACCCTAGTTCCCCCATCCAACAACTCTTTCCTCGAGAAGTTGGGTATTCCCTTCTAAGTTCAAGTACAACCAGCTCAAGAAGAGGAGGTAGAGAGAAGAATGGATGGTAGCCAGTGTAGCTACATATCCTAGGATGCTTGACCATTGTAGCCAAGTCATCTGGCTACAGGATCACACATATATTGACTTTGAAGCTCAAGCTTGCTTATTAACTATATAAATATATACATACTCTAACGAGAATTAATTTTTCTTTGTCTCATGCCCATCCATTCTTTTTGGAGTTTTTGAGTATGCATTTTTTTGAATACTATATACAACAACATTTAAATAAGGACATTTTCTTCTTGAGCAAGTAGACTATCCCTCTTTTGAAGCATTATTGCAACCCACAACCTTCTATATTTAGACCTCATGGCTACTGGATCAGGTTAGGGTACAATGGATTCAAATGTGTGACTTCTGGTGTTTCCATTGGCTTGTGTCTCATGCCGGCTAATCCAACCCTCTACCACTTCAACTGAGGTGAGCAAAGTGCAAGGTGCAGGTGTGCAAGCTAGGTCACTGTCAACAAGAGTCATGCATGTGTTCTGAAATATTCTACTTAGGCAAGTAGACATTGAACCAAGTCTAGCAGACCTGAAGTGCCTCAGTTCCAATTCCTATAACGATTAAGTAGGTCTAAGGTCCAACCAAGATCCAATCTTCTGATTTTACTTAGACTAATTCAATTATCAATATCCTTTATGATGCAACTTTCTTTTTTGTGATGCAATTTTCTTTTTTGAACTTTTATGGATTTTTTGATGCAACTTTCTTTTTTGAACTCTTATGGATTTTTGAAAAAGTTTTGTAAATTTTAATGCAATTTTTGGAAATATTTTTGCAAATGTTTATAGATTTTTAGTTTTGCTATTTTTTTTAAATAAAAGAAGTTTTAGCAGATGGTTATGTGTAGATATTTACATGGGAGTGCATTGATTATTTACAAGAATATAGGATTCAAGAATTTATATTAGTTGGGTGCTTAAAAGTTCTATGTACTAAGTTTGTAAGGAACTTTTATTTGTTTGATCAATAGGCATAGTTCTCAAAATAATTGGAAAATATTTTCACAAATATTTCAAAAACTTTATTTTGCAAACTCTAACTAGACAAATACTTTTTTGCAAACATTTGCGAAATTTGGAAATCATTATGCAAAGATTCTTCAAACAATATGTATGGACTTTTCAAAATATTTTTGCTACTTTTTTTTTGAACCATTTGCAAATAGATTTTTAAAAATTTTATTTACATAAATAAAAGAAATTTTTACAAACAAAACATTTTTATAATGGGTGAAAATATTTTACAAAATATTTTCTAAATGGTTTTCAAAAGATTTTTCAAAAAGATTTTCAAACCATTTTTCAAACATTTTGCAAAACATTTTTAACCGATTTATTAATCATTATATAAATATATTTGTTGTGCATTTTTAAATATTTATTAATTAGCCATATTATTTAGAAGTACAAAAGTAGGAGTTATGGATAAAATATATACAACATATATATGACCCCCTATACTTAGCTTGAGCTATATCCTCATAGATCTGAGAGAAAAGGAAGACATAACTCATACTAAGTATAGGAAAATCTATACTACAAGGACCGAATAATGAATCAGAAGTTGACCATCCCCCTATACTTAGGATCAAATAATCCTAAGTATAGCAGATTGTACGCAAGACAAGAAGGGTCGAGGGTGGGAATAAATAAATCAGCAGCTCGGCCTTTCTGGCTCTGTACTTAGGTTAAAATATCCTTAAGTGTAGAAATAATGTCAAAATTTGAGGAGACATGCGAGGGGATTAAAGAATGAACATCCGTATGCACTCGTCTCCCCTATACTTAGGATGAAGCATATCCTAAGTATAGCAATGATGAATGGGATGAGTGAAGCTTTTGGAAGAAAAAAAATTACAAATGAAAAGGAAAAAGAAGATGATTAACTAATAAAAAATGTTATTGATTGCTTTGTCTGAATCTATAGATGCTGAGATTGGAAGTTCTGCATCGTAGGCCACCTGAATGAAGTCAACCACGGACAGGAAGGTATCATGCTCAAGGTAAGGCATTAGAAGTTGTCTGTTGATAACGAAAGGTTGCGCGTCAACAGACAATTCGGATATGACTATGCTTCCATTGTCACACACATGCTTTACCACAAACGACCCTATCCACTTGTTTTTCAACTTCCCTAGGAAAAAGTTTTAACTTTTGTATCAAACAACCTGACTTTTTGACCTGGCTCAAAGGTCTTGCGGCGGATGTGCTTGTCATGCCACTTCTAGACCTTATCCTTATACATAAGATTGTTTTTATATGCATATTCATGAAATTCGATAAGTCTGTTCAAATCTACCTTTCTATTCTTCACTGCTTTCCTTTGGTCCAAATTGTAGATGTTAATCATCCATAAAGATTTGTGAATCATCTCAATGGGAAAATGAAATGGCTTGTCGTATATGAGGCAGTAGGGAAACATTCTCAGAGGAGACTTGTACGCAGTTTAATAGGCCCAGAGACCGAATTGAGCATTTGAGACTAGTTTTTTATGTCTGGACGTACAAGTTTCTGAAGAATCGTCTTGATCTCCCTATTAAAACATTCTGCCAAACCATTATATTATGGGTGGCACAGAGAGGCTACTCGATGTTCAATGCAGTATTCCTGAGTTAGGCTCTTGACCTCTCTATTGATGAAATGATTACCCCCTTCCGATATAAGAATTTGGGGATCCTGAGCCATGCAATGATGTTTTCCTTTAGAAATCGACAGACTGTGCGACTCAATGGCTCGAGTTGGGATAGCCTCCATCCAATGACTTACTTAATTGACAACAAGCAGAATATATTCATAGGCCCGATTGTTGAGAAATGGGCCCATGAAGTCAATGCCCCACGTATTGAATACGTCTGAAATATGAATATATTTCAAGGGCATTGTATCTCTCCTTCTATTAGTGACACCCATCTTCTGACACTTTGTGCAATGCTTCATGAAATCCTCTGCATCTTCGAATAAAGTCGGCTACCAGAGGACACATTATATTGCTTTCGCTGTTGTATGCCTACTAGAGTGGTGTCTATTGGACATGCGAGCCCACGGCGAGCCATTATGCAATAAATGTTATTGCAATTCACTCCTTAGTCTGAAATAAAGAGTACATAATTTGCATAATAGGTCCCTTAGTACAATTAGGGTTATGTACCATGACCATCTTAATGATCACACAGCTGTTGATTCAATTATTGAACCATAGAGGCTGGTGCTTAGATGAATATCTAATGAGTTAGATTGAGGACTCATCAAGCACCGTCAAATGATTATTAAGAGATGATCTCCAGCCTGAGTAGGAGATGGAAATCCTATCTCATTTAGGTTGATATCTGAATGACCTCTTGATGCAGGTCCTCTACATAGGAATAGAGATTCGGAGGTGTCGGATGAGTTAGGTCAAAGAGTTGACTTAACGAGATCGAGATAACCAAAGTCCTATATCGTATGCTGTCACGATACAGGCACACATCCTCTGACCGGAGACAGATGTGTTACTATATGTCTGAGTATGTACATTTGGCAGACCAATAGGTTGATGACCTAATCAAGGTCTATACACCGGCGCGCTGGTGTGCATATAAGGGCATATGAGTAATACGATCTCTCAAAGGGATCATACAGGTTCACTACTGAACCGGAAGACATGAGCTCACTCATGCGATATTGGGAAGAATCAAATTCCGTGCGCACGGTCGTCTCGCTTTGGAAGCTTGACTGAATTTGTTGGTTTGATATATACTTTTGGAAAGTATATGATCAAGACCTAGGTATGATATATGCTTTTGGAAAGTATATGATCAATACCGACTCCCAATGATCGAATGAGAAACTTACTGATAAAACCATGAAGTAGACAGTATAAAGTTGATCTAATACTTCGGGTTTAATCCGAGTCTTCCAATATGCAGGATGTACAGGTATTAGGAATACCTGAGGGTGATGTGATCATAAACGATTGTATAACCATGACGCTTCCATTCCTAGGGAGTGATGAAACAGGTCTGGATTTTAGTGACTCCTCTCAGTAGAGAAGTAATCTTATCTTAGTCGAATTATTGGACATTGATCTGAATATGATTCAGATGCAATGAGAAGATTAGATTTGCGGTCTTAATTTAATCAAGCATCTATGGGAGGCCCGCGATCTGGATTTGAGATATGATCTCAATATCCGTGTCACTATACGTGGAACAATACAACCGCCCTGTCCTTATCTCTAAGTATCTGCAGAGAAAGCGCATTATCCTTGAAGGAGTTCATGGATAATTCTATTGTTGATTTATGTATCCGAGCATTGAGGAAATGGATAATTAAATGTGATTTAATTATCATGATTAATATGAATTCGATTCATATTATAAAGAGAGTTGTCTTAGATAATTAAATATGATTTAATTATCAAAGATGTAAATAATGTGAGTATGATTCATGTTATTTGAGAACAAGAGAATAGAGATCCAAGATGATTAAATGTGATTTAATTATCATGGATATGAATAATGTGGATAGCAATATCCATATTAGTCATACATATTATAAATGTGATTTATAATATATAAGAGAGAGTTATTTGTAATTTACATTTGTTAATTAAATGTTAATGTGAATTGGATTCACATTGGACATTGAATTGAAAATGTAATTTACATTTTGTTTTGGGTTGTGAATATGATTCACAATTTTTTCAATGGCAAGATTGCAATGTCTACAAAATAATTGTGAATTATTTTTGTAGAATAATTTGCAATATAAGTTGTTGCAAATAATGGAGATTACATAAAAGAAGAAATAGCCACCTTCCAAATGGAGGAGGGTGGACGACCACCACTCCCATTAGGAAAGGGAGGCCGTCCCCCCTCTCCACATGGAAGGAGGCTTTCTCTCCTTTCATTATCTCCATGTATTGATGATTTAATTTTGTGATTAAATTGTGTTGATTTATCAACATATATTTAAATTAAATTAAATTAAATTAATTGTTGTTGGTTTTACCAACACAAATCTTAGCCATTAAAAGAAACACAATCAATGAGAGCCATTGGATTTGTGTTGGCCCATGGATTGAGATCCATGGATCCCAAAACCCTATAAATAGAGAGGCATACCCATGCTCTCTCTTTACACACAAAATGCTCGAGAAGCATCTCTCTCTCTCTCTCTATCTCTCTCTCTCTCTCTTTCTCTCTAGACGTCAGCCCTCTCTATCCCTCTCATGATCGTCCACCATGGATACCAAGGAGAGGTTCTCCGTCGCCGCAACATCGTCGTTATGCTGCCCGATCGTCTGCTCGTGGATCTCCGTCTCCTTCGGTGCGCCTCGCTCGTGAAGAAGACAATGGATCTTGTGTGTCGAGATCAGGAAATCCGCCGCTTGGATCATCAACATGGATTGCGAGAAGCACGCGGTTCATCCCCGCACTCGCAAGCGTCTCCTCCGTCGGATCGGACTTGAGACAGGAGGTCTCTTCGTTTAGAGACTCGATCGCAACCACGCTGCAAGAGGTAATCCTATTACTTGTTTGTGGTTTAGACGAAACGATTCAAGAAGTGTTCTTGGATCATGTGGTTTCGTCGTATAAAATTTTTAAATTCCGCTGCATCGAGCAACTAGTCCGACTAATCGCTCCTTGTCGTATTCGATACGACGCACACGCTTCCGTGATGCGCTTGAGGATCAAACCATATCCTTGAAGTGGTATCAGAGCCTTAGGTCGACGGTTTCGAATATGATTCACTAACCGAGGACGACTTGGGTTCGTTATGGTCGCGAAAGTTTTTATCGCATTTGATTTCGCAGATCTGTTTAGTAAATAATTTCGGCCATGTTTGGATTTTGTTCCCCATTAAATAAGGAAACCATAGGATCTGAGTTTGTGTAAATCGGATTTCGTTTGCTCTAGATATGGTTGTTTTAATGAACATGTATTCACTGTTACGGGAACTGCGAATCTTAACGTAATTAAGGAGTTAATTACTGTTTAGAGACACCTCGAAATGCGTGCAAATCACATAGATTCTGTTGTAAATCAAGTTAGCAAACCATGGAAACTTACTTTGCTTAATTTGGATTTAAATTGATTGAGATATGCTAATTTTAGTAAGTAGGGGTCACTGCTGAAATTACTTTCCTAATCAAGAACCATGTGATTGTCAATTAGTGAAATTAATTGTTAATTTCATGAAATAATTATGGAAAAGATTTGAGAAATATTGGAATATGATTATTTCCTTAATTGACTTGACCTCAACTAATTAATTGATTAGATTTGATCTAGATCATAATTGGAAACACAATCATCAAACTCCTTGCTTGAATAGGATTGGGAATTTGTCTAGCAAATTTCCTTATAATCAAAATTATTTTGATTACTATATGGTATAATTTCGGTTGAAGAACCGATGATCATCTCAAGTACAAATTAATCAATTTGGCATTATCCTTTCCCGAGGCGGATATGGTGTCTAGTCGGGGATCGCTGGGGTAGCGGGTTGCAATGTATGCAGTCCGTCCCACTCCCGCCGGTACTGGCCATGACAGCGGGTAGGGCCAGGATAATGTCCGAGGGATTAAGATGTATTTTTCTAATTATTAAAATACGAATTAATACGTACTTTGAGAATAATACCATATATATTCAAGTAAGACAATCAAGTTTGATTGATTGAATTGGATTGATAATTAATTTAATATGATTAAGTTAATTATGTCCAATAAAAATACTCTAATATGATTAGAATTGATAATTCCCTTGGAAGAATTAATTATATGAATGTGATTCATAGAAATTAATTTAATTTGAATAAGATATGGAGGATCACATAAGTGACATCCATGGTCTCCCGTCAAGGCGAAGGGTTTCGTCGCCAGATATTATATGTGGGAGACGCCTGCCCGAAGTGACAGCTCCTGCATATGATCCATTTGGATCGGGCTCGTCGCTTCTTGAAAGAGTAAGGACGTATGCATAGTGACCCCAATATCAGGTCCTCATATTATTGGGGCGATATTGGATTGCGCATAGCGAGTTGTATTCCTGTTGACGGTTGGTTCAATTAATGACGGGTCAACATCACCTTAGGGGTGGTGGGCCCGGGTGTTAAAGACCGAATTGGGAGATGCAAGTTGGACTTGCAAGGCGGAATGTGTTCCCGCTTCTTTTTATCCAAGTTGTAGGTTCTGATATTATTGGGATGCAACAAAGATAAGGAAGGAGATCCCAGATCTTGCTTGAGATATAATGGTAAGTATATCTCTTACATTGAAAGTGATTAAGGGAATGAACTTTCATTGTTGACATGGCAAGACAACTTTGATATAAAATTCCTAATTCAAAGTAAAACATGTATATATATATATATAAATATATACCCTTATGCAAATTACTTATTTCAGATAATCCTTCATTAAACCCACTCAATGTTATACTCAATAATAACCAGTAAAATATCATGGATTGAACCCTTGATCCATATGTATTGTACTTGCAATTGGACACATAATGTATGTGGTTGAAATGTGCAAGTTTCCTCATAATAATGAGGAATGATGATTAAATAAGACAATAGGACTGAAACCCTAGGGTTTGTATGTCTCTATAAGTCTTGATCTTATCGAATGTACTTTTGAAGTGACATGTCGATAATGATCGTAATTATCTAATAATCTTTATAAAATTCTAAGAAGATGTTCTGGCATACATATGTGCTCTCGACATTTAATCATGAATGATGTGGTTCTCTGCATCATGCAGAATGGTGGCTCTATAAGAGATGATGTATTCAAATTGTTTGAGTACCTACATGAACCAATATTTTAAGAGTCTAGATGGATGTAGATACGATGAATGTCATCATTCTACTATCTATACTCTAGTCATTCATGAAGCTTCATAATATTCTTATTGTGTGAACTTAAATGAAGCTTGTATAAATGTTGAAATACTCTTATATTGAAATTTTTGATTTTAAGATAAGAGATCCTTGGTCTTGAGCAATAGTTGCTTATAGACAAAGGGAGCGCAGTGGAAGCATGGGTTGGACCCAAGTTAGAAGTATAGTCAAAGAGTTGACTATACTTCTGTGACTTCCATATGACATCCAAAGAGTTGGATGTATGCCAATACTACAATAAGTTGATGTATTGATAGTATGACTATCAAATCTATCTAGAATCCTTAGAGAAGGAATCGGATAATACATCAGAATAACCTACATATAATCATTGAAATTGACTTACTTATTTGATAAGGTAAAGTCTAATAATTGTATCTCAATCTTCTAAAAATACTTGCAATTGGTTGCATATGTATTAGAATATTAGAAATTTGATTTTAAGATTTATTGGTCATCCATGTTGAAAGTGATGCAAGTGTTGCAACGATTTCCATTGGATCAATATACTTCATATTTTCAGTGGGAGCCCTTAGTCTTAGAGAATGTCTCTATGACCTAGATATTAGATTTCCATTGGATCAATAGACTTCATATTTTCAGTGGGAGCCCTTAGTCTTAGAGAATGTCTCTATGACCTAGATATTAGAATACACTCATTGTTTATTTCCAAATGTTGGGAATAAACATGAAATCAGGAATAGACCTATCATAAAGAGTTATGATGGAGATATTTCAGATAGTAATCTTACATCTAGTGGACTCCACTAAACTAGAAAATTAATGAATGGTTCATTAAGATTTCTAATACTGAAAATTAAACCTTTAAAGATCAATAGGAGGATAAAGATCATTTGACAATGATATGACATAATGTTTTGGACATATGTCTGTTGATGAGATCAATGGACAAGTAAGAGATGAAACTTTAGAATGTCTAAACTTTCAAAACTTTCATACTTATGAATATTGTATTCAAAGTAAAATGTCCAACACACCCTTCTTTTGGAATGGTGTAAGATGTTAAGGTATTCAAGATCTCATACATATTGATGTATGTGAATCATCTATATTAGAATAAACATTATGGATATGTGATATCTATTAATGATTATTTGTGACATGAAATTTCTTCTCTTCACTTAGAAAACTTTGAAATGTTCAAAGATTTCATAATTTTGGTTTAAAACCAGAGTTTGAAGGAAGATGAAATGAATTTGATCTAATCAAGGTAGCTTGTACCTATTAGATGAATTCAAGGAATACCTTATGGAAATGTGAATATCATTTCTATCTCATCCCTCTTAATGAGCCTTAACTCAATAGAGTTGTAGGGAGATGAAATTGATCATGTGTGACATGATTTGATCAATGATTAATTTTAGCATAATTATCTCTTAGTTTCCAGGTATATGTGGTAGAGACTACATTATACACTTAATAAGGTCCCAAGCTGGTAAGCTGGAATCTAGCACCAGAGAGTGCTACTTCATTAGGAAAATAAAGGATGGTATTAGATACCTACTTTATGACCTTGAGATTCTTAAAAGATCTCATCTTTGAGAATATGATTCTTATAGGATGACTCTCTTGAGAATCAAGATGAAAATGAAGTAAAGGAACTCATTTAATCTTGAAAAGATAATGAGGCTCTGAAATCGGAAACTAAAATAGATAATTAAAGATGAAACATTAATACCTCTTCAAATAAGTATGAGGATGGATTCCATGTGTCAGTTAAATCTGACGATGATCGGATTTCATGTGATGAAGCTCCCGAGGATCATGACATGGAAAGATGGATGTTAGCAATAAAAGTCTAATGTAGACTTCATATACAAGTGTTGTATATGGACCCTCGAGGATCCACCTATATGGGTCAGACCCATTAAGGTGTAAATGGATCTTCAAGAGAAAGAGGGAACCTGATGAGAAGGTATAGACCTTCAAAGCACGGTTAGTAGCCATGAGCTACACACCAAAGAGAAGGCATCACTTGCGATAAGACTTGCTCTCCAGTGACCTTGCTTTAACCCATTAGAATATTGCTAACTATAGCTACACAACTTGTCTATGACATCTTCATGGTGTGAGTCAAGATTGCATTCCTCTATGAATACCTCTCTGAGGATATTCATATGAAGTAGCCCCAGGGCTTCATGGTTGAGGAAAGCAAGGTGTGTTAGCTGAAGAACTCCATCTTTGGACTCCAATAAGTTTCTTGTAGTTGGAACATAAGATTTGATGAAATTATAAATGTTGTGATTTCAGATAAAATCTTGATGAACCATGTGAAGCTTAGTGGGAGTGCCATTGTGCTCATCGTGCTTAATGTAGATATTATTCTAATCATTCAGAATGATATAAGAA
This sequence comes from Ottelia alismoides, assembly GCA_037367405.1. Lineage (NCBI taxonomy): Eukaryota > Viridiplantae > Streptophyta > Magnoliopsida > Alismatales > Hydrocharitaceae > Ottelia > Ottelia alismoides. Next base: position 132,881 of record JAZKJV010008013.1, on the reverse strand, counting down.
TAAATAATAAGTGTTTGATAATTTGGTTGTTCCATACCTTGAGATACGATCTCGAGGATACCTCTTAGATCTTAGTTCTGAAGTAGCTCAGAAGCAAAGAGAAGAGGATATTGGGACCGTCACATTAGTAATACACCTTGGACTTATTCCATTTTCTGGAAAATTCCAAGAGAGGCTTCCTTCCCTTAAAGATGTGGTAGTGACCTGTCTAAAGGGATATCACCTCAAAAAGTTGAGGAAATAAAAGCCAGAACTGCTTGCACTTGTGCATCAGTTACGCGAAGCTGAAGTGTATGCTAGATGTGTACAAAAGCCATATGTCTGCCATGCAGTGGGAATAGTAAACTGTTACTAATCCTACTCTGGAAATAAAACACTTGGTTCCAGTAATAACAATATCTTCAAAGATGATGAAACTTAGAGATAGTGATCTCAAAGTCTTATCTTCAAAGGTTTAAGACCTTGTAGATAGTGATCTATAAGGGTCTTAACTGTAGATACCTTAGGAGATAGAGATCTCCAGGAATGAAGGTATTCTAATAAGGATTATGGGAATACTGGTTATGATAATTAATAAGATGTAGTGTCAAGGACACTATAACCAACAAAATTGAGTATCGGTTGCATGAGATGCAACATTCGCATTGGATGCGAGCACTATTACTAGGAGATATGCAAGTACCGTAAAAGGACTTGGCGTAGTCTCTTGGGAACGGAGTGACTGATCAGCTTACCTAGCTATTTTCTAAATAGCCTATGATTGTCACATGAGTGTGGGTTTAAAATGATTAGCCCATTAATGGCTCTTTGGGCTAGTGGGAGATTGTTGGACATGCGAGCCCATGGCGAGCCATTTTGCAATAAATGTTATTGCAATTCACTCCTTAGTCTGAAAAAAAGAGTACATTATTTGCATAATAGGTCCCTTAGTACAATTAGGGTTATGTACCATGGCCATCTTAATGATCATACATCTGTTGATTCAATTATTGAACCATAGAGGCTGGTGCTTAGATGAATATCTAATGAGTTAGATTGAGGACTCATCAAGCACCGTCAAATGATTATTAAGAGATGATCTCCAGCATGAGTAGGAGATGGCAATCCTATCTCATTTAGGCTGATATCTGACCGACCTCTTGATACAGGTCCTCTGCATAGGAATAGAGATTCGGAGGTGTCGGATGAGTTAGGTCAAAGAGTTGACTTAACGAGATCGAGATAACCAAAGTCCTATATCGTATGCTGTCACGATACAGGCACACATCCTCTGACCGGAGACAGATGTGTTACTATATGTCTGAGTATGTACATTTGTCAGACCAATAGGTTGATGACCTAATCAAGGTCTATACACCGACGCGCTGGTGTGCATATAAGGGCATATGAGTAATACGATCTCTCAAAGGGATCATACAGGTTCACTACTGAACCGGAAGACATGAGCTCACTCATGAGATATTGGGAAGAATCAAATTCCGTGCGCACGGTCGTCTCGCTTTGGAAACTTGACTGAATTTGTTGGTTTGATATATACTTTTGGAAAGTATATGTGTTAGCAATGTGAGCCTGAGGCGAACCATTCCTACAATAAATGTTATTGTAATAAATGATTTATCAATAAAAGTTATTGATTTTTGTTTCACTCCCTTTCTGATATTGAATGAATGAATGCACTATAAGGTCCCTCTGTACAATAAGGGTTATGTACCATGGCCAACTTGATAATCATACAGCTGTTGATTCAATGATTGAATCATAGAGGCTGATGCTTGGATGAATATCTAAGGAGTTAGATAGAGGACTCATCAAGCATCATGAATGATTAACAAGTAGTGATATCCAGAGTGAGTGGGAGATGGCAATCCCATCTCATTAGACTGATATCTGATCGACCTCTTGATGCAGGTCCTCTGCATAGGAATATTGATTCGGAGGTATCAGATTAGTTGAGTCAATGAGTTGACTTAACGAGATTGAGATAACCAAAGACCTATGATGAATACTGTCACATCACAGGCAAACATCCTCTGACCAGAGACGGATATATTACTATATGTCTGAGCATGTACATTTGGCAGACCAATAGGTTGATAATCTAATCAAGGTCTATACACCGGTGAGCTGGTGTGCATGTAAGGGCATATGAGTAATATGATCTCTCAAAGGGATCATACAGGTTCACTTATGAACCGGGAGACATGAGCTCACTCATGAGGTATTGGGATTGACCAAATTCCATGCATGGTCATCATGCTTTAGAAGCATGATATGAATTTGAAGGTAAGATATATGCTTTGTGAAATTATATATCCCAAGGACCAAGATTGAGAAACTTAATGATCAGACTATGAAGATGACAGTGAAAAAGTGATCTTTATCTTCATGATGATCATGAGTCTTCCAATATGCAGGATGTGCAGGTATTAGGAATACCTGAAGGGTGATTTGATCATAAACGATTGTATAACCATGACGCTTCCGTTCCGAGGGAGTGATGAAACAAGTCTGGATTTTAGTGACTCCTCTCATCAGAGAAGTGACCTAATCTTAGTCCATTTACTGGACATTGATCTGAATGAGATTCAGATGCAATGAGAAGATTAGGTATACGGTCTTGATTTAATCAAGCATCTGTGAGAGGTCCATGGGATCTGGATTTGAGATGTGATCTCAATATCCAAGTCACTATACGTGGAACAATACAATCACCCTGTCCTTATCTCCAAGTATCTGAGGAGAAACAACATTGTTCTTAAATGGTTTAAGAACAATTCCATGAGATCTAAGCAAAGAGAAGTTGATAATTAAATGTGATTTAATTATCATGATGTATGAGACATTATCCGATATAATTAAATGTTATTTAATTATTATGGATAAGAATAATGTGGATAGTAATATCCAATTATTCCTAATATATTATAAATGTGATTTATAATTTATTAGAGAGAGGTAAATATAATTTATAATTAATTATTAATGTGTATTGGATACACATTGTTTAATTAATTGAAAATGTAAATTATTTTTTGTTTTGGGTTGTGAATTTGATTCACAATAATTCAATGTCAAGATTGCAATATTCCCAAAATTAATTGAGAATTATTTTGGTGAATTAAAATACCAACAAATTGTTGTTGGAAATTGAGTAGATAGAAAATCAAGGAGATTGCCCCTCCCTTTTGGAAAGGAGGGGGCGGCACCAATTCCTTGAGGGAATTGGTGGCCGTCCCCCCTTCCAAAGAGGAAGGTGTATCTCCCTTATTTTCTCTCTCTATTTGTGTGGTTTAATTTGGTATTATATTTATTTGATATATCAAATATATTTAATCAAAATTAAATCACAAGTTGTTGGCTTTTACCAACAACAATCTTGACCATTGGATTGTCATAAATCAATCTCATCCATTGATTTTATTTGACACATGGATTGAGATCCATGGATCCCAAAACCCTATAAATAGAGAGGCATTCTTGGATCTCTCTTTACACATGCTATTGTAGAAAAACTCTCTCTCTCTTTCTCTCATACTCGACAACTCTCTCTCCCCCTTCTTCTTGGTGGCCGTCCACCTTGGTGGGGAGAATCGTCGTCGCCCGCGCCCTCGTGCTACCGCTTCGACGCTCTGCGGTTCTTCGTCTACTTCGAATGCTTCGCCTACGAAGGAGACGTTCGATCTCGTACGACGAGATCAGGAGCAATCGTGCTTGGATCAACTTCTTGGATTGCGAGGACATCACGGTTCATCCCCGCGCTCGCAAGCGATCTCTCCGACGATCAGACTTGAGACATGAGGTCTCTTCTCTTAGAGACTCGATCAACCACACTTCAAGAGGTATTGCATTATACTTGTTGTGGTTATAGATGAAACGATCCAAGAATGGTTCTTGGATCATGTGGTTTCATCGAATAAAATTTTTTAAATTCCGCTGCACCGAACAACTAGTACGATTAGTCGTTCTTCGTCGTATCCGATACGACGCTCACGCTTCCGTGATGCGCTTGAGGATCTCTCCATATCCTTCAATATGATCAAGACCTAGGTATGATATATGCTTTTGGAAAGTATATGATCAATACTGACTCCCAATGATCGAATGAGAAACTTACTGATAAAACCATGAAGTAGACAGTATAATGTTGATCCAATACTTCGGGTTTAATCTGAGTCTTCCAGTATGCAGGATGTACATGTATTAGGAATACCTGAGGGTGATGTGATCATAAACGATTGTATAACCATGACGCTTCCATTCCTAGGGAGTGATGAAACGGGTCTGGATTTTAGTGACTCCTCTCAATAGAGAAGTAATCTTATCTTAGTCCAATTATTGAACATTGATCTGAATATGATTCAGATGCAATGAGAAGATTAGATTTGCGGTCTTGATTTAAACAAGCATCTATGGGAGGCCCGCGATCTGGATTTGAGATATGATCTCAATATCCATGTCACTATACGTGGAACAATACAATCGCCCTGTCCTTATCTCCAAGTATCTGCAGAGAAAGCGCATTATCCTTGAAGGAGTTCATGGATAATTCTATTGTTGATTTATGTATCCGAGCATTGAGGAAATGGATAATTAAATGTGATTTAATTATCATGATTAATATGAATTCGATTCATATTATAAAGAGAGTTGTCTTAGATAATTAAATATGATTTGATTATCAAAGATGTAAATAATGTGAATATGATTCATGTTATTTGAGAACAAGAGAACAGAGATCCAAGATGATTAAATGTGATTTAATTATCATGGATATGAATAATGTGGATAGCAATATCCATATTAGTCATACATATTATAAATGTGATTTATAATATATAAGCGAGAGTTATTTGTAATTTACATTTGTTAATTAAATGTTAATGTGAATTGGATTCACATTGGATATTGAATTGAAAATTTAATTTACATTTTTTTTTGGGTTGTGAATATGATTCAAAATTTTTCCAATGGCAAGATTGCAATGTCTACAAAATAATTGTGAATTATTTTTGTAGAATAATTTGCAATATAAGTTGTTGCAAATAATGGAAATTACATAAAAGAAGAAATAGCCACCTTCCTAATGGAGGAGGGTGGACAGCCACCACTCCCATTAGGAAAGGGAGGCCGTCCCCCCTCTCCACATGGAAGGAGGCTTTCTCTCCTTTCATTATCTCCATGTATTGATGATTTAATTTTGTGATTAAATTGTGTTGATTTATCAACATATATTTAAATTAAATTAAATTAATTGTTGTTGGTTTTACCAACACAAATCTTAGCCATTAAAAGAAACACAATAAATGAGAGCCATTGGATTTGTGTTGGCCCATGGATTGAGATCCATGGATCCCAAAACCCTATAAATAGAGAGGCGTACCCATGCTCTCTCTTTACACACAAAATGCTTGAGAAGCATTTCTCTCTCTCTCTCTCTCTTTCTCTCTAGATGTCAGCCCTCTCTATCCCTCTCATGGCCGTCCACCATGGATACCATGGAGAGGTTCTCCGTCGCCGCAACATCGTCGTTATGCTGCCCGATCGTCTGCTCGTGGATCTCCGTCTCCTTCGGTGCGCCTCGCTCGTGAAGAAGACGACGGATCTCGTTTGTCGAGATCAGGAGATCCGCCGCTTGGATCATCAACATGGATTGCGAGAAGCACGCGGTTCATCCCCGTGCTCGCAAGCGTCTCCTCCGTCGGATCGGACTTGAGATAGGAGATCTCTTCGTTTAGAGACTCGATCGCAACCACGCTTCAAGAGGTAATCCTATTACTTGTTTGTGGTTTAGATGAAACGATTCGAGAAGTGTTCTTGGATCATGTGGTTTCGTCGTATAAAATTTTTAAATTCCGCTGCATCGAGCAACTAGTCCGACTAGTCGCTCCTTGTCGTATTCGATACGACGCACACGCTTCCGTGATGCGCTTGAGGATCAAACCATATCCTTCAGTGTCCTCCTGACTCTTGGGTGTGACAATGCTCAAGGACACAGTGAACTTCCTTCTGAGGAATGCACCTCCTACAGATGCAATCTTCCCCCTCATGAAAGGATATGGATCCTCCCACTGGTAGAAATGAATATCTGATATGAACTTGTCCATCTTTAGCTCTGACTAGTCTTGTGGAGTTCTCTTGGACACAAGATAATTCCCAATATCGGCGAACCAAGGAGCATGGTGACTGACAGGATTGTCTCATCTGGAAAGGTTTCATTGATCGATATCAGGTTCTACTCAGGAGTATCTGATTCTAGCAATTTGGTTAAATGATCTGCCACCACATTTTTAACTCCAGGCTTATCATGGATTTCAAGATCAAATTCTTAGAGCAGAAGATCCATCTGATTAGCTTTGGTTTGGCATCTTTCTTGACTTGCAAGTACCAGATAGCAGAGTGGTCTGTGTAAACAATAACTTTGGACCCAAGCTAATGAGATCTGAACTTCTACATGGCAAAAACGATTACTAGCAACTATTTCTCTGTGATGGTTGAATTCCTCTAGGCTTCATCAAGAGTTTTGTTAGCATAGTTAATAATAAATGGAATATGATCTCTCCACTGTCCTAAAATCGCTCCAATGGCATGGTCCGAAGCATCTATCATGATCTCAAATGGAAGAGATCGATCTGGCAACTAAAGGATAGGAGTCTGAGTAATTATATATTTCAGTTGATCAAATCTTGGAGGACTCTGGCATCTACAGTAAATTCTACCTCCTTGCCTAAAATCTCAGTCAGTGGTTGGTCAATTTTATTGAAATCCTTGATGAATCTTCTATAGAAGCCCACATGCCCAAGGAATGACCGGAGTTGCTTAAAATTTGTAGGTGGATCAAGCTTAGATATGACTTCTACCTTTGCAGAATCGACTTCCATGCCACGTTTGAATATGACATGGCCTAACACAATCCCTTCGATTACCATAAAATGTCTCTACTCCCACGAGAGCGCCATGTTAACTTCACAACATATTTTTAGGACTCGGTCTAAATAAATAAACACTGATCAAAGTTGTCACCATGGACCGAGAAATTGTCCATAAATACCTCAAGAAAACTACCAACCATCTCTGTAAATATTGCCAACATGCACCTCTAAAAGGTTGCAGGAGCATTTCACAAACCAAACGGCATCTTGCGGAAGGCATCCATCCCAAATGGACAGGTGATCCCTGACTTTTTTAGCACAACATGCAAGGGACTCACCCACTTTGAGTTTAAGATGGGATAAATGAAGCCTGCATCACACCATTTCATTCTCTCATTCATAACAACCTCCCCGATATTCGGATTTAGTCTTCTCTGTAATTCACGAGATGACTTGTTATCTTCTTCTAAGTAAATGTGATGAGAACACAAGGAATGATTAATCCCTTAGAGATCGGAAATTTTCCACCCAATAGCCTTGCCGTTTCTTTATGGAACCTCAAGCAGACGAGATTCATTTTCCTGAGTCAATTGGGAAATGATGATTACAAGAAACATGTTTGGCTCACACGCCAGGAAGACATACTTCATATTTGCTGGAAGCTGTTTGAGCTCTGGTGGAGTATGTATCTTTTTGGAAGTAACCTCAAGAACTGTGCATGGGATTGGTTGGGTCAGATCTGGCAATTGTATATTGTCCACCTTTGACTCTTTAAGCTCTGAATCTATTTATGCATACAAATTTTCAATGATGGAATCTTGTTCTAAGAGATCTACAATGATTCCTTCTACCTCTACTATTAACAGGTCACCATCAATCAACTCATCTGATAGATCAGCAACGATCTCGTCTTCTAAGATAGAGGGGAAGCCGACTATGCTATCCACTTCTTCCTATGTAGAGAGGAATTCGTGGGTCTCAGTGTCGTCCATGAACATGTTGGTATCTCTAATCTCTGCAAGAAAATCATAGTCTTCTATCTATTCTGCAGGCACACTCGCATCTGATGCAGATTCTGTCGGTTTGGGCACCTAGATCGTCTGAATTGGCACCTTATCGCTGTTCGAGCAGAAGGTAATTTGTCCACTACCGTAATCCATCACAACTTCAGTTGTTCAGTGGAACGACCATCCAAGTATTATCAGGGTATTCAGAAGAGGAGTTGAAATGCCCATATCTAATAGAATGAAGTCAACATGAAACTGCATTCCCTGAACGATGACGATGACATCTTCCAAAATTCCTCGAGGTTGCTTAACTGAAGTATCCGCAAATTACAGAATCATTATGGTTGACTTGAGTGGTCCTAACCCAAATTCTTTAGTAGTGAAGTAGGCACAAATTGATTTACGATCCACTATTAAGAAGTGTTAGGAGAACTCTTGATCAAATATCAGGCATTTGATGGGCATGCCTCTCATGTTATTTTCTTGCTTGGGAGGTTGCTGATTGCATTGGCAGTCGCCACCATCAAGATGTGCTTCATGTTTTGCTATCTGGCTCGACGTGACTGTATCTTAGAAGTGCATGCCTCTTTAAGTCAATTCTTTATATTTGGCATGTACATAATGGCATGTAGCAAAGGCATCTCAAGAACAAGATTCTAAATAATTTGCACAACATCTGGATCAGACAAAGTTGTTTTCAAAATTTTATTTTTTTGGATTTCTCTAAAGAGTATGGAAAAGGAGTATTTACAGACCCAAAATCATCAGAAACATCATTCTCATTTACAATAAAATCTATGCCCACATATGGCTGTAAAGTAGGATGACAAAAAGAAGTGTCTTCATCCGTCTAAAGTGGTGGGAATCCCAAAAACAAAGACGGGGCTCCATTGGTTGACTCCAAATCAGTTGCAGGTGCGGTTCTCCCCGTTGATGGTTGGCTGCTGCTCTGGTTGCTGCGATCCTCTTTTTGTTGTTTTTGAAATTTTTGTTTTTTTTGGCTTTTTTTTCTAGTGCTTATCCTTCTTCTTACTCCTCACCCTGCCCTGCTGCTGGTCTGGCTGATGAAAAAGAGGATGATGACTCACCTGTGGAAGCTTTATTCTTTCCCTTCATTATTGTGGATGGCTGCAACATCCTATCGCTCCTGAGAGTTAATAATATTAGATAATAAAGCATTATGCATATCTGACTCTATGGGGATGGATTGGACATCACAAACTACCCGCTCACGCTTTCTGAAATTATTAGGGTTTGCCTCCACCTATGCCGGAATTGGTGTCTTAGCAGCGGTGAGGTCATCCAACTTCTGATTCATATATGCAAGGCTCTTGACAAGCTGAGCTAGGCAGTCCAGGTCAAAGTTCACTGGAGGTGCCTTTGATGGTTCAGCATGCTGGCCACGCTGGGTCTGCGAGTGCAGTTGAGGCTACTGATAAGACTGCTGCGGAGGATACTGAGAAGAAGAATGGTATTGTTGATGCTAAGGAAGAGGATGCTGATATGGTGCAACCGAGTGCTGCTGGTTTTGTTGGTATTACCGGTACTGTAGTTGTTAGTACTGATTCTATCTCTAGCCCTGTTGATATGGCTGAGGCTGTTGGTGGTGAGGATGATTGCCACCATGGACAAACCTCCTTCCTTGAGTTGAGGAAATGGACAAGAATTTGTAGGCTAGCCCTATTGAGGTCCGCCTGGATGGGCCAGCTGCGCATCATTTGACCAAATGACATTCACCTCCTGAATGAGAGGTGGTGGAGTGGAGTATGGATCAGGAAGAATATGAGGTTTTGGCTGGTATACAACCAGCTGCTGTTGCGACTGCTCCGGCGATGAAGGCTCTTGGGCTTGCACGTAATATACATGTTGAACATTTGGCTACGACTAACTCTGCTGGTTCTTTCATCTCAACGGGAGTGGAAACTGATGTAGACACAGAATTACAAGAACTGATGGAGCTTACTAGCATCTCCAACTACTTGGTAATATGATCAAGTTTGTTCAAGTGTTAAGTCCTATTCTCGATCACCTTGAGTTTCTCAAGATCTTGTGATCGTTTTTCAATTATATTTACCTTGGACAGGTGACTCCCAATAATGCTCAAATTTGATCTCTCATCCTTGTCCTACTCGTGGGACAATGCCATGTGTATCACTTTTTGATGAACTTGCGATTGTCGCTAATAAGCACACGATGATGATAGGGCAACTTCTCCTTCAGCATTTCTTCAAAAATCTGCCAAACCACATCGTCATCTTTGTTGAAATGAGAGCCACCACAAGCGGTATCACGAGCTTCTAACTCTTGATCGTCAGTCCACCAAAGAAATGTTGGACCAAGCTGGTCTGCATGATGTCATGATGTGGACATTTCTCCTACAGATCAGTGAAACTCTCCCAAGCCTCATGAATGGATTCACGTCTGCTTGAGAGAAGTTAACAATTCGGGTATGCATTTGGTTGAGTCACCCCAGAGGGTAGAGCTTGTGTAGAAAGGCAGACTTCAACTCTTCTTAGGTCGTGACGACCTTCCCTAAGTTATTAATCCAATGAAGTGCTTTGTCTCGCAGTCTAAATGGGAATACCATCATCTTAACTACTCCCAACAGAATGTTAAGATAGTGTGTTGTTCCACAGATGTGCCCAAATTGTTGCAGATGGATGTATGGTTCTTCATTCGAATTCCCACGGAATGTGGGAAGGAGTGCCAAGGGTTGAGGCTTCAATTCAAAATGGGAATGGACAACAGGTATCTGTATCCATTCGGTGACTTGTCCAGCACCAGGTTGTTGGTCTCATTGAGAGTCAACTTGGGCCACTCTCCTGTTAGTTCTTCTCCATTTCCACAGTGTCCATCTTCTCTGTTCTCTTTGTCTTCACCTCCTCCTTGGCGATCTCTCTGTCTTCTCAGATCATTATGCATATCCTGCTAAGCGACCTGGTCTAATTCCTGGTCGGTGAGTTGTTGCTAAATCGCTTGTATAGAGGCGAGGAGTTGTGCATTCACCACATTCTGATCTTGCTGTTGGTGATGAGGTCATTCCCATTTCTTGTAGGAGCCATCTCTTTCTCTAGACCAGACTCTGAATATGACACAATATGTGGTTCTAGATCGAGCTCTAGATCTGCACAAGGAATGATGCCCTGATCAGTCTATATAGAAGCACCAGATGTGATAATTCGGTCTGTGTTAATGTCAACACGGAACTTCATTAAGGATGGAGAGGTATAAGGAGTGAAATCAATTTCTATCCAAAATGGGAAGATTTCGGGACAAGAGTGATCTCGGTTTACTAAAGAAGGTGGGGAGTCTGGAGATAGGTTCGCGGAATCTGAACCAGGTTCTCGAGAATTGCCTTGAATTATTAGAGAAGGTGAGCGTATGGAATCGATGTGGTTGTTGGTGGAGTTCCGACTAGGCCATCCATGAGTCGCCATCTTGATGGTCAAGAGGAGTTTGAGAAGGGATGAATGATACGGAGGTCAACGAGAAATAAATGGAGTGCAAAATAGTAGAATGACTCAAATGTGAGCGGGGCTAATGAAAATATGACAAGAGCAAAATGATGGCAAAATGTGCACAAATGTACGAGACTTTGATTTTGGACCTTAATTCTACTTAATTCTAATCAAACAAACACCACACAAGTTTTGAATTCACCAATACAACCCAAGTGAAGCTGTGAGAGTTTGGCTATTTTTATCTTTTCAGTTTTATGGTTGTGTTGCCGGCAAATCTTTTAACAAGTCCGTAAGTACGCTAACCCTATAGGAGTGTGCATACTGCTAGGCAAGCACCTCGTACTTCTTCCACCTCCTTTATAACATGTGATCTGCACAGTGAAAGGTCTTTGATCTTGTGCTTGGAGAGATACTTGGCCAAAGAATAAGAGAGGGGAAGCCGATGGTGGCAAATCTAATATTTCAGACCAAGCTTGCAACGAAATCACCCGTGAGCATGCATGGCCCTATTCAGATGCAAGACGATGAGACAGACACACCCGTGAGGGCGTGGCCTAAGCTCAGTATTTCAGACAACGTCGGTGTTCCACATAAGGCGGGAGCACCATAGTCGATCAAGTCCTACTCATCCACATACGAGAGAAGCGTTGGTATTTTGCCGCACCCAGGTGATAATCAATGCACCATAGATCGGTATTTGGGCTCTACCTTAGGGGGTCACACCTCGCTCTGTCTGGAGGGAACCGAAAAACAATGAGGCTTTATGAAATAAAAACAATGATGTCCATTACCGATTTTAATTAAGGTTAAGTTTATTTAGCAGTCCCTTTTTTAATTTTTGGGTTTTCAAATTTTTAGGTGTTTTTCAAATAAATGCGCCTAACGATTTTTTTATTTTCTTTTTGTCCTAAGTGTGATATAAAATGGGGGGGGGGGGAAAGCAATGCAAGTGGATATGAGGATTGAAATCTACCCTCGTATCAAATAATGCACGTAAAGTAAGAAGACTCACAGTGCTTCCCATCATTCTCTATGCATGATGCAAGGCATAATATATAAATATTTACACTATATGGCGGTATGCAAGGCGATAAAAGAATCCTAAATAAGAATTGCTATTATCAGGAAGAGCTAAATCCAAACTACTCAAAAATGGATCCAAGGATTTGTCTTGGAAACCCCTTGGTGCCTGCCACAACGGGTCCTGCCAACGCTGTATGGGGTTTCTCACGACGTGCGGTTCCATGTTCAAATAATTTGCAATTTAATTTTTTGACTAAGTCCAAGCGAAGCAATCTATAGGAATATACTCCTATTAGGCTTTGGACCTAGCTTACTGAATCAAATAATCATAAATCTAGGTGCTTTAACCACACAAAACAAAGAAAAAGAAAGGCAGAACTCAAAACATGAGAAATAAAATAAAATAAAGGTAGGAAACATGAAAAATCATGACGAGACCCCCTTGTGAACAGACAGCCGGGCACTGGACCTCGTAATGTAGAATAGTGTCCAAGTTATTACAAATTATAGATAGAAATAAAATGACACACAAAATAAAACAAAAATCTAAGTGACATGCTGCTCCTCTCCTTCTCTCCTTGTATTCCTCCAGCTCTCTCTAATTGGCCTATGCAGAAAAGGCCAATCCAAGCTTCACTCGGGTGCGTCCACCTCCTAAGAAGCAGCCGTCCCCAATACTCCCTCGCAAGAAAGTTAACAAAGATAATTAGATTAGAATAGATCAAATAATTATAAAAAATAAGAAGCAAAAATAAAAGATAAATACTGAGCAATATATACAACAAAAATACTACACAACGTTGCTCCCCGGCAACAACGCCACAAATGCATATGCCATTTAATGTAATTATGTGCCATCGATCGTAATAAGAAAATAAAAAAGGAATAAATCTGATTATATCTTGTCACAAGGTTTACCTTTTGGAGGATGCTATACAAATCGAATCATGTATTTAGGTCCCTTTGGTCGGGGAATAAGGAGGAATAAGGGGATGAGATAAGGCAGAATAAGACATTATTTCTGTTCGATTGAAAGGATATGAATAAGGAAAAATAAGGAGGAATAAGGGTAGCTAGGTGTTATTCTCTGTTTGGTTGGCACGTGAGTGATAAGGAATAAAGTTTTTGTAAGTTAGTTAAATATGTTGGTTGACAAATAATCAGCGTAAGTCCTATGCATTATTAATTGGGATGCAACCGGATACAAATATCAGTATCCGTCTGTCACGTATCTATTTTTAGCCAGATATGGATCTGAATTTTTTATTTTGACAGATATGGATATGGATATGAGTTTTTATTTTTTTGCGGATACAGATAAGGATACATATATTATTTTCAATTTTTTAAGGATATGAGTATGAATATGACCACATTTTTTTGACGGATATATATATATATCTGTCTTGATGAATCTATGTGTGTATATTGTATATGTATACATCAACTTGTGTGTGTATCTTCAAATATGTTACAATATTGAGTCCAATATATTGCATCTGAGACATTTCAAATGTGGAGAAAAAATATAGATATCTATATTATTTAATCATTTATCATACAAGTTATTAAATATAATATAATATAATATTATATTTTTTCTTTTTTTTTATTTTGATGTCTTTGTAGTTTATTAACTTTCAACTTTAGGATTTATCGTCAACATAAAAATATTGTGAAAGGTTATGGAGTACTGTATTTGATTTAAAAATTAAGATTAGGCTCCTCTTTCCGACATTTAAAAAAAGAGGTCCCTAACAGGGAATCATGTATATTTGAGATTTTTTCGTAATTTACCTTAAAATAAAAAAAAATCTATTTTCCTATGTACGTTATTTACAGGTGTTTTATGTTTTGATACAAAGATATATTATATAATGTTATATGTATGTATGCATGTATATACGTATATATATATACTATTGATTTATTTTATACACACACATATACCCGAATAGCTTGTCTATATCATGAATTATAACAATTGGAGGCCAATGCATATACATGATTGTATATGGACTCTAACTTCTAAAGAACACAATACATGGATAATAACGAATATATATGTCTATATATTAGAACTATTGTTATATTATCGAATATATATTTATATATTAGATCTATTTCTATACAATTCGATGTTAAATGTATAATAATAAATATTATTCGTTACAAAATTATTTTTAATTTAAATTTTGTAACATTTCATGTAACAGAAATAACCCACTACTTTTTTCTTTAAAATTAATATTAATCACCACTTACAATGATTATCAATGAATTATTTATTTGTTGTAAAATTTAAAGTATAAATACCTTTATAAGATATAGTGTATTTTTAAATATGTTTAAAATCAGAAAATATAGAAAAGGACTTCAAATTATTAGTTGATATTGGTTGATTTTGTTGTCATGATGATAAAAATGTTACCATATATGATCTTTGCTCTGGCCTTCTTCCACAACTAGAATGATGACAATAAAAAAATTGTCTGTGGAAAAAATATCTGGTGGAAGAAATTTGCTGGGAGCAAAAAAAGAAGACGCACCGGTTGCGCATTGTTTTGAAGAAGAAATATATACAGAGATGCGCAAGGAAGAAGGATGGGGGCATAAGCTGGAGTACTTTTATTTTTAGTTTCATTGATAAAAATAGACTATCTTCTCCTTTATATAAGAGAGGCGGGATTACAAAAGTAAAAAGAGAAATAAAAATAAATCTTAACAAATCCTAATTAGACTCTAAGTATCTCTAACCAATTAACTAACTGAGTGGAGATAACATGAAATTGTTATTTAATTAGAAATAAAATATGTAATGAACTCAATTAAATGTAATAGAAATAACCTTACCTGTATTCATTATTCATTGTTGACTCTAACTAAATGAATATAAAAAATCACAATTCAATAAAATCCTAATTGAATAAAATTGAACCGATGAAAGTCCTAATTTGTCCTAATTCTTTGTTCAATGATGCATCAGCTCTCTGCCACTTCAAAGAACCCATCTCCTGATGAATGACTTTGTTTTCATGTGCGACATGGAAGAAATCATTTGGATTCACCGGATCAGTCTTCCCATATCTAATCCATTATTCCTTCAATTCATTAAGTTTCATTATGTTTGTAACTCCTTTCCATTGGTGAGTGTACCAATAAATTTTCTACCCCTTCAATTATACATATTCTCCACCACAAATCTTTCCCCACCTTAACCTTTATATAAAAAAGGTTTCGAGTGAGGGGGTAAAGGTGCGAAATTCCCAAGTGATATATGATTATCTTTTCTCAGGGAATAATAAAACCTTCAGTGGTTATTCGGTGGTGGGTTATAGGGGCAATAGAGGTCCCCAAACCCATCTCCACCCCAAGTTTATATCAGGATCTCACTCAATCCTCGACAACATGTGGGTTGGTATGGGTTTGGGCGGGAGCTCACATCCCACGATGGACTCATCCCCCTACCATATCCTTCCTTGCTTGTCTCCTCCTCTCTCCTCAAACTCCCTCATTGTCCTCACTTCGATGTCAACAGTTCGCCTCAAGGTGGTCGTCATCACCAGCAACGAAGAGGACGAAGAGGTCTTCCTTGACCTGTAAGTCCACCAGTTTCCTCTGAAGGTTATAGTTTAAACCTTAGCACATTACGGAAGCATGAAGGTCACATTGAATACGACCAAGGGCAACTAGTCATACTAGTTGCAAGGTACACTGGAATTTTAAAAAAAATTAAATGTTGTAACCACATGATTTGAGAATACCTCTCTAATCGTTCCATCAAGATCACACAAGATTAGGCTTACCTCTTGAAGCGTAATTGTGATCCTCAGATTTTCTAAAGTAAGAAGCCTCCTGACTCAAGTCCGATTCGACGAGAGTGCACTTGCGGGCGTGATGATGAGTCACATGCTTCCCAAAATCCCGAGTAACGACCTGAGCAAGAAACCTTATGATTTCATCATACACAATCCATTGTATTCTTTGCGAGCACGTGGTACCGAAGAAGATCGAGTTCCTCGAGCAAAGTTCGATAACACAATGGTAGCGTGCCGACAATTGCGATCTCCACCATGGTTGTATAGAGAGAGTGGGCTTTCAACTTGTGTAAAGGGGGCTAGGGGTGGCCTCTCTTTTATAGCATTTTGGAAGTTCATGGATCCCAATCTATGTGCTCACACTATTCAATGGTTTAGATTGATTTGTGTTTCTTTCCATGGATCTCAATCCATGTGCTCTCACTAATCAATGGTTAATATTGATTTGTATTTCCTTTTAGTTTACAATAAACACAAAAGAAAATGTAAAGAGATAATCTGAAAATAATTTCCAAATTATCTCAATTGAAATAATTAATCAATAAATAGAAGATAATTAAGAGAGCAAATCCATATACTAACAATTGGGTGGACGTTCACTATGGTTGAAAACAATCCATGAACGCCCACTCTAAGGTGGAATGCATCAGAAACTTAATTATCCAACTTATCAATTAATTGGGTACTAGAATAATTGAATTATCACTAAATAATTCCAAATTATTTATGATAATTGCAATTATTCCATTGATCATTGATAACTAATTCTTCCATCCAATGTTTAATGTAAATCATATTGACATTAAATTAGGTAATGTGAATCCAATCCACATTAACATACAAATTGTTAATATCATTCATTTTTAACTCTTTCGAGGATATTGTGAATCATGGCCACATTATCCATGATTATTATGGATAGTGTTATCCACATTAATCCTATCCATAATAATTAAATCCAATTTAATTATCCTAGATATCTCTATCCACACACTAATTGTGATAAATAAATCATATTTAATTATCCAATTTTTCAATGCTTAGATAAAAATGCTTATGGAATGATTCTCGAACTCTTTTAATAATTGCATGCCTTCTCCTCAGATACTTGGAGATAAGGTTGGGTGATTCAACATTTCATGTATAATGACTTGGATGTTGAGATCATATCTCAAATACAGATCTCGGGTTCCTCGCAAAGATGTTTGATTAAATCAAAACTGTAAATCTAAGCTTCTCATTGTATCTAAATCATATTCAGATCAATGTCCAACATTTAAACTAATATTAGAATACTTCTCTACTGAGATGAGTCACTAAAATCCAAACCTATTTCAATACTCCCTTGAAATGGAAGCATCGTGGTTATACAATTGTTTATGATCACCCCACCCTCAAGTATTCTAATACCCGTACATCCTGCATACTAGAAGACCTAGAATAAAATCCAAAGTTTTTTTACTTTTAAACTATCTTCTTCTGGGTTTTATCATTAACTTTCCCATTTGATAATTGGGAGTTGATGTCGATCATATACTTTCCAAAAAGCATGTATCATATGTAGGTATTATTCATATACTTTCCAAAAGCATATATCATACCTACAAATTCAGTCAAGCTTCTAAAGCGAGACGATCGTGCACGGAATTTGATCCCAATATCTCATGAGTGTGCTCATGTCTTCCGGTTCGGTAATGAACCTGTATGATCCCTTTGAGAAATCGTACTACTCATATGCCCTTGTATACATAGCAGGTTGCTGGTGTAAAGACATTTAATAGGTCATCAACCTATTGGTCTACCAAATGTGCATATTCAAACAAATAGTAACACGTCTGTCTCAAGTCAGAGGATGCGTGCCTATATCATGACAATATACGACATAGATCTTGGTTATCTCGATCTCGTTAAGTCAATGCTTTGACCTAACTTATCTAAAATCTCCAAATATCTATTCCTATGCAGAAGACCTACATCAAGAGGTTGATTTGATACCAACCTTTAGAGAAGAATTGCCATCTTTTTCTTAGGTTGGAGATCCTTTCTTAATAATCATTAGATGGTGCTTGGTGAGTCCTCATTCTAACTCTTTAGATATCATCCAAGCACCAACCTTTATGATTCAACATTTGAATCAACAGTTATATGATCATTAAGACGGTCATGGTACATAACTCTAATTGTACTAAGGAACATATTATGAAAATTAGTTATTCTTCATTTCAGATTAAGGAATGAATTGCAATAACTTTTATTTCATGATGGCTCGTCATGGGCTCACATGTCCAACAACCTCCCATTATCCCAAAGAGACATTTAATGAGCTAATATTTAAATTCACACTCATGTGCTAATCATAAGCTATTTAGAAAAATAATTACTCTGTTCTTGAGAGACAATGACAAGTCCTCTTACATACTTGCATATCCCCCAGTAACAGTGCTCGTATCCAATACCAACATTGCATCTTATGCAACCAATACTCAATCCTATTAAAGTAGTTATCATGCCTTTGTCACAATGACTTGATCATTATTATAACCAGCAAGTTATACCTTTATGCATGGAATCTCTATCTCCTTAGATTAAGACATAGTCTTAAGTCTAGTAAGGCATCTGTAGGTAAGACATTTGAGACCACTATCTATAAAGTCTTAACTTCTTAAAGTAAAGACTTTGAGATCACTATCTCAAAAATCTTGTGCCTTTTAAGGTGTTAATATTACTGCAATTCAGTATTTTATCTCTATAGTAGGATTGGTAACATTTTACTACTCCCACTTTATGGCTAACATCTAGCTTTTCGTACACATCTAGCATGCACTGAGCTTCTCATATCTAATGAACTAGGGCATGTAGCATCGACATTCGCATCCTCAACTTTTTAAGGTGGTATCCCTTTAGATAGGTCAGTACCATATCTTAAGGGAAAGAAGCTTTCCTTGGAGTTTTCTGAAAAAACAAAATATGTTCAAGGTGTATTACTAGTGTGATGGTCCCAATGCCATCTTGTCTTTGTTTCTAAACAACTTTAGAACCAAGATATAATAGGCATCCTTGAGATCATATCTCAAGGTATAGAACAACAAGAACATAAAACACTTATTATCATCCTTGTATCATTCCAAATAATTAGGATTTTATCTACATTTAGCACAATGAACACAATAGCACTTCCACTAATTTTCACATGATTAATCAAGATTCCATTTGAAATTATAACCTTTATAATTTCATCAAATCTAACGTTCCTACTATAAGAAGCTTATTTGAGTCCATAGACGGAGTTCCTAAGCTCGCATACCTTGCATTCTTTAATAATGAATCCATGGGGCTACTTCATATGAATATCCCTGTTGAGGTATTCATTGAGGAATGCAATCTTGACTTCCATCTTCCAGATGTCATGGTCAATTTATGTAGCTATAGTAGCAATATTCTTATGGGTTTAAGCATGGTTACTAGAAAGAAAGTCTCATCACAAGCAATGTCTTCTTTCTGTTTGTAGCTCTTGGTTTCGAGTCATACTTCAAAGGTCTCTAGCTTCTCATCAGGTTCTCTCTTTCTCTTGAAGATCCATTTATACATAATGGGTTTGGACCCTATAGGTGAAGTCTCGAGGGTCCATACAGAACTCTTGTGTATGAAGTCTAATTTAGACTTTATTGCTAACATCCATCTTTCCATGTCATGATCTACAGAAGCTTCATCGTATGAAGTTCGATCATTATCGGATTTCTCTAACACATGGAGTCCATACCCTCGAGGTGGTCTTACCACCTTCAAACTTATTTGAATAGGTATGAGTGTTTCATCTTTAATAATCATTTTAGTTCTTGATTCTATGGGCCTCATTATCTATTCAGGATTTAATGAGTCCCTTTACTTCATTCTTATCTTGATTCTCAAGAAAGTCATCCTCTTTGAATCATATGCTTAGACATGAAATCTGGTAGAATAAAGATTATAAAGTATTTATCCAATACCATTCTTTATTTTCCTGATGAAGTAGCACCCTCAAGTGCAAGATTCCAGATTTCTTGCATTCATTTTATAGCACATACCAAGCAACCCTTAAATCCTCCTATGTCTGACACTAAGCTTGGTTCCAAACCATAGCTCACGATGAGTTTTGGGTTCATATTTTCATGGAATCTTATTAAGGATATATATTGCAGTCTCTACTATGTATATACATAGAAACTAAAAGGAGATTATGCTAAGTTTCGTCATTGATCAGATCATGTCTAACATGATCCAATTGCATCTCTTTACAACTCCATTGAGCTGAGATGTATTAGGAGGAGTGACGTAGGAATGATATTCCTTTCTCTATAAGATATTCCTTGAATTCATCTAATATGTACTATCTACCTAAGTTAGATCAAATTCATTCCATCTTCCTTTTAACTTTGGTTCTCAACCAAATCATGAAATCTTTGAACATTTGAAAGTTTTCTAATAGGTAAAGGAAGAAATTCCATACCATGAATAATCATTAATGGATATGACATATAATTAATATTCATTATGGTATGGAGGGTCCACATATATCAATATGTATGAGGTCTTGAATACCCCGACATCTTACACCATTCCCAGAGAAGGGTGCATCGAACATTTTAACTTTGAATACTTTATTCACAAGTATGTAAGATTTGAATTTTCAGACAATCCAAAGCTCCATCTCTTACTAGTCTATTGATATTATCAATAGACATATGTATAAGCCTTGATGCCAGATCATTGCCAAATGATCTTCATCCTCCTATTGATCTTTTACGGTTTAAAATTTCAGTATTAGAAATGCTAATGAACCAATCATTAATATTCTAATTTAGCAGAGCCCTCTAGATGTTAGATTACTATATGAAATATATCCATCATAACTCTTTATGGTAGGTTTATTCAACAATGTATGTTCATTTCTAACAAGTTTAGAAATAAACAATGAATGTATTCTAATATGTAGGTCTTAGAGACATTCTCTAAGACTGAGGGCTCTCCCAATGAAAATATGTAGTCTATCTATACAATGGATATCATTGCAACAATTGCATCAACTCCCATGTGGATGACTATTAAACCTTAAAATCAATTTTTTCCAGTCTTCTAAAACATATGCAAACAATTGCAAGTGTCTTTAGAAGAAGGAGATATAATTATCAAACTTTTAATCTTATCTAATAAGTATGTCAATTTCAATGATGATATGTAGATGTAGAATATCTCGATGCACTATCTGGGTCCTTCTCTAAGGATTTCAGATAGTCTAGATAGTCATACTATCAGTACATCATCTTGTTGCAATATTGGCATTCATCATCTCTTTGGATGTCATGCATGGAAGCCACAAAAGTACAATCAACTCTTTGATTCTCCTTCTTACATGGGTTAGACCCATGCTTCCACTACACTTCCTTAACACTTAAGCAATCATTGATTAAGGCAAAGGATCTCTTAAATTGAACACATCCTCAAGGGACTTCAATGTAGGAGTATTTCAACATTTATTCTTGCTTCATCCTATTCATACAATATGAATAATATGATGCATCATGAAAGACTTGAGATAGCAGAATGATGACATTCATCATATCCACTCATCCTAACTCAAAAGGACTTAGGTAAAGGCAGGTACTCAAACATTTTGAGTACATCATCTCTTATCTATCCACCATTATGCATAATGCAATGGATGATGTCATTCATGATTAAATGTTGAGAGCACGCATGTTTACCAAAACATATTCTTCGATTTTTCTGAAATATCTTGACAATTATGATCATCACCGACATGTTACTTCCAAAGCACACTCTATGAGAGATCAAGACTTTAGAGACATAAACACCATTGGTTGTTGTCCTATTGTCTAGTTAATTATCAATCCTCATAATCATGAGGAAACTTGCACATTGCAACCACATACATTACGTATCCAACTGCAAGTACTACATCTTAATTGTGGATCCCATTCATGACATCATACTGATTATTATTGAGTATAGATTTGAGTGGATTTAATGAAGATTATCTGAAATAAGATAATTTGAAATATATTTTACTTTAAATAATGATATTAATATTTTAAATCAAAATTGTCTTTCCTTTTAAACTCTGAAAGCCCATTCCCTTATTAAACTTTCAAATCAAGAGATATATTTCTAACAAGATCTAGGATCTCCTTTTAACCTAAGTTACATCCTAATAATATGATAAACTGTAACTCGGATAAAAAGAAGCGGGAACTCGTTCCTCCTTGCAAGTCCAACTTGCATTTCCCAATTTGATCTTTAATACCTGGTCCCACCACCTCTAAGGTGATGCTGACCTGTTCTTAGTTGAATCAACCATTAATAGGATATAACTCACTATGCGCAATCCAATATCGCCTCAATAATATGGGGAACCAATATTAGGGTCATTATGTATATTGCCTTACTCTTTCAAGAAGCAAATAGCCCGATCCATGCGCGCTTGTATCCAAGAGCTATCACTTCGGATAGACGTATCCAACATACAATCCATGACGACAAATCCCTTCGCCTTGATGGGAGACCATGGATGTCATTTATATAATTCTCCATATCCCGTTCAAAATTTAATTAATCATATTCATTACGACTAATTATTCTAAGGGAATTACATCTCCATTCACAATTGAGTGCTTATTTTAATTAGATCTAATTAATCTAATCATATTAATTTAATCAACAATCCACTTCAATCAATCGACAAACAATTAGGGTTTGCTTGATTTTACCATATAGTATAAACTCTCACAAGTGTGTATTATTTTGTATTTTAATAATTATAGTATAACTTGACTTACTTATATTATTCTTTCCTCAAAAGTGGATCCAACTAGTACACTCGAGTTATGCTGGGAGGGAGCATTTTCTTGACATTCAAGGCGTTAATTAAGGAACCAAGCCGGCATACCCAGACTAAATACATTCAACACTTCGATTGAGAACAACACAATATAATATCCATGTACTTGTGATTTTATCGATCAGTTTGATGACCGTCATTATACTATATATATTAATCACTTAGAGATATTAGGCACTTTTTGAGATCCTAAATCTCTAAGCATATAAAGCAAACATTTTCTTGGTTTGCATGTAAAAGTTGTCCTACGACTATTATAGGATAAACTAGGGTTTTTATCATGAAACTCTCATTCAATGATCGTTGATGTTTAATCAAATATTTTTATAATTGTTAAGCATCAAAATAATCAAGACAAATTCATAATTTTATGATTTACATTGAATGATAAATACATTAATCAAGAAGACTTGATGATCCAATCATCATCCAACCCATTACCACTAAATATGGAATATGTAGAGCAAACAAAGTCAGAATTGTGCGAAATAAATCAATGTAAATTTCTGGTTTAATTATCTACTTAATTAAGGTATTTATTTCATTTTTATGATAGGAAATAGTAAGTAAAAAAAATTCTTACAGATCCGTGAATACATGTGAAAATGATTTCATCGTGAGAACTTTTTGAATTTTAATTCATTTCATCAAGATCACACGAGATTAGGCTTACCTATTAAAGTGTAATTGTGATCCTCAAAGCTTCTAAAAGAAACCTCATGATTTCTTCATACAAAATATGTTGTCTTCTTCACGAGCATGTGGCACCGAAGAAGATCGAGTTCCTTGAGCAATTAGTTCGACAGTACAACAGTAGCATGACGACAATCACAATCTCCACCAAGGTTGTAGAGAGAGTGGACATTTGGAGAGAGAGAGAGAGTTTTGTTAATGCAAACATTGCATTCAACTAATGTAAAGAGGGTTAGAGGCGGCCTCTCTTTTATAGCATTTTGGAAGTCCATAAATCCCAATCCATGTGCTCACACTAAACAAGGGTTTAGATTGATTTGTGTTTCTTTCCATGGATGTCTACTATGTGTTCTCACTAATCGATGGTTAAGATTGATTTGTATTTCCTTTTATTTTACAATAAACACATAAGAAAATACAAAAAGATAATTTGAAAATAATTTCCAAATCATCTCAACTAAAATAATTAGTCAATAAAGGAAGATAATTAAGATAGCTCATCCATATACTAAAAATAGTGTGGATGTCCACCACGGTTGAAAACAACCATGGACGTCCACTCTAAGGTGAAATAAGTCAAAAAATTAATTATCCAATATATCAATTAATTGAATAATTAAATAATTGAATTATCACCAAATAATTAAAAATTATTTGTGATAATTGAATTTATACCATTAATAATTGAGAATTAATCCTTCCATCCAATATTTAATGTAAATCATGTTCACATTAATTACATAATGTGAATGTAATCCACATTAACATATAAATTGTGAATCTCATTCTCAGTTAACTCTCTCCAGGATATTGTTGATCATGTCCACATTATCCATGATTATTGTGGATAACTGATGAATTCTCATTTCATCACCTTTATTCTTTCATTTTGGTCTTATATACCTAGCTAAATACATGTATATGTCATTAATTTGTGAAAATAAACACTTCATAAGTCATAGAAAATACTGTACAAAATACTATATAAATATTGTATTTAATCCCAAAATAAAAGAATAAAGGCAATAAAAGAAAAAGAATGAAATGTCAAAGATACGAAGTGACCCTAGATCCCAAAATCAAGCCATCATGATGACTTGGTCGATAATGAATAAAGTAGGAGAGATAGATTAAAAAAACTGTACAAATAATACACCGAAAATCACGTAAAAACCCTAATTTATTTCGCCCTATAATTACATTTTAGGACCTATTTTATTTTATTTTATTCTATTTGCACCTCAAATAATAAAATCCTCACCATGAATATTGTACATAAAAATACAAAGAAAAATACAAAATTGATTTCACTGAAAAATAATGCACAGTGTGCTCGGGACACACAAAATAAAAAGTCACAAGGAAAACTTTGCGGACACGTATTAGACCCGTATCTTTTCCATATAGATTCAAAATTCACCAAACTTGCCTTTGTTAATCATAAAATAAAATAAGCTATTTATTGAAGGTGGTTTCAATCAATTTGAAGTTAAGATGCAAAAGTTAGGTTTTGTGCTCCCATTTTGTAATATACATGTATATTATATTCAATATATTTATTCTATATATTTTTCACTTTCATTTATTTTTATAAATTGTAAATATTATTTCGAATACATGTACATAAATAAACTTAAAAAACATCAAAAAATAAAAATAAAAATAAATAATTTACGTCACTACATTAGTAAAGTGTACTATAAAATACATATAAGATTTTTGTCGATAATTAATTAAGTATGCAAATAAACAATGAAAAATGCAATACAAATACCTAAATATGTAAATAAATAAATTTAAAATATATAAAATACTTGTATATAATAATAAAATGTAAAATACAAATTAAAATAAAATATACATAATACATGTAGATTTACCTATAATTATACATGCAAATAATGACATGTTAAAAATAGTTTTGTAAAAATAAATAAAAATATGAATTAAATACTACATAAAATTACAAACAAATTTATTATATTTTTATCAAACATTAATTAAATCATTTATTAAATAATATTGATTTTACAAGGCATTTTGACATTGGAATTTTCTAGTCCTTCAATTGTTGACCTCAGTTAACTGTAAATCCCCTTCGTCACCCGTGTCAAAAACCTCATTTCTCCCCATTTTCTTTAAATTTTCATACCATCTCCCTTACATCTCTTGACTCGAGCCTTGATGAATCTCGGATTCATCACTCTAAATCTCATTTATTAAGCTCAAATACATCAAAATCAACAACATTTCTGCATCTATTCTGCATAATTAGCATTCTTGCATGTTTCATAAGAATTGCATTTTAGCACTAATTTATGCACAAAATAAGAAGCCAAAAATCCAAGCCAAAAATGACCTGTAAATAGCCTGACTTCCCAGATTTTTAACTCATTCATGCTAACTCCGAGTAACCCAAAAACACCTCCATTGTGTTCATATCACTAACAATAATTATTAATGAAAAATACAAAAAAATCACTAACCCAAATAAGTGGACCAAAAATCCAAACCCTAGTTTCAGGATTTTCGGACTAAAAACCTCATATCTTCCTCATCCAGTGTTCGTTTTAATCCTACTCACTTTTGAACTAATGTACATTCAATTACCTTCAAAACTAGACCAAGTTCAAGTGATTCGGAGCTCGTATGTGAAAGTTGGGTTTTAGGTCTCTTTTGTACATTTTGTATTTTAGCGGTTTCTGAACTAATATTTTATGTACATATTTAACCTATTTTAGATTATTTCTTTTTCATTTGTCTTCTTTGATAAAAATTCTATTAAAATGAACAAAAATTCAAATCCAAATTGAGCTTGAAATCAAAGAAACAAATTGAGTCCGAGTCTTCACTAACCAACTGTACAAAATTGATCTTTTTCATCTTTTATTTTATTTCTTCATTTTCTTAATTAATAAAAATCCAAAAAATTAGATTAATGTGTCTATATTGATATTTGATTTTACCCTATTTTTTATAGATTTTTATATGGTTTAATAATTACAAAAAAATTACAAAATCCAAAAATCAAGGTATTCTATGTACATAGGATACCCCAAAAATTCACTTTGTGCATTTGATCGATTTTGGTTTTGATTCTTCATGAAAGTTGTATATCTCATCGAGACGAGCAATTTTCGTGAAGAAACTTTTTCGATCCGAGGCCGTTTTATATTTATTTTGCATTTTACAAAATCTTTATTTTTTTCGAATTTTCTGGTGCTGACATGTGGAAGCTCCTGGAGCCACCACGTGTCTGCCATTTTTGGCGTTATTTTTATTTCATTTTTATAAAAAAATAACATTAAACTCTGCACGTGCGTCGTACGTGCCTCCCAGGCACGTGCTCCCCATGTGCCCGCTCGTTCACATCTCCTAACGCCACTTGGCACCCACCAGGCCGCCCGATCTCGGTCGATCGGAAGACCATGGGTCGTCGTCCTCCAAGGTGCCTCTCCCAATCGACCGCCGCCCCAAATCGCTTCGATTTCACCGCCAATCTCGCTGGCTTTGATCTCCTCCCTCTTCCGTCTCCAAATCTCGTGCCGTCCTCCCATCGAATCAATCCCCAATCTCCACTCGAATCTGATATCCTTCAAATCCCTCATGAAATCAAACTCCAATCGAATCCCTAACTCCTCTTATTTCCATCGCCGGCCGCCTATTCTTCACCCTATAGATAGAACGCCTCCACCCTCGTTTGACTCATCCACCGATGCCCTTAATCATTCAACTTGATCTCCGGTGGTGACAGCCCGGAGACCACCGATCTCTAGCGAGATCCAAAGCTTCAAGGCTTTGTTGCAGCACCACCGCCCCCGGCGTACTGCCTTTGCCCCGGAGCTTCTCCGTCGAGCCTATGACTCACCTCCGACGCTCAACTCCACCGACTCCAATACCTACGACCTTCTCCGCAATGCTGAGTTCATCTTCACGACTTCCGCATCCATCTTCATCAACACCTCCAGGAGCTCCATCACGTTGTCGCCGACAACTACCCAATGTCTCCGCCTCTTCAGCCGCTACTCCATCAACGCATCGGCTCCGTCGAGCCTTCGACAACCACCGGAGCCTCCAACGCCAGCTCCACTGCCTCTCTAGGGAGCTCCGCCAGCGCCTCTCAGCTTCTCCAGCCGACGAGCCACCATCGAAGCAAGCTGCAGCAGCGCCGGAGATTCCCTCTTCCACCCCTCAACGCCACCGCCTAGCTGGGCTCCGCCTCCTGCACCGCCGGCCGGGCGTGAGGCCTGAGACCCCTCGCACGTGACCCGCACGTGCGTGGGGGGATGTCATCTTACGTCAGCCCCCGGGTCACATGCTCCGCACGTGACCGCGGGGTAAATTGTAGTCACCCCCTGGAGTTCCTCTAAATTACAAATCAGCCCCGGCTAGCCAGAGGTCACCCTGTGGCAATTTCGCAGAAGTACCCCCATAGAATTGGTAATTACAAATCAGTCCCCCCTTGCATTTTATTTATTTTATTTATTGCAGTTCTACCCCTGTGTTCCCTAGTGATTTTGGACCTCTACATGATATTATTTTATTATTCAAAAAATAACATGATGTTCGTCTTTTATTCTCTACATTTTGACATACTGTGGGTATTTTTGTGATCGATGGTTAATTAATAATTATATATTTTGGGAAAATTACATAATTGCCCATTTCTTGCTTTGAAATTTATATTTGATTAACCATTGCTCCAAAAATTCCCGAAAAATCATATATTGAAGAATTAATTGTGCTTGACATTATGCCAAAAAAGATTTGCATTTGCATGCGTAATTTTTCCTGTAAAAATCAATTTGCATATTTCAATATTTGATTTTTTAATAGGTATTATATCTCGTATTTTTGAGGTTTAGGCTTTTTCTGAGATCCATTACCTAGTGATAGATCTTAGATAAAATTATTCCTTGAAAATAATTAGATTATTATTTATTATAATTAAATATTAAAATTCATTCTATTTGCATTTAAAAATTCATAAAAAATTCATGTTGCATCCAAAAATTCTAAAAAAATTACGATACATTCATTTCATCATATTTTGCATAATGGCCAAGTTTCATATTTTTCAGACATCGTTTGATCGACTTTTACATTTTAGTCCCTAAAATAGGCTAAAATTGCATTTTATACCCTTTATTGCATTAAAAATTACAAAAAAAGACCGCCTCGAAAACCATACACGAATTTTGATACATAATTCTAGGTTGTTCCTTTGCCTCCTTGTGTTCGACCTTGGGACTTGCTCAAGTAAAATAAACATAAAACCACACGATTAAAAATTGAATAATTATTTGTGGTTATTTTCTTGACCGATTCCGATTGCCGCCTACAACGAAACGACAAATCATCATTTTTTTAGCACGAACAAATAAACACATCTTATTAACACAACGAATATCGGACACATCAGATGGCGCCGTTGCCGGGAGGCAAATGACTTAGTTTTGTGTTTTGAAAATTTTCGTTCCGTTTTCTGTATTCGGGTAGTCTGACCCCCGATTTTTTCATTGAAAATTCCATATTTTTTCTGCATTTATGTTCAACATTTATTTTTCTTATTCTATTTTTGATTTAATTTTGAGTCACTCTCTTACACCATCTCTCTTATTTTTCTTGCGAGGTACCCGGCGTACGTGGAGCGGTCTTTCAGGAAGCGAAGCATCTTCACCGACTTCCGAAAGCCGCAAATAAATTAAGATCGAGTCGAGTCATGAGAGAGCGTAGAGTCTAGGATTTTAATTTTTGCAAATTTTTAATTTCTGTAATTAATTGCTCATTTATAGCGGTGCCCGTTTGGACTCTCGCGTGTGTAAAAGACTTTGAACTATTTCTGTGGTTTGTCGTGGCTTGTTTCACTCTCCGGTGAGGGTGTGCCCCGACTTGAGGGGTAATTAGGATAGACCTGCACATACGGCTCAGAGCATTTTTATTTTTTAATTGTGCTCGTAGTAATTATGCCACCCTTCACATTAATTGAGATGCACATTAGATCATTCAATTTAGCCAAATTTAACTCAATTCTTCCCCTCTAATAGAACTTTCTACTAGGTGCGGTTTTTCATCGGCTTGCATTTCATATAGATAAAATTTTCAATTCCTATATTGCATCCCACATAGAGATTGCGAGGATTCACTATAAGTCTTCTAACAGAGCATACATCATTATTTTCACGTGCATCGACTTTTCCTGAACTTCTCCCTCCTGTTTTGTCACATAATTCTAAAGGAAATTGGGAGTAGACGGTAGACGTGCATTTGTGCTCATTTAATTCTTCAGTGATCGCCTAATTAAAATTGGGACTGCTAAATATAGCTGATCTTAATAACCCACAAAATCAAGAATTTCTACGGGAAAGCAATCCCCGACCTTGGATGTCTTTATTTTCTCTGAAAGAACGAGAGACGACACTTAAGGCTAGAGCCCAAACCCGAATTTTCATATTGACTATTGATTCTACCAAAAACGATTAGCTACTTCTAGTGAGGATCTACGAGTAGCCGATAAACGGTCCGGATTTCCTTAGCAGAGTGGGTGGTTTATAGGACACTGCATAAGGCTCCGTCCTCAAGTAACGGGTAGCTGTTCTACGGTCCATACTTACTCCCATACTGGCTGAAAGTAGGTGCAACTAGTCGTAAGAATTCAGGCTAGTCATTACAAAAATTTCGACACCTAACAACTTGCTAAATTTTTTTCAAGATTGATTTATCACCAACTAAAATTGAAAAGATAATAGTCGAACTCTTACGGCTTCATTGTGTGTGTTGGTGAACCCGGGGTTTGATTTGTGTTTGCATTGGTGTGCATGAACCGATATCGAAGATCAATAACCGCACATGTGATAATATTTCTTTTGACTATCCCGTGCAATCATCTCTCTCCTTTCTTAATTTAGACCTCATCATGGAACTCTTATCCAAAAACTCTTGTAGACCCAACCCCTCATTCCTTTCAGCTCTTTCAAAAATGACCGAGCATTTATCTGAAAATCCATCAGAGCTATACTATGAAAATGAATTTGTCTCGGTTAGGCCCAAATCAACTGAATCCTCTTCTTTCAATATTCCTCTAACAGTTGCAGGAGACTTTCACCCGCGGATGTATTCGGCCCCCTCATTGAATTCCTACTCGAATCATCTGACCGTACATGACCACCTACCATCTTGGACTGAACCATCTTATTCTCAGTTTCTCACTAATGAACCATTTCAAGATCAAAATACCTTTGAGTCTCATGACTGGCCGAGAAACCAAACCCAGATGGAAAGACCCACACTTAATGATCATCAGCGTTGGATTAACCGCAACGATGAAATCCCTATTGACCAACCCGAATATCACTCATTTGATCAGCCTATACATACAGAGGACCACATGGATGATATCGACACATATGCACCCTATATGACCCCATTATTCGAGGATATGATCAATCATGACCATGGAAGTAGACTCTACTCAGACCAGGTTTACGTACCTGAGTCACGTCATGTTGAGTACGAGACCTACACATTCCCGCAAAATCCTTCCACTGAGCAGCCTCCTTCCATAATTTTTGAGGAGAAAATTTTAGAAAATAATGATCATATCGGATATTCAGAGAAACTCTCCTCTCAGCACATGTAGGAAAATGGAAGATGAAATTATTGAACACAAATCGACTGCTCTCATAATTGATCAGGAACAGAATTTTGAGGATAATATTTTGAGGATAAATAAGAGATTCAATTTAATATAGGATAGATTTCAAAAATTTCACCGACCGATTTCATACATAAAAATGGATGAGGAAATGATTGGATCTCATACTGAAAAATTTGAGGATATTCAGAAACTTAGGGACGATTCCGACATCGACACCTCTACATATTACTCCCCTAGGAATGACTATGCCTCTGACTCCTATTCCGAACATCACAACCCCTACTCATCTACAGAAGACACCACATCACCACACCACAAAGAAAATACCAAAAAAATTTGAATATTAAAAAACACCAAAAAAATTGAAAATCCAGAAAATTTCATAAAAATAGAGACTGAAGAAGATATGAAGAATTTGGATCCTGCTGTACGGGAAGCACTGGAAAAGAAACTGATTTTGAACTTCCCTTTCTACAGGCCATTGAACACTTCCCCGATCTTAAAGGATTTGTAATGGATAAATTAATTATGAAAAAGTCGGGCAGGATTAGAACAAAGACTGAAAGACATATCTTATCAATGGCCTCCTCCTTGGTGTCGAGGAGAAAAACCGAGAGCCACATAATGAAGCGGTTGCCCAGATTTGACTGTGAAATCAAAGACACGATTTTCACCCATGCTCGAATTGATGACGATTCATTGATCAATATCCCATCGACCTCTGTATTTCATGAACTCAAACTCGGACCGATCAGAAAAATACGAGAGATTGTTCAATTGGCAGTCCGATCGATAAAGAGGCCAAGAGGAATTATTTCTGTCATCATGACATTCCAAGGTGCTCCGCTCAAAGTGGATTTCACGATCATTGATATTGAGCATCAAGGAGAATTCACCCAGTCTCCCACTATTCTCGGAAAATCATTCTTAGCATTGGCTAAAGCAATTATTGATTGTGAGACTCGGGAAATCAATTTTACAGCATTGGAAGCACTTAAATCTGACCCAGTCTTTGAGGAACCACGATTTTCTGAGGCAACCCACGAAGTCCCCGACAATCGTAACCATGAAGCGGTAGAAGAACCCTACCCCGCTATGACACCTGAGATAGCAGTTGTTGATGAGATTATTGGTTTAAAGACTCTGCCTCCTGCTCCATTCCCAGTTGCTCTCACCATGGAAAATCATGTATATGAATCATATGATTCGAAGACTTATGCATGGGCACACCCTGGGTCAACCTACTCTGACTACATGGATTACATCAACTCGACACTTGAATGCTCCAATGTCATATCAATTGAGAATGAACATGCAAAGATTCTTCCCAGTATTCCAATTCCCGCGGATCTCAAAATAGACAAATCCTTCTTCTACGATCCTGAGACATATGCATGGTCACACCCAAGGCAACCTTCTCTGAATATCTTGACCAAATCATCCCAAATAGAGAGTGTACCAACATTCAGGAGACTAAGAACAAACACGCAGGCCAAACACCGACCAAGAAGAAGAATTCCAATGGCTATTCATATGGATACTTAAGTGAACCGACACCTTCACGAGGCAAGAAAAAGAGAGTTACCTTTGACCTTTTGGAAGAGGAATCAGCTGATGATCCCTCATCTGGTCTGGAAAAGGTAATATACATGAGTGAAGTCTGTTCAGCAGCTCTAAAACCATCTTCGCAAGGATCCAAAATCCGATTATCGTTGGACAACTCCCGTTCCTAACTACTATTCATCCAAAGCTGATGCTCCTGCCCTCTTCAAGTACACTAGAATTATTTCTTATGAGCTGACTAAGATCGGTGCTTCTGAGTATTCATCCGAGGACAAACCGCTTGATCCCAAGAAGAAACAAATTCTGAGGAAACATCTGAAGAAATAAAAAGACCATAATATTTGGAGTATGTCCACTTTCAAATACTATTCCTCTGAGGATAACTCTGATGATGGCTACCTTTCATTTGACTCAAATGTTTCATCTACTATCCATCATGATTTTTTGAGGATGACACTGATAATAGTTGGAAATCATATGCTTCATCTCCATCTTGTTATACCGATCTCCCATCACAGGCTCACAAAAAGATCAGCCGAAAACCGCTTTAATCATCGACTACCCACTCTCCCTCCTGACCACATCGGTCTCCTTGTACAGCTTCTTCCTCTACTTAGGCCAAGGCCTAAATATAGGAAGGGGGACTGATGCCATCTGTATATACCATTTCCCCGCATCACACTCTTTCTCCCGATCACTCCATTTCTACCCTTCTCTTATACTTAGGCTGACCAGACCCCAAGTATAGGGGGAACCGATACCCATTTGTATATACTCTCTTCATCCACATATCTCAACCGCTTCATTTTTTCCGCTCTTATTCTATACTTAGACTGTTCACAGTCTAAGTATAGGGGGGCGGTTCTGTAAATCTTATTCTTTTTCTTTTCCTTTTTCACTCTCTTACGCTAGCCCGAGCTATGTCTTCTTTACGCTTCTTGTGCTATGAGGACACAACACTCGCTAAGTATAGGGGGTCTGCATATATACTTTGTATATATTTTACCCATATCTCGTACTTTCGCGTAAGTCTATATGTATTTACGGGATGGGTAATTAAAAAAAACAAAAAAAAAGAGTTTTGCTACTAACACTAACTGTGTCCAACCCAAAATTTTTGAAAAAAGGCTTCTTACTCAGTTTTGCATTAACAAAAAAACAAAAAATCCCTTGCATAAAAAAATAAAAAAAATCACAAAAAGGAAAAAAAATTTTGTCTGCATTTCACACACCTGCACTTCATCCAACATTCATTTGCATCTGTGAAAAGTCATTGGGTTCTGAACCGAGTTATGATCAGAAACCGAGAGTGGTATGGACTTGACCTTAATCCACCTAATTTTCAGAGGAACTTCACCGAGAAGTAGGATTTTTAGAAGCTTCAGGTCTTTGACTTAATTCTTTGAGTTCCACATGACAATGGGCAGCGTTTGACTCTTAGTGTTTAACCTGGTCTCTTCATTCTGGGTACAACTCTGGAATAGGGAATTAATTTGTACTCTCGCACTATGCACTTAGCTCAACTTAGACGGGATGTTGGAAGACTGTGTGAGTTTCTTTTCTGGTAGCGTGGAAATCTAAAGAGAGGAGTACGGGTTGAAATAAAGCTTCGGAAAAGGGATGGACGACTGGGCACAATTTTTTCTAAGACCCCCAAAAAATGCACGGAAACAAAAAGATTCTATATCCGTAGGGGCACAACAAGATCCAAGCAGAACCACTAAAAATTCCAAATACAAAGGAGCATTCTACCAAATAAATATCCGACCAAAAAGGTCCAATCTTCAAGAAAACCTGCAGATCTTGGTGAAGACTCGGCTACACCGGCCATCTTCACAAGGAGAGGTGACTACACTGGCCACCCTCCGAATCTTTTCCCCTTCTTCTAACTTCTCCCCCAATTCGATTGTGGACACAGTGCGACAGACTTTAGAAGGAAATACCTGAGTCCCCGAGGACGAGTTACTGGAGAGGAGAGGAGCATGGTAGTCCGGCATTCTGGATGGGAAGAGCTAAAACATTTCACACAATGAGTCGATTGTTCAATGTTCATAGGGTATACTTTGGGAAGAGGATTGATCTAAGATGACTTCTGAGCCGAAACTGTAGCAATGATGTGTAGAACTTGAGGGCTGTTGATTTTAAAATTCTAAGTCTCACAGAAGTTTTGCCACACTAATAATCCAAAGGTCGAGTCTAGTTTCACTTTCACCTTCAGCTCATGATCTTGGTATGGAAATCAATCTCATTTCTCCTCATGGCATTTCTTTTTGATGCTCAGGGACGAGCATGGTTTAAGTATAGGGGGATGATGAATCTTGGATTCATCACTCTAAATCTCATTTATTAAGCTCAAATCCCTCAAAATCAACAGCATTTCTGCATCTATTCTGCATAATTAGCATTCATGCATGTTTTCATAAGAATCGCATTTTAGCACTAATTTATGCACAAAATAAGAAGCCAAAAATCCAAGCCAAAAATGACCTGTAAATAGCCTAACTTCCCATATTTTTAACTCATTCATGCTAACTCCGAATAACCCAAAACGACCTCCATTGTGTTCATATCACTAACAAGAATAAATGAAAAATACAAAAAAATCACTAACCCAAATAAGTGGACCAAAAACCCAAACCCTAGTTTCAGGATTTCCGGACTAAAAATCTCATATCTTCCTCATCAAGTGTCCATTTTAATCCTACTTACTTTTGAACTAATGTACATTCAATTACCTTCAAAACAAGACCAAGTTCAAGTGATTCGGAGCTCGTATGTGAAAGTTGGGTTTTAGGCCTCTTTTGTACATTTTGTATTTTAGCGGTTTTTGACCTAATATTTTATGTATATATTTAATCTATTTTAGATTATTTATTTTTCATTTGTCTTCTTTGATAAAAGTTTTATTAAAGTGCACAAAAATCCAAATCCAAATTGAGCTTGAAATCAAAGAAACAAATTGAGTCCGAGTCTTCACTAACCAACTGTACAAAATTGATCTTTTTCATCTTTTATTTTATTTCTTCATTTTCTTAATTAATAAAAATCCAAAAAAATTATTTTAATATGTCTATATTTATCTTTGATTTTACCCTATTTTTTACGGATTTTTATATGGTCTAAAAATGACAAAAAAATACAAAACCCAAAAATCAAGGTTTTCTTTGTACATGGGATACCCCAAAAATTCACTTTGTGAATGTTATCGATTTTGGTTTTGATGTCTTTATGAAAGTTGTAGATCTCATCGAGTCAAGCAATTTTTGTGAAGAAACTTTTTCGATCCGAGGTCGTTTGCTATTTATTTTGCATTTTACAATATCTTTATTTTTTTGAATTTTCTGGTACTGACAAGTGGAAGCTCCTGGAGCCGCCACGTGTCTGCCATTTTTGGCATTATTTTTATTTCGTTTTTATAAAAAAATAATATTAAAGCTCTGCATGTGCGTCGCACGTGCCTCCCAAGCACGTGCTCCGCACGTGCCCGCTCGTTCACACCTCCTACTTGGCACCCATCAGGCCGCCCGATCTCGGCCGATCGGACGACCATGTGTCGTCGTCCTCCCAGGCGCCTCTCCCAATCGACCGCCGCCCCAAATCTCTTCGATTTCATGGCCAATCTTGCCGGCTCTAATCTCCTCCCTCTTCCGTCTCCAAATCTCGCGCCGTCCTCCCATCGAATCAATCCCCGATCTCCACTCGAATCCGATATCCTCCAAATTCCTCATTGAATCAAACGCCAATCGAATCCCTAACTCCTCTTATTTCCATCGCCGGCCGCCCATTCTTCACCTTATAAATAGAATGCCGCCACCCTCATTCGACTCATCCGCCGATGCCCTTAATCGTTCAACGTAATCTCCGGTGGTGACAGCCCGGAGACCACCGATCTCCGACGAGATCCAAAGCTTCAAGGCTTTATTGCAGCGCCACCGCCCTCGGCATACTGCCTTCGCTCCGGAGCTTCTCCGTCGAGCCTACAACTCACCTCCGATGCTCAACTCCACTGACTCCAATACCTACGACCTTCTCCGCAACGTCGAGTTCATCTTCATGACTTCTGCCTCCATCTTCATCAACACCTCCAGGAGCTCCATCGCGTTGTCGCCGGTAGCTACCCAACGTCTCTGCCTCTTCACC
This sequence comes from Ottelia alismoides, assembly GCA_037367405.1. Classification (NCBI taxonomy): domain Eukaryota; kingdom Viridiplantae; phylum Streptophyta; class Magnoliopsida; order Alismatales; family Hydrocharitaceae; genus Ottelia; species Ottelia alismoides. The sequence continues at coordinate 95,755 of JAZKJV010008013.1, read as the reverse complement.
CGCTACTCCATCAACGCCGCAGCTCCGTCGAGCCTTCGACAACCACCAGAGCCTCCAACACCAGCTCCATCGCCTCGCCAGGGAGCTCCGCCAGCGCCTCTCAACTTCTCCAGGCGGCGAGCCACCATCGAAGCAAGCTGTAGCAGCGTCGGAGATTCCCTCTTCCGCCCCTCAACGCCACCACCTGGGCTGGGCTCCGCCTCCTCCCCCGCTTGCCGGGCGTGAGGCCCGAGACCCCTGCACGTGACCCGCACGTACGTGGGGGGACGTCATCTTACGTCAGCCCCAGGGTCACGTGCTCCGCACGTGACCGTGGGGTAAATTGTAGTCACCCCCGGAGTTCATATGAATTGCAGATCAACCCCCACCAGCCAGAGGTCACGTGCTTCACACATGACCCTGTGGAAATTTTGCAGAAGTACCCCCCATAGAATTGGTAATTACAAATTAGTCCCCCTTGCATTTTATTTATTTTATTTATTGTAGTTCTACCCCTGTCTTCCCCAATGATTTTGGACCTCTACATGACATTATTTTATTATTCAAAAATTAACATGATGTTCGTCTTTTAATTCTATACATTTTGACATATTGTGGGTATTTTTGTGATCGATGGTTAATTAATAATTAATTGTTTTGTGGAAAATTCCATAATTTTCCCATTTCTTGCTCTCAAAATTATATTTGATTAACCATTACTCTAAAAATTCCCTAAAAATCGCATAATGAATAATTATATGTGCTTGACATTGTGCCCAAAAAGATTTGCGTTTGCATGCATAATTTGCCCTGTAAAAATCATTTTGCATATTTCAATCTTTTATTTTTAATAGGTATTATATCTTGTATTTTTGAGGTTTAGGATTTTTCTGAGATCCATTACCTAGTGATAGATCTTAGATATATTTATTTCTTGAAAATAATTAGATTTAATATTCATTATAATTAAATATTGAAATTCATTCTATTTGCATTTAAAAATTCATATTGCATCCAAAAATCCCAAAAAAATTACAGTGCATTAATTTTATCATATTTTGCATAGTGGACAAGTTTCATATTTTTCGGACATAGTTTGATTGACTTTCACATTTTAGTCCCTAAACTAGGCCAAAATTGCATTTTGCACCCTTTATTGCATTAAAAATTATAAAAAATGACCGCCTCAAAAACCACGCACGAATTTTGATAGACATAATTCTAGGTTGTTCCTTTTCCTCCTTGTGTTCGACCTTGGGAATTATCCAAGTAAAATAAACATAAAACCACGCGATTAAAAATTGAATAATTATTTGCGGTTATTTTCTTGACCGATTCCGATTGCCGCCTACAACGAAACGACAAATCATCATTTTTTTAGCATGAACAAATAAACACATCTTATTAACACAACGAATATCGGACTCGCCAAGCCTTCCACCTTTATGCAACCCTGACATTCCTCACCCTTACCCACATGTGAATTTCCACCATCCCCCGCTCCTTCGCATGCCACCATGCGAAAACTCATTGATCTCCCATCTATAAAACTTCATCCTCCTCAGACTTTTTGTGATTTGATCCTTCTTGGAGTTGCTTTTAACCCCTCAGATCGGTCTTTTGGTTTGCTACTGGTAGCAGGAGCTGCTGACCACTGTTTTACAACGAGGAGAAGCCTCACCGGGTTCAGATCCAACCATCATTGGCCAACCGTCAGTGGTTCTGCTTCTTCAACCTTCGGTCGAATCGAGGCATTTTACAGTCGTCTTTAGGTAGTACTGTAGGTCTAAGTGCATTTCCATGATTTAATGTTGCCTTTTATATATAGAATTAGGTTAATTTTAAAAGGCCCAATTTGACATGGAGCTTGACCTCCATGCCAAATCCTATGTTTCCGATAGTTGATTCGTCCCCATTCTCATCCCATATAGTACCTTGACACTTTCTTTGCATTTTTGCCTCATCTGATCAACCTAGATCCTTCGTGTATCTGGGAATCGAGCTCCTTCCATCATCTCTCATCGGAGCTCTTCACCATTTGCCCATTTCACCGCTACCAGCTTCACAGACTGGCCGAGGAGAAAGCCCTTGAGGCATAGAACATTTTTGGTGCAGGCCTAGGGTTTGATGGCCCTTTCGGAGCTGAGTATTGCTCCTGGAGCTGCTCTAGGTAACCTAGAGCTAATTGAGTTGCCAGAACTTCATCGAGTCCACCAGATCCCCATCGGCCACCATCTGCACGTGTTGAGGCCCACCGGCAAGCTGGGGTCGTTGTCGGATCGAGAGAAAGATGTCGAAGGATAGAGGAACTCAATATTGAAGCAATCCCATATCAGAGTTCTTGCATGTTCTTCCTGACCACTCCATAGCTGTAGGATCAAGAACACGACCCATATCTAATATGGGTCATCAAATCTATTCGAAGGGGTATGTGCTCAACCATCAGATTCGCCACCCGTTTGTAAGAGAACGACCCGATCAAGGGCATTTAAGTGGGTAAACATGAAGATTTCCTCCATACTTTTTATATATATTAAATAGTTCTGTAATTCTACTAAGTGTAAAAGTTTCAGGAAAAATTACGAAGGACCCCTTGTATTAACTAGATATTGCACATTAGTCCTTTGACCACTCAACTCACGTAGGCCCCATGTTAGTTGGGCAAATTTCATGTATAACCCCCCGACTTTCTATATTTATGTTTAATATCAGAAGTTTGAAGTTTAGTTCAAAAAGTTTGGGTAATTTGCATGCAATGCCTCACATTAATTTTATATTGCAAATATACCTTTACCAACTTGTGTATTTTTTATTTTTGTTTTTCTATTTTCTATAAATAGTTTCTATGCTTCAAAAAGTGTGCAACAAATGAAAGTGTATGATTAAATTCTCATTCACACCATATTTTTCATTTGGCATTTTTCTCGCATTTCCCATTTATTAAAAATTAAAAAGAGCGCTTTTATTCCTTGTTTGAATTGAAAAATACAAAAAATATAAACCTCCCTTAAAAATTCCAAAAAATAACAATATTTTTATTACAATATTTTATCAGTACATACCAAAAATAATTCAAAAATAAAAAAACAAAAATAGAAAACCCTTTCTAACCCTAAAAAACATAAAATATTTTCAAAAACCCCCAAAAATTAGTTTCCTATCCTCTAAATTTTTATATGCATATTAATATATATTAAGAATACTTTTGAGAAATTTTGACTCGGATTTATATTTTTAAATCTCAAAACAATTAAGCCTAATTAATTACTCTCTAATTTGGGATATTTTAGACTTTAAAAACATATAAAAATTAGCAAAATCCCTAAAAAACTCAAAAAATAGAAGAATATTTTTAAAACACAAAAATATTTTATTTTATATTTTTTGATTATATATCGCTATATCTGTAAATAGAATACCATATATTGTACTAATATACATATATATAGTTATATATAGTTAATATTATTTCTAATTATTATAAAGCCTATAAATATATTTTAAACCCTTTAAAAAACCATTTTTATTTATATTTACTAATTTTTATATCGTCATCATAAATATTATAATACTAACTATATTATACATATTACGTTATATAGATATATATTCTTATATATACTTAATTTATATATTAAAAAGAAAAAGATATTAAAAATATGAAAAATATAAAAAGATAATAAAAATTATAAAATAAAAATTATAAATATAAATATAAAAAATGAAAAAACTAATAATAAAAAAGTCCACAAAAACACCAAGTAAATACTATGCAGCTAGACACACACACAAGTACACATTATTTAACAATAAATAATACCTACTACACCAGTTTGTTCCCTGTGTTCGACACCCTACACATACTTGAACACTATACACATTTATTGGTAGGGTTTATAATAAAATTTGACTCACTTGATTACATTGCTTGATTATTTAAATTGTGGGTTGATTGTTGAGAGTCTATTCGAGCATCACGTTTGGTCACTTCAGCTACTGTGGTCCGCCTTATGGGAGCACACGAACACTCCGCTCTGTTCGGATAGCATTTCAAATGGCATCATTGTCAGGGAGCAACATAATGCAACATCTTCTTTTGTATATTGCATGCACATTATTCCTTTTTATTTCTCATTATTTATTTTTAATAATTGAATATATGTTTCTGACCATTTTCCTCTACTGAATTTCTTAAGAGGGATCGTGTGGCAATGGAGAATTCCTAGGAATTTGACACACCCGAGCTGTGAGGAGATTGACCTTTTCTACATTGGTCAATTGGAGAGAGCAGGAGAGAGAGAGATTTAGTAAGGAGCAAACTTTTAGCATTTTATTTTCTTTTGTGAGAGGGTATTTGTTATTTTTTTTTGCAAATTGATTTGTAATAATTTTGGATACTTGGACACTACTACTTCACGAGGTCCATTGCCCGAGTGTTTGTTCACTTGGGGGGCCTTGTTGGATTTTTCGTATTTTCACCGCCTTTATTTTATTTGTTTCTCGTATTATGAGTTTTCCTCCTTCTTTTCTTATTTTTTGTGATTGAGTGTGCTTGACTCGGTAGGTAGGTCCAAAGACTAATAAGAAGCATGCACGTATAGTGATATACAATTGGATCTAGTCAAATTAAAATTATTGTCTACTTGGATTTGAAATCGAGCGTCGTGAGAGGCTCTATACATCACTAGCAGGATTTGAAGTAGCACATACCGAGGAGTCTTCAAGATCATACTTTTGTGTTTCATGTCTAGGTTTTTAGCATCTGATTCTTCACGCCTAATAGCAATTACTATTTAGGGCAATTTCACTATTTTTTCATATCGTTCATGTAGTGTAAATATTTCAAATCTACCTTACATCCTGCATGGAGAGAGCTGGGAAGCACTATAAGTCTTCTTACTTTGCATGCATCATTTGATATTAGGGTGAGATTTCCACCCTACTATCCACTTGCACTGTTTTTCCATTATCTCCCCCTGTTTTATATCACTTAGGATCAAAAAGAAAATACAAAAAAAATTCTTTAGTCGCTTTGCATTGAAAAATACTCAAAAAAATAAAAACCCAAAAAACTAAAACAACATGACTGCTAATAACATTTTGACCTTAATTAAAATTCTTAATAGACATCATTGTTTTGGGTTATAAAGCCCTTATTGTTTTCAGATACCATTAAAACTGAGTGAGGCGCGACCCCTAAGGATTAGAGCCCAAATCTCGATCTGTGGCATCCTTGATAATCACATGGGACGACGAAGTATTTACACTTCTATCATACGTAGGAGAGTAGTGCCTTCTCGATGACGATGTTCACACCTTATGTGGAGCATCCGACTTGGTCTGAAGTATTGAGCATAGGCCATGCTTTTATGGGTGTGTTTGTCTCCTTGTCTTGCATCCGAGTCCCTCACTTGCACTTGTGCAAATTTCCATTTTTTTTCTATTTTTATCCTCTTTTGACCCCCAATCACTTTGAGCTATTATACTATTTTACACTCCTTTTATTCCTTGTTTATCATCGTATCAATCATTTATTCGCGATGTCCCTCTTGACCTTCGAGATGGTGACTCATGGATGGTTTGTTCAGGACCCATCGACACTCAAATCGAGTCCATGCAACTGACATCTCCAATAATTCAGAGCGATTACCGAGAACCTGATTCGGATTTTATGAACCGATCTCCAGAATTCCCACCTTCTTCAATAATCAAGGATCACTCTTTTCTCGAACTCGATTTATTTTGGATGGAAATAGATTTATCTCCTTACACTTCTCCATCCTTAATGAAGTTCTGTGTTGACCTTAACACAGAACACTTCTCTACATCTGATGCTTCTATTTAAGTTCATCGGGACATTATTCCATGTGTATATGATGAATCCACAATTCGTCGTCTTTATTCATTTATTTTAGCTTAAAATCCCTTATAAAACACCTGCATATAACACTAACTCCATATTCTTACTAACTTGCATCTGTGTGTAAATATTGTACACTTCTTACTAATTTTAACCTAAAATAAATAAAGAAAGAAAGAAAGGAAAAATAAAGAAAAGAAAAAAAGAGAAAGAAAGAAAAAGGAAGACTATATACAGGCTCACCCGAACCCCTAGAGAAGGTCAAGACTTGACCTGATCGACCAGGAATAAAGTAGGGGGAGATAGGGTCCTTAAGCAGAAAATCAAAAAATTGTGTGTGTTGTTGTAAATACTTTTCACTTATTTTGTGTATATCTATATAAAGATGACACTAATTTATTTGTACCTTAATTGAACTCAAATCAAATAACATTCAAAACCAAAGTTGTAAATAAAAATGTGTCCTAATTAATAAAAATAATTGCACAATTAAATCATGTACAGAATAAAAGTAGCCACACTTGGAAAAAGCCATTAAGCACTAATTGAAAGATAATTTCCGGCTCCATATGAGCTCAAATTGAATCAATCTCACTTCCATTGGATTCGAAATTAAATTATCTTTAAAATGGCTGTATTTTCATAATTTTTGGAGTTACGGTTTAAAAGTCACTTTTCTGGGGTGGTTTGTGCAATTTTCCCATGTATTTTGTGCATATTGTATTTGTATATATTTGTAAATTAATCTTACTAATTATTTAAAATAAAAATAATAAAAAATAATAAAAAAATAAATTCTTAAAATAAAAAAGGTTATTTTCCTCATTTACCTTTGTATATAATGTCATATATGTATATAGTTGCTATTTTTAATTAATCACCATAAAAAATAAAATTTTTTTAATTCAAATAAATAAGTGATAAAAACTCAAAAAAATTAGATAATTTTGTAAATACTTTTATCTCTTTTTATCTTTATCTCCTTTCAAATTTCATCTCTCTTATCTCTTCCACCAAAAAAATTCAAAAATTCAAAAATTCAAATTTCATCTCTTTTCTATTTATATGGATCCTTCTCCCTCATTTTAACTTGATCAATCTTTAGAGAGAGGAGCCCGATCTCTGAGAGAAAATTTCGTAGAGAAAGTTGCCTAGCCTCCAAGCCGTCCGGTGACAGCGAGTCAGCCTTGTCGAGGCGATCACGGTACATTTCCGCTCCTAAGGTGAGATCAACATTTTTCTGATTTCTCATCATATGTTAATCGTAGTTTACTTCGTCGCATTTTTATTTCCATCGTCATTTTGTTTTTTAGATCTTTAAATAAAATCCATCATGTTTTTGATTCGACACCGATCTCGAGTTTTCACCTCATTCTCTCGATCTCTTCACGTTCTATTTCTATCGTCCACGATCTCTCAACTCCAGCCGCGTATGGTGGCCGGAGATTGGATTCGCATCTCTCATTTCTGCCGAATCCCTGTTCATTTTCCGATTTGTAAATAAATAAAAAAATAAAAAATATTTGTTTTCTTTTCTCTAATGTTTGTTTTACATGATCATTATTAAAAACAACAAAAAAATAAAAATAAAAAAGAATTTCTTTATCCCATTTTTTCTTAATTCCTATTTTTTTGGATTTACAAAAAAAATAATAATTTTTTTCTTTTTACTACTATTTATATTACAATAAAAATAAAAAAGGGGACGGCTGCCCTCCAGGAACCCCCCCTTCTTCCTCGACTGCATCACAGAGCCGCCCGCTCCTCCTCCCGCTGAGCCCTCCTCCACCAAGGGCGGCAGCATCACCTTCAGCCGGCGCCCGGCCCTCCTCCTTCGGCCATTTACATGTGGTAGCCCCTTCATCCAGTGGCGGCGGCGGCCGTTCTCTCCCCCTCCGTAGCCGCGCGATGCCGCACTCGGTCGCGCGCCTCCGCCCCATCGGCGGTGCCTCCAGCCCATCCAAGAGGCCCGCATCACCTGAGGCCTTCATCGCCCCTCCTCCAGCCAGAACCTCCTCCGACTGACCCATGCCGCTTGTACGCGACACCTCCTCCAGCGCGGCCCCGCCTCCTCGATGCCATCCATCCGCCTCGAGCACACACCGTCTCGCGCTGTGCGTCCTCCCTTGCCCGTCGAAGAAGAAGGGTCAGAGTCCAGCGGCTCCTTGCCACCTTTATTGGTTTGAAGGAACGAGCGAAGAGAACCCTTGCTAGGGTTTCATTTAATAAAAAAGAAAAATTGCATTAAAGCACCCTATACGTTTTAAAATTTGCCAAATAGCCCTTGCCAGCCTCGAGCACATGCCACACACTTGATATAGTGGTAAAATTGCACATTCTCTCTTGTGTTTTAATTTTATTATTTACTTCATGCAAAAATAACAAATATTGACACTTTGACCCCTCAATTCCAGACTTTAAATTTTCATGATATTTTTGTTGAAATAAATAGTTTTTATTGCTCAAAAAAATTCTGAGAAAATTATACTATGCTCCTGATGTGTGAATCTTTTTAGCATAAATTTTTCATTGTTTTTTGTCATCATCTATTATTATTAAAAAATCAAAAACATGTCATTTTCCCTGTTTGAAATTCAAAAATTCATAAAAATTCGAAAATACCTCTGAAAATTCCAAAAAATTAGGTAGTTTCATTTCATTGTCTTTTAATTTCTGTGCAAATTTCACACATTAATTATCTATAAAACCCAAAAAAATTGAAAAACATCAAGAACCTTTTAAAAATCACAGAAAATTCTACAAAAATCCAAAAATAGTGATTTCAGTTCTTATTTGTAGATAATTGCTTCTAGTTTGTCATAAAAATAACTGCCAAGAGTTTTGGGTACTTCAAATATTTTTAAATTGCAAATTACTCCAGGCTGTGCACATTATCACATTTTCTCACTATTTGATTTTTCGAAAAATACAAAAATATCTGAAAATTCCACAAAAATTCTCAAAAATATTTCAAAACTTTTAAAACCCCAAAACATTTTTTTCCTGATTTTTTCTGAGCATTTTAATAAATGGAAGAATTACAAAAAGAGTTGGTGTGCGTATTTCTGATCTTGCGAATGATGCTTCGTGCTATTTTTTTTGAAAAAAATTAAAAAGATAAAAAAATCACAAAAACCAAGGATAGTTGTCCTTTGAGATTCTTGTTTTCTCTTAATTGATTTTCGATTAATTGAATAACCCTCGGGATTTGTAGCCTCCCTGAGTTCGACCCTGTCCGCTATATAGGTTAATAAGTTGCAAAAATAAAAAAATATTGTTTATTTGTCGCGGGATTTTTGGGAGCAGCAACGACCAATTTATTCATTAATTTCCGATCCTCGAAGAAACCGTGCTTAACAAAATGGCGCCGTTGCCGGGGAGGCACGACGAGGGTAGTTAGGTTTCTCTTTTGACATGCTATTCTTTGCTGTATAATTTTTCCATTCACTTCATTGTTTATATCCACTGCATTCATTCATTTTTTTCTTTTCTTATACTTGATAATTGTTTTTTTACACATTTTCTTTTCTTTTTCTTGCGAGGACCCGCGGGGCGAAGGAGGCAATCCTAGGAGAGCCGAAGCACCTAAGCGACGTGGAGGCGGCTTGATTCTTCACCAAGCCACATGATATCGTGAGAAGAAGAGAAGAAGAAGTGAAGGAGATGAAAAAAAAATTTAAGAGAGAGAGAGTTTTTCTTTTCTAGCATTTGAACTCTGTAAAAGGACATTCATTTGTTGCGGGGTCTGTTTCGCCAAGTGCCGGTGCACTTGGGGGACCTCACTGGTTTTGTTTTCATCGCCTTTATCTTTCTTTGTTTTCCACGGATTTCGTGAGCTACCTCTTGATTGCTTTAATTAATTTGCTTGAGCCAGGTAATTAACTAGGTCCAAACACCCTAAACAAGAAATTTCTGTGCCTATAGAGTAGAACGTAATTTGGACTTAGTCAAATTAACTTGTTCTTGCCCGTTAATAGAAGCTATCATCTAGGACGGTTCACTTGCATGTGTATAAAGGATAGTTTATTTCAATTCTGTGCGGATCACTTGCATGTAGAGTGCCGGCGATAGGTACACATCTCTAACCTCTGCATGCATCATTGCTTTTAATCGTGCATTGGCATTTCCGATCTCCTTCCTTGTTTTCACTCACATAAGTTAAAAAGGAAATTGGACACTCGGTAGGCGATTCTTTAAAAATATTTTAACCAAGTGACAACTGCCTAAAATACGGGACTGCTAAAGAAAACTCGACCCTAAAAAATACAAGGAAAAATCATTATTTTGGGGAGAGTAACCCCCTCATTATTTGGTTTGCTTGAGTGAGAGAGCGACCCGCACACTAGGATAGAGCCATGCCCGAACTCTTTTCAGACTACTATCTTGGGCTAGTCGTTCTCCAGTGAGGATCTCTCCGGTAGTCGGTAAAGCGGCCCGCGACATCCTTAACAGATTGAATTGATCGGGTAGCCGGTAAACGATCTGCAATTCATACTGGCTGGGAAAGATCTAACTTTGAGATTAGGCCAGTCTCTTGAGAGCATTGGGTTCCTAAAAAGCTCGCTTTAACTGCTCTGATAGATTGTATTATCACCAAACTCTAAAATTAACAAGATAATTAATCGAAGCTTCACGGTCTTCACTTTGAGTTGAGTTGGTGAACCGTGGGTTTGCATTGTGTTTGATTGCTTGTGTGCATACTCGATCCTTCTGTGCATTTGTGCCTTTTTCTCCATATCTTTTGACTTGACCCTCGTGCTCTCCCGATCCCGTCTTTTGTTTCAGAGATGGCCGACTGGAGTTATTTTAATCCGATCTTCATAGATACCTCATACTCTCCTGACGATCCACCTTCATTTTTCTAGGAGGACTTTCCTCCTGATTTTTGTGCATATCCGCCTAACCCATTATTTCAGGAATCAGATGACTTTGATTTTCACCCACCCTCATTCAACCCACCCGATCTTGGGATTTTGGAGTCACCTTTCATGATTTCCACACTTGAGACACTGAACCAGATGATGGAGCATATGAATTCGAGGATTAGCAATCTATTTAACATAAATACGAGCCAAAATATTGCTCCACTATTTGAGGATATTGATTCATTTGAGGATAATCATGAGAGCTTACGATCGCCCAAAATACAAAAAATGAGAAAATTTTAAAAATCCAAAAAGATTCTGGGAGACACATTATTAATTCATTTTGTGAGAAGAGGACCCAAATGCCCGATCATTTATCCACACATATATCCACTACATGTCCCGATCTTGACCCCGAGGATTCCATTATACAGACTGCTCTTGGCAATCCTCGTGTAAATGCTGATTCCGACCTCCTCCCTTGTATGGATGAGGTCAAAAATTCAAAAAAATATTGATCGAACTTGAAGTGGTAGCCACCCTTCATGAGATCATTAAAGCCCCACTTCAACAGGCCATGATAGATTTATCTACTCCTCAACACAAGAAGAGAAAGCGAAGGAGAAGATCTGAGCGTCACATCTTAACCATGGCCACTGCCTACGCCATCTCTCACCGTCTGTATTTTAAGAAAGGAAACACTGCCACACCTCTTGTGAGTTGCTCCATATCTGACTGTTCTTGTGATAACACTCTCCTTGACGGCAATTCGTCAATTAATATAATACCCTTCTCTATGGTACAGTCTCTTCATCTTGGGCCTTTCAAGAAAACCAGGATGATAGTTCAATTTGCTGATGGATCTATCAAGAGGCCGAAGGGTATTCTAGAAAATGCTGTCATTCTTATTCAGGGCATGAATTTCACTTCGGATTTTGTTGTAGTGCCCATGGAGACCTCCGATCCTGTGGAGCACCCTCCAACCATCCTAGGACGACCTTTCCTCGCCTCTGCGGGAGCCATTATTGATTATGGTTCAGGAGAGATTTGCTTTCGTTCTGATGTAGGGAGCGGTGCGTTGATCATTACACCCACTACGGAGCAGAGACCCGCATCCCATGAGAGCCCGCCCGTGTTAGCCAACCCCAAGGAATTTGACCTCGATGATAATATCAAAGATTCTTGTTATATGTTGGATGATAATGAAACCCATGAATTCCTCTTCAAGATGGAAGACTCGGAAAGCATAGACCTTAGAGTTCCTCCTTCTGGTATGTGGAGATGCATTGATGACATCCGCGGAATTTACACGATAGAAACCTTAGAGCAGAAGGAAGATTCTAAGACTAGACAGGACGTACATGATTCGACTACTTGCACTGATGAGTCTGTTTCTATTCACCCTGATTCAGATGAGATCGATCAGGCAAAATTTGATTTGATTGCTTTATAAAGGAATTTGGACCTTTTGATAAAGATGATGATCCATTAGAGGCTCGCCAGGCTGAAATTGATCCTACTTTTTCTGTAATGATTTCGAGCCATTTTACTTTGATGTTTGCAAGACTTCCCAGGCAGAACATGACCACACTACTTCCAATAACCAGTTTAGGCCTGCACAATCTGAAACCGCTGAGGATACATTCTTGGTCGATCCTACTCAGTTTATGTCTAATGATGATCCCAATATCAACCTACACCTTGTCAAATCCATACCTCAGCGGTCCCGTAAGAAGGTTCGCTTTCGACCTTCTTGACCTTTGTACATCCACTCCTCTTGTATATCCTTTCGTTTTACTCTTTCTTCTCCCATTTTATCACTCACCCCTTTTCCGTGTGTGTATATATGCTATAATTAGGATGTGCTTTATCCTAAGTATGGGGAGGGGGTGAATGATTTGTGTTGTTCATATTCGTCCTGTTCATCACTCTTGTTGTTTCCTATACTTAGGGATACTCTACCCTAAGTATGAGGGGGGGGGGATGATGTTGTTCATATCGTGTCTTTTTATTTTTGAGTCTGTACATTCTCTTCATCGATTTTCCCCTTTTGTAGACTCTACTATACTTAGGATTACTTGATCCTAAGTATAGGGGGGGATCACCAACTTCTCTTCTTTTTATCCTTTCTTTCAGTCGTTGTAGCATAGGAGTCTTTTCACTTTTATATACTTAGCACGAGTTATGTCTTCCTTTTTCGCTCTCTGATCACTATGAGGACATAGTTCAAGCTAAGTATAGGGGAGTGTCGTATATATTGTATATATACTTTAGACATAACTCGTACTTTTATATACGTTTATTTGGGAGGTTATGCGTATAATTATGTAAAATCCACGTGTGTAAAGAAAACAAAAAAAACAAAAAAATATCTGAAAAAAATCACAAAAAACCAACAAAAATAAAAAAAACAAAAAAAACCAAAACAAACAAACAAACAAAACAAACAAAAAAAATCTTGTATATACTTGTATATATTTTACTTGCCCTTTTTCTTTTAAAAAAACTACAAAACCAAAAATCTATAAAAACTTGCATAATTCAAAAAAAAAAACTTTCTTTTACATCGGCAATTTCCTCCAAAAATCGATAAAAAGTTCAAAATTAGAAAATTGTTTAAAAAATGTTCTTTTCACATTTGCATCATTTCTTTTCAAAAAAAACACTCTCTGCATTGTTCATATTTTGCATTTGCATGTGCATTTTTCAGGATAGTATTGATATTTAAACTATGTCGGGAAAAAAATTGAAGAATGGAGCTTTGTTAGACCTTAATCCACCTAATTCTCAGAGTAACTTCACTAAGAAATAGGATTTTAGAAGCTTCAGGTCTTTGACTTAATTCTTTGAGTTCCACATGATAATGTGCATCGTTTGACTCTTAGTGTCTAACCTGGACTCTTCATTCTGGGTATAACTCTGGAATAGGGAATCAATTTGTAATCTCGCACTATGCACTTAGCTCAACTCAGACGAGATGTTGGAAGATTGTGTGAGTTTCTTTTCTGGTAGCGTAGAAATCTAAAGACCGGAGTACGGGTTGAAATAAAGCTTCGGAAAAGGATGGACGGCTGGGCACAATTTTTTCTAAGACCCCAAAACATGTACGAAAATAAAAAAGATTCTATATCCGTAGGGGCACTACAAGATCCAAGCAGAACCACCATAAATCCAAATACAAAGAAGCCACTACCAAATAAATATATGACCAAAAAGGTCCAAGCTTCAAGAAAACCTACAGATCTTGGTGGAGACTCGGCTACACTAGCCAGCGTCACAGGGAGAGGTGACTACACTGGCCACCCTCCAGTTCTTTTCTCCTTCTTCTAATTTCTCCCCCAATTCGATTGTGAACACAGCGCGACGGACCTTAGAAGGAAATACCTGACTCCCCGAGGACGAGTTACTAGAGAGGAGATTTGCATGGTAGTCTGGCATTCTGGATGGGAAGAGCTAAAACCTTTCACACTCATAAGTCGATTGTTCAATGTTCATAGGGTGTGCTTTGGGAAGAGGATTGATCTAAGATGACTTCTGAGCCGAAATTGTGACAATGATGTGTAGAACATGAAGGTTGTCGATTTTAAAATTCTAAGTCTCACAGAGGTTCCGATACACTAATAATCCAAAGGTCCGACATAGCTCCAAACTACAATTTTATGAAGATAAGTTTAATACTCAATGTTGTCCTACTTTCTTTATTTTCCCTTTCTTTTTCTTTTTCTTCACTTATTCTTTCAAATAAGTGTTTGCTAAGGGACTGGCAAAGGTAAAGCATAGGGGGATGATGAATCTACGATTCGTCATCTTTATTCATTTATTTTAGCTTAAAATCTCTTATAAAACATATGCATATAACACTAACTCCATATTCTTACTAACTTACATCTGTGTGTAAATATTGTACACTTCTTACTAATTTTAACCTAAAATAAATAAAGAAAGAAGGAAAAGAAAAATAAAGAAAAGAAAAAAAGAGAAAGAAAGAAAAAGGAAGACTGTATACAGGCTGACCCGAAACCCAAGAGAAGGTCAAGACTTGACCTGATCGACCAGGAATAAAGTAGGGGGAGATGGAGTCCTTAAGCAGAAAATCAAAAAAATGTGTTTGTGTTGTTGTAAATACTTCTCACTTATTTTGTGTAAATCTATATAAAACTGATACTAATTTATTTGTGCCTTAATTGAACTCAAATCAAATAACTTTCAAAACCAACGTTGTAAATAAAAATGTGTCCAAATTAATAAAAATAATTGCACAATTAAATCATGTACAGAATAAAAGTAGCCACACTTGGAAAAAGCCACTAAGCACTAATTGAAAGACCAATTCTGGCTCCATATGAGCTCAAATTGAATCAATCTCACTTCCATTGGATTTGAAATTAAATTATCTTTAAAATGGCTGTATTTTCATAATTTTTGGAATTACGGTTGAGAAGTCGATTTTTTGGGGTGGTTTATGCCATTTTCCCATGTATTTTGTGCATATTGTATTTGTATATATTGGTAAATTAATCTTACTAATTATTTAAAATAAAAATAATAGAAAAAGTAATAAAAAAATAAATTCTTAAAACAAAAAGGCTAATTTCCGCATTTACCTTTGTATATAATGTCATATATGTATATAATATATGTATATAGTTGCTATTTTTAATTAATCACCACAAAAAATAAAAAAAATGTTTTTTTAATTCAAATAAATAAGTGACAAAAAATTCAAAAAAATTAGATAATTTTGTAAATACTTTTATCTCCTTTTATCTTTATCTCCTTTCAAATTTCATCTCTCTTATCTCTTCCACCAAAAAATTCAAAAATTCAAAATTCAAATTTCATCTCTTTTCTATATATATGGCTCCTTCTCTCTCCTTTCAAGTTGATCAATCTTTAGAGAGAGGAGCCCGATCTCCGAGAGAAAATCTCGTCGTGAAAGTTGCCTAGTCTCCCAGCTATCCGGTGACAGCGAGTCGGCCTTGTCGAGGCGATCATGGTCCATTTCCACTCCTAAGGTGAGATCCACATTTTTCTTATTTCTTATCACATGTTAATCGTAGTTTATTTCGTCGCATTTTTATTTCCATCGTCATTTTATTTTTTTAGATCTTTAAATAAAATCCATCACGTTTTTGATTCGACACCGATCTCAAGTTTTCACCTCATCCTCTCGATCTCTCCACGTTTTATTTCTATCGTCCACGATCTCTCAACTCCGGCTGCGTACGGTGGTCGGAGATCGGATTCAAATCTCTCATTTCCGCCGAATCCTCGTTCATTTTCCGATTTGTAAATAAATAAAAAAATAATAAAAAAATATTTGTTTCTTTTTCTCAAACGTTTGTTTTGCAGGATCATTAATAAAAAAACAACAAAAAATAAAAATAAAAAAATAAAAAAAGAATTTCTTTATCCTATTTTTTTTCTTAATTCCTATTTTTTCAGATTTACAAAAAAATAATATTTTTTTCTTTTTACTATTGTTTACATTACAAAAAAAAACAAAAAAGGGGACAGCTGCCATCCGGGCGTCGCCGCCCCCCTTCTTCCTTGGCCGCATCATAGAGCCGCCCGCGCCTCCTCCCTTTGAGCCCTCCTCCGCCGAGGGTGGCAGCACCGCCTTCAGCCGGCTCCTGACCCTCCTCATTTGGCCACCTGCACGCGACAACCCCTTCATCCAGTGGCAGCGACCGTTCTCTCTCCCTCCGCAGCCGCGCGATGGCACACTCGGTCGCGCGCCTCCGCCCCATCTGCGACACCTCTAGCCCATCCAGGCAGCCCGCATCACCCGAGGCCTTCGCCGCCCCTCCTCCAGCCAGAACCTCCTTCGCCTGACCTGTGCTGCTTGTACGCGACACCTCCTCCAGTGCGACCCCGCCGCCTCGACGCCATCCATCTGCCTCCAGCCCACACCGCCTCGCGCCGCGCATCTGCCCTTGCCCACCAAAGAAGAAGGGACGGAGGCCAGTGACTCCTTGCCCCCTTTGTTGGTTTGAAGGAACGAGCGAAGAGAACCCTTGTTAGGGTTCGATTTAATAAAAAAAGAAAAATTGCATTAAAGCACCCTGGACATTCTCAAATTTGCCAAATAGCCCCTGCCAGCCTCAAGCACATGCCATGCACGTGATATAGTGGTAAAATTGCGCATTCTCTCTTGTGTTTTATTTTTATTATTTATTTCATTCAAAAACAACAAATATTTACACTTTGACCCCTCAATTCCAGACTTTAAATTTGCATGATATTTTCGTTGAAATAAATTGTTTTTATTGCTCAAAAAATTCTGAAAAAAATTATGCTATGCTCCTGATGTGTGAATCTTTTTAGCATAAATTTTCATTGCTTTTTGTCATCATATATTATTATTAAAAAATCAAAAACATGTCATTTTTCCCTGTTTGAATTTCAAAAATTCATAAAAATTCAAAAATAAACCGAAAATTCCAAAAATATTAGGGTAGTTTCATTTCATTACCTTTTAATTTCTGTGCAAATTTCACGCATTAATTATTTATAAAATCCAAAAAAATTGAAAAACATCAAAAACCTTTTAAAAATCACAGAAAATTCTACAAAAATCCAAAAATAGTGATTTCAGTTCCTGTTTGTAGATAATTGCGTCTAGTTTTCTTAAAAATAATTACTAGGTGTTTTGGGCATTAAAATATTTTTAAGTTGCATATTACTCCAGGCTGTGCACATTTTTACATTTTCTCACTATTTGATTTTTTAAAAAAAACAAAAATATCTGAAAAGTCCACAAAAATTCTCAAAAATATTTCAAAACTTTTAAAACCCAAAAACATTTTTTTGATTTTTTCTGAGCATTTTTGATAAATTGAAAAATTACAAAAAGAGTTGGTGTGCGTATTTCTGATCTTGTGAATACTGCTTCGTGCTATTTTTTTGAAAATAAAAAAAATAAAAAAGATAAAAAAATCACAAAATCCAAGGATAGTTGTCCTTTGAGATTCTTGTTTTCTCTTAATTGATTTTTGATTAATTGAACAACCCTCGAGATTTGTAGCCTCCCTAAGTTCGATCTTGTCCGCTATACAGGTTAATAATTAGCAAAAATAAAAAAAAATTGTTTGTTTGTCGCGGGATTTTTGGGAGCAGCAACAAAAAATTTATTCTTTAATTTCCGATCCTCGAAGAAACCGTGCTCAACAGTATACCAAGAGATCGATCTGATGCCAAAGATAGTTCTAGATTCAGATTCAAACATGGCTCCCACATGAAAAGGGAAGGGACCCCAACACCCACCACAGCCAGAACAAGGTCAATATCCAAATCAAAATGTAGTGAATGCCCAACTTCTTGCCTCCATTCTGGAAATTCAGCAGCAACCCACAGACCAGGCATTGACCCAGGTAGCCTTCCAAGACATGCTCAATGATATGAGGAGAAGGAGAGACAATCGAGGAGGAGAAGAGTAAGAACGAGAAGATGGAGCTCGTTGAGGTCCACCATATGAGCCAAGAGGAGAGAATCCCAAGCCTACTCTCAAGGAGACATACAACCTTAGTGCATGCCAAATGACCGAGTGGATCCAAATCCCACCAGTCCATGCACATTTCGAGTTGAAGCCTCAACTCTTCGCTCTTTTTCCCACCTTCCACGGGAATGCAAACAAAGAACTATACATCCATCTACAGTAGTTTTCTCGCATCTACGGTGCCATGCACTACCGTAACATACCGTTAGGCGTAGTCAAGATGACTGCGTTTCCATTCAGGCTTCAAGACAAGGCTCTTTACCGGATTAACCATTTTGGGAAAGTCATCACGACCTAGGAGGAGCTCAAGTCAGCATTCCATCACAAAGTTTACCCTCTCGACCGACTCAATCAGATGTGATCTAGGTTTGCCAATTTCTCCAAAGCCATGCACGAATCAATACATGAAATGTGGGAGCGTTTCAGAGATTTATAGGATAAATGTCATGATATTCCTCGGACCGTCCTGGTCCAACACTTCTTTGGGGGACTCACTTTTGAGAGCCAAAGGCTCGTAGATGCCACTTGTAGCGGGTAGCATTTTAACAAAGATGAAGACATCGTTTAGCATATCTTCGAGGAAATGTCCAAAGGAGAGGCTGCTTTATCATCGTTTTGCATATATAAGCACCGTCGACAACATCTCCACAAGCCTGTTCATATGGCAGCATCTCATGATCCGGACAGGGACGATAACTCCAACCCGAGTATTATTGGGAGCCACCTGTCCAAAGTGGACAACATTGAGAAACGATCACCGTACCTCAAAAAATTATTTCTGATCGAACAAAGTACTCAAAACCTGGAAAATTGGATTAAATCACCAAGAAGTTGGAATTGCTGGTGAGTACAATCAATTCCCGCCAGTCTGTATCTACATCAATAACGACTCTTACCGAGATGAAGGAGCCTTCATCGCCTCAAACCCCTCAGCACGGTCCAGCGCAGCTGATGGTCTAGCACATATACTACGTGAAAGCCCCCGAGCCACCATTGTCCCAACAACAGTTGGTTGTCTTCCAACGCGAGCTTCAGATTCTTCGAGATACATGTTCTCCATCTCCGCCTCTCATTTAGGAGCTAAACGATGTATGGTTCAATGATACACAACTGGCCCATCTAGGCGGACATCAACGGGGACAATCTTCAACAAACCGCTCACATCAAGGAGGGAGATTTGTCCAGAATACCCAACCTCAACATCATCAACAATCTCCACCTTACCCAAACAATTTGATACAGAATTCTTACCAGTAAAGAGCCACATACTACCCTTGCTAATTACATCAAATTAATGATTAGAATTAATGTCGTATCATTTGTTGCAGTCAGGTAATACAGACTAATCAAAAACCACTTTTTAATTAGTGTTCAATTAATCTCAAGCGACAAATTTATTTTACTTGGGCAAGCCCAAGGTCGAACTCCAGGGAGGCAACTGTCTCTTTAGGTGAATTTTAAGCAAATTTCAGAGGTCGGATTTTCAGAAGATATTTTTCGCATTTTTCAAAGATTTTTATGCAAATTAAAGGAAGCACAATGCAATTTTTCAGGCCAGTTTGCAAGTTATATCAGGAATATAGTCTAACTAAGTCCAAAAATTATGAAACATGGCCAGAATGTGAAATGAAATGAAATGAATCTACACTAATTTTTTTTGGATTTTTCTGATACTATATGAATTTACTGTGAATTAAATATGTATGCAAGGTGATTTTTACAAAATTAATTTTAATAATACCAAAACACAATATTTCCAGATATAAAAATTATTCTAGACAGATCTAGAAGAATCCAGGAAAATTAATAGACCTAAAATTCTATGTGAATTGGACCTACTAAAAATTAATTAAGGAAATCACAAAACAATTTATTCAGGCCTCAAGATGGGTGCAAATGCAAAGATTTTTGGGCACAATGTAAACTAAATTATCCTAAGTCTAATATGAATTTTTGGTGATTTTTGGAGCAATAGAGAATTTACTACAAATTAAAAGGCATAAATGGACAAAATATGGAAATTTTCACCAATTTAATTATAATAAATTTCACTGATATTACAAAAATAAGACAAGTATCACATACAAAAGAGGACAAGTTAAGATACACAATGTAATTTTTAGACTTAAAAAAATGATGCCAAATGAGTACCTAAATATGCGTGCAAAGACAGGGACTAAATTACAAATACAGAAAATAAATTAATGAAATTTAAACATGCTGACAGGGACTCAAATGAAATTACCTATAATACGGGGGACATGTATGCAAAATGCCCACAAAACACGTGCGCCTCACGTGGTGCTATTGGTAGGGACCAAAATTTAATTTCCAAAACCTCCAGGGGACTTGGTGCAAAATGCCCAGACTGCATGTGAGAAACACGTGGGGTCCTAGGCTCGGGTGAAGTCGGAGGCTCGGATGGAGGCTCGGAGGAGCTGTAGGCTCGGATGTGGCTTGGGGCAGCTTCGGGGGCTCCGAGCTTAAAGGTCGGGGGGAGGCTCGGAGGAGGCAATGTGGCGCTCTCTGGACCGTTAGATCGAGTGACAATCCAACATATGCTGATGGCTGGAGACGTGGCATGCCTGGATCTGTTAGGATCGTATGAAGATCCAACAGTGGAAGATGGCTTCTGAGATGAAGGTGTGGACGATCAACGGCCGTCGGATCAAGATGAATCTAATGGCATCGGAAGCTCGGGACGAGTCGCGACGTGACGTGATGCAGAGCGTGGTATCCTCCTGATCTGACGGCTATGAATCGATGGCGACGTGGCTTCCTCAGAACCGTCCGATCAAGGGGATCTGGCGGCTACTGGGCTTCGTGCTCAACGTTCCGTCGACTCCTGCGGTGGAGGTGGCTGTGCACCGATGAAGCGTCCCTAGCTCCGCCTCCTCCTCCCATCATCGTTGAAGGGAGCTGTAGACTCTGGTTCAGCTCGGAAGGTCGTGGAGAAGTGGCGGAGCTTCCGGGGGGTTTGGATGGAGCTGGGGAGGTGCGTAGGTCGTAGGCGATGACTGTCGAGGGAGCTCCGGCGAGGCGTCCAACCAATGAACTAGAGTGGTTCCTGCAGGGGTTAGCTTGATAGCCGAAGCGTGCTATGTGTTCATGGGGTGAGCGGTATTGCGATGAGAGGCCTGAGGTGCAATGAAGATCGTCCGATGATGCTTCTCCGCTAGGGTGGCAGAGCTCTCGTCAGAGTGAGGTGCGAGGTGTCTTCCGGGGTGAATGAAGTATGCACGAAGATCAGAGCTCCATTGCAGAGCTCGGAGGATGGTTAGGCGGACGTGAAATCGATCGTGGGAGGCGAATAAAATCTGAGAAAGTGAAGAAAACGAAGAAGAAGATCGGAGGGGGCGATAGAGGTTGCTATATGGGGAATGGAGCTCGGATCTGAGCTCCTGGTCATTGCTCGAAGGCCGGTAGAGGTTCCTAAGCTCGTGCAACTCAAGAGATGGGCTGCGGCACGGCGAGGTTGGCAGTGGATCTCGCCGGAGAAGAAGCTCGGTCTTCTCTCAGCGTCGCTTGGAATCGCTTTCACTAAAAGGAAGGTCGGAGCTAGGGGTTCTCTTCGTAGTGGTGGATGAGGGAAAATGATGGAGGTGGTGGTGAATAAAAAGAGGAGGAGGAAGTTAGAGAAGAAATGGAGAAAGTGGAGAGAATGGTGGAGGAAGTAGGGTAAATGTGGCTTGGAGTAGAAGACAAGTAACGGGAGAAGAAGTAAAAGGGGAATAAAATAAATAATTAATAAAGTAATGCAGTAGGCTACTAAAAATAATTAAAATAGTACTAATAAAATAATAATAATAATAAATCGAAAATAATAAAATAAATCCGAAAATAATAAAAAATGGGGTGACATGTGGCAGCTCCAGGAGCTGCCACATGTTGCTCCTAAAAAATTCAAAAATTAAATGTAAAGAAAAATAAAAAATAAATAACAAAAGGGATTAAATCAAAAAGTAGTCAACACGAAAGTTGTTCGTCTTGACAAGATCTACAACTTTTGTGAAGGGCAAAAAATCAGATGAAATCATATGTACAAAATGTATTTTTGGGTGGTACCTTATTGATATAAATACCGCATTTTATCTTTTGTAATTTTTTTTGTCATTTTTAAAATAAGAAAAATCAAAATAAATATAGAGAAAATATAAAATGAATATTTACAACTTAATCTAATTTTTTGGATTTTTAATTAATTAAGAAAATAGAAGGATAAAATAAAGGGCAAAAATGTCAATATGTACAATATACAATAGGGGCCCAAAACCCAAGTTTTGCATACGAGCTCCGATTTTAATGAAATTGGTCTTGTTTTGAAGGTCTTTGAATGTATATTACTTTAAAAGTGAGTAGAACTAAATCGGACACTGTATGAGAGAGATATGTGCATTTTAAGGCTCCTAGTTTCAAACTTGGACTCGAGTTTTATTGGTCAATTTTACAAGTTATTATTTTTTTTGATATTTTCTTTAATTAGTGTTAGTAATATATACATTATGGAGTTAATTTTATTGGATTTGGAGTTAGTATAAAATATATACAAATAGGTGAAATAAGGTGAATATACCATGTGAATATTTACAAGTGAATTGGGCTTCTTATTTAATGCAAATATGAATGCTAAAATGCATATATTACTGATGCATGCATGAATGCTAATTATGCAATATAAGTGGAAATATGCATCTAACTGCTCGGGAACAAAGCTCTATTTTCAACTTTTAGAGTGATGAATCACAGATTCATCAACCCCCTATACTTAAACCTTGCTCATCCCCGAGCAACTAAAATGAAATGCAAGAGTGAAATGATTTTGGGTTCCATACCAAGGTCATGAACAAAAGTTGAAAATGGAGCTTGACTTGACCTTTGGATTAATTGTGTGGCGGGACCTTAATTGGGATCTGAATTTAAGACCTAACAGACTTAAGTTCCACAAGTCTTCTATTCAAGACTCCTCAATAGTCAGGTCAGAACAAATCCCTCAAACGCAAATTTATGATGACTATGATTCTTACTTGTTCTGTGTAAGTGTAAGATAGCTCTCCACATCAGAAATGGCTCAAACCAGCCTCCTCTAACAAGGTAACTCTAATTCTCCGGTCCAGTAACTATTTCCTCGAGGAGCGGGGTATTTCCTCGAGGAGCGGGGTATTCCCTTCTAAGAGGAGGGGGTGGAGAAAGAATGGACGGTAGCCAGTGTAGCCACCTATCCAGGGATGCCTGACCAGTGTAGCCAAGTCATCCAGCTGTAGACTTCTTGCTAATATACATACTCTGATAGGTATTTTATTTTCTATCTGGCATATATACTTTTTTCGAGCTCTTGCATTTTTTCTTTTTTTCTTCTTCTTTTTTTTGAACTATATACAAGGTGCATCATGTACATCAAGAGTTTTTCCTCTTGAGCCAGTAGACTATCCCTCTTTTGAAGCGTTATTGCAACCCACAGCATCCCGTCTTTAGACGTCAACACCACCAGTCTAGGTTGAGATGCACTACCCTCCCTAGAGGAGGACGGATGTTTCCACCCGTGTGCTACACCAAGCTAAAGGATTCTACCTCCTCACCACCTCATCAATGAAGAGCTACGTGCATTGTGCTTGTCCAAGTTAGGTCATTGTCTATAAGAATCATGCATGTGCACGAGATATTCTACTTAGACTAATCAAGATGACATGTGAACATAGACTTGCAGACTTAAAGAAATAAGTCACTTGACTTGAGAAATCTTAACTCCAGTTCCTATGAGGTTCCTCTGAAATTAGGTGGATTAAGGTCAAATCAAGTCCCTCCTCATCATTTACTCATGACTTGGTTCAGAACCCACTAGCTTTTCACCTTGTATATGCAAGATATGCAGATGAGATGTAGATGACATGCTATGTAGATGAATGAAATGCAAGTAGGGATGAAAACGAATGTGGATATATTCGTATCCGACCCGTTATCGTATTCGTTTTATACATATTTTAACATTCGTATTCGTATTCGTTTTAAAATGGATGCGGATATGGATATCACTTTGACATTCACTAATATTCGCATTCGTATTCGTATACTCATTTTCATACATAAATATAGTAATAGATTTATTTATAACTATGTGTAACAACATTTTATGATTGCATTCACCATTATTGATATAATTGTTATAAAATTACTATATTTGGTATATCTATTTTATGTGTAAACCATCATAAACATGTATATTTTGGTTAATCTATTAAAAATTTGTGTTATTATTCGTATCCAATTCGTATTCGTTTTACATTCGTATTCATTTTTAAGGATATGGTAACACATTTTTCACATTCGTCAATATTCGTATCCGCATTCGTATTCGTATTTGAAAATGGATAAGGATATGATTATACCTATATTCGTATCCTTATCCGACCGTTTTCATCCCTAAATGCAAGACTCTCTTTTTTTGCAAGGATGATATGCAAGAGTAAATAAGAAGCCTATTTTTTTGTTTTTTTGTTTTTGTTTGTTTTTGTTTTTTTTTTCAAAAATTTGGTATACCTCCTCTGTTACAACAATTTTTCAAGAGTTTTATAAATGTTATACAAATTATACAAATGTTTATACAATATACAAGTATACATTTTTTTTTCAATTTTTACAAAAGTTTTACAAGTATTATACAACAAGTATACATTTTTTTTTCAATTTTTACCCACCCATAATTGTTGCATAATATATACAAAAAATGCGAAAATATGTGAAAGTACGAGTTATGGGTAAAGTATATATGTAATATATACATGCCCCCTAATACATGCCCCCTATACTTAGCATGTGCTATGTCCTCAGAGCACGAAAAGCGAGGTAAAAGACATAGCTCATGCTAAGCGTAGGAGAGCTAAAATAACAAAAAAGTATAGAAGTCGCTCTGCCCCCCTATACTTAGGCTCTGGCAGCCTAGGTGTAGAAGAAGATCAAAAATGGGGTGGGCGAGGTTAAGAGGGGAAATGGAGGAGTATATACACGGCGGGCATCAGTCACCCCTATACTTAGGCTCTGGTCAGCCTAAGTATAGGACATGATGAGTATGCGAAGCGATGAGATCTAGAGAATATACTACAAATGGTGAAGAGACTTGGGTCACTCTCCCCCCTATACTTAGGATATGGTCATCCTAAGTATAGCCATAAAAATGCAATGATATGGAGCCGGGGTGAGTGATTCGAATCACTGGGGAGGGAAGGAAAATATATACAAGAAGGAGTGAGAATATAGAAGGATCAAGAAGGTTTGTGACGAACCTTCTTGCGGGAGCGAGGAGGTAAGGGACTATACAAGTGTGTCGCTATCAGAATCGTCCTCAGATGAATAGTAATGAGGTGAAGGGATCGTCCAACAAGGGTCGACACATGGCTGCTTGCTTAGATATAGCTTAAGAACAGCCGAGCTGAGCTCACTCATATAAATCACCTTATCTGGACTAGATGAGGACTCCTCAGAAAATTCCTTCTCTGGAATGTCGAAGGAAATTTTCTTAGTCGGTTTTCTAGAACATGAATCATTGAGAGGGAGATGAGAGCGACGCGCCTTGAGAGGTTCGGGGGAACACCTCGAGGAATCAATTCTCAATGTCCTCTCACTAGATAGCTGACTCGAAGAGGGAGCAATCATGTTTTTATGTGGAGTCAATTTAGTCTCGGTTGTTTCCTTTGAAGATCCAAGATGTGGTGCGGTGCTGACCATGGGTTCCTCATCAGACGAGTCATCATATAGATTAGAATATTCCTGAAGGGTCAGCACACGTCTCGAGAAGGTGCTAGTGATCTCAGTTGGCTTGACATTATTGGGCTCCTGTGTCGGATCATCGAAATGATCAAGGCAATCCACAAAGGTCGTGTCCGACTCAATGATAGCTTCTGGTCGTGAGTCCTCCTTAGAAGCTATCACGGTGATGGTGCAAGCAGTTGATGAGGTGGAGGTGTGGGGAGTCTCTGAACCAACGGTCGTCCGGATAGTCGGTCTCTCAGGTGTAGCAAAGAGGGTGGGACTCATCTACCTCTCGATGGTAACGACTGTCAACGGATGTTCGAGTCACCTTGGAGTAAAGTGTATCAAAGATTGGGCGAGGTCGAAGAGCTCCCATTGTTGAAAAATCGATCTCCCGAATCTCGTAAATTATAGTCGCCTTAGCCAAGGCTAAGAACGGCTTCCCAAGAATAATAAGAGACTGGGTAAACTCTCCTTGGTGCTCAATGTTATGACTGTGAAGTCCACCGGGAGTAGAGCACCTTGGAAAGTAACGATGATAGAAATGTTTCCTCTAAACCGTTTGATGGACGATCAACCAGCTGAATGATCTCTCTCGACTTCCTAAGTGGCCTGAGTTTGAGCTTGTCAACCACAGAGGTCGGGAGGATATTTATCAGCGAGTCATCATCGATTCTTGCATGGGTAAAGATAGTGTCTTTGATTTCACATTCAACTCGGGGCAACCGCTTCACTCTGCGGCTTTTGGTCTTTCTCCCCATCACCAAGGAGGTGGCCATAGATGCTATGTGTCTTTCAGTCCTTGTCCTCTTATTGCCCGACCTCTTGGGCATAAATTTACTTTGCACAAATCGTTTGGGGTCGGGAAAGTGATCTATGGCCTTTTATTAAGGGAAGATTAAAAAATCAATTCTTCATTGAGTGCTTCCCTTAGGGTAGGATCCAATTTTTTTAAGTCTTTTACATTTTCTATTTTTATGGATTTTTCTGATTTTTCGATGTTTTTGGTCTTTTCGGTCTTTTCAAATTTTTGGTGTTTTTGGTGGATGAATGATCAGACTCTGGATTGGAGGGCAAGGGGTTGGTAGAAGAGGGAATTAGAATTGACTCCAGCTGTACACAATGTGTGGGTTCCCTAATTTTCGCTCTATTTTCAACCTCAAAACTACTCATGTCCTTTTCCACTTTCATTCCCAAACCGCCAGAAATTGAGTGTAATATTTCCATGACATCTCTCAACTCATTATCAAATGACTCATTTTTCTCAATAAGTCTGGAAATGTCATCCTCCAAAATGTTCTCATGACAAATCATGGGAGAGTTCTGCTCAATTGGAGGATACTGCTGAGATGTTGGGGTCTCATACTCAACATACCTAGACTCTGGCATGTAATCCTGGGTCGAGTATGGACCATCCGAATGGCAGATATTGGTCGGAGCCTCATGTAATGGAGTCAATGAATGGGGGACTGGTAAGTCTAGCTCATGAGTCCAAGCCCTTGTAGGCTCTCCTCCGAATGTGTGATATGAAGGCTGGTTAATGGAAGCTTGATCACTAAAGTCAATCAAGTCTGGGAAATAATGATGTGCATGCCTCTCCATTCGGGTTGTTCGATCAACCATGTTATGCCCTAAGGTCAAGTCGGGATGTGTATTTGTAAATTGTTGTCTGGTCCCTACTTGAGGTGAGAATGAAGTATGTGGGGGCATATAATTTTGCCAATCATCTGTCTCAGCAGTGGCTTGCTCTTCATTCGATTCTTTGATTCCTGCAAGCTCTTGAGAATAAGAACAGTCAGCCCAAGATGGAAGTGGATCTAGAGTGTTAGAATATGGAGTAGGTGAGAAATGCGAAGAATATGGAGTGGTCTTGACTTCATAATCGGGTTGAGGCAGAACTGACCACGGGTAAGGGTCTCCCGTGGGTAGTGGAGGATACATGGAAGAATGGGAAGGTGAAGATGACCGGTATATGATCGAGGAGGATTGACCAGAGGTCACAAGGTATGGGGACTAATATCTCTACATCTTGAAGAGGAAATGATGAATGTAAGCAGATCGAGGTAGAAAATGCGCAATTACACAAGACACACACAAAGATAGACTCAAAGACAAACGCAAGAGCAAACCCCAAGTTCACACTCAACACGGTGAAGGACCCGAAACCGAGTTCGATTAGTCTGGTTGATTTTAAGTATGAATTTTAAAAAGTAGCAAAGGTTACACGACCTATAGGGGAGTCAGCTAAAACCCAAATGCGTCTCCCCTGTTTAACCTGTCGCCTAAGATACCAATGCCCTTCCTTTCTCTGCTCCTATCACCAGCCGAAAGTTCAAGGACCTGCCCCTATCTACCTATAGAGTAGGCAGAGGCTGACAAGGCTCTAATTTCACCCCTATCTACCTGCAAGCGCAGGAGGAGGCTACTAGCAACTTGTCGCGGTGCACCATAATTTTGCCCCTATCTAGCTACCGGAGTAGGCGGAGGCTACTTGGCGCTAGGCAGTTGAACCCAAAGCTCAACCGGTGATATTTGCTCAGATCGGGGTACGCGATATGGAAGGCGGGGATTTTTGGCTCTTCCCTAGGGTGCTCACACACTCTAGTACCCTCACTCAGCCTGAAAACAAGGTCGGGGTTAATCTCCCTCAAACAAGGGTTAATTTTAGTCAATTTTTTCCCAATTCAATTAGCAGTCCTGATTTTAAAGATTAGTTGTCACTGATATTAATCCGCACAAGCAATCATGTCTACCGTTCAGTCCCAATTCCTTTATCCTAGGTTAGAAAACCGAGAGAGAGAATCGGAAAAGGCCGATTCAATTGAGAAAACAATAATGAATGATTGAGTAAGAAGACTTACAGTGCCTCCATCTCTCTACAATGCATGATGCAATACTGAATTGAAATTTTACACTAAATGAAATGCAATAAAAAAATCCGCTCCTAGACAGGCAGTTCTATTAGCGAGTGAAGAACGAATTCAAATGTGGCTAAAGTCCTACAGTCTAAGTGCATCTTTTAATGGTGAAGTGTGGTCCTAAATATTATGAGCACAAACATGTCCTAATATAGCTCTAAGAGCCGCAAGTGTAGGTCCTATTCTTTGTAAAGCAACCACACATCACACCGGGACACGTTTTGTTATGACTTACACATGCGAGATCCCAAACGGGAACCGCTGTAAATGCAGACACTTTTTTTACAAGTTAACAAAAATCTTTTTGGCGTCTCAACAGCCGACTTGATCCACGAATCATCGGCCTCTGATGCACTTCAAGATACGTTGACTTCAAGAAAGCCACTCCAAGTCCACTGAACCCTCGCACAAAAAGATACAAAAATGTCAGAGAAAGGAAAAAATAAAGAAATAGAAAATAATTGAAAAAATGGAATAATTACAAGATGGTTCGGGGATCAGACTACCCGAGTGAATGGAAAACGTAAATCCAATTTCTAAAGTGAACCTAAGCCATTTACCTCCCCGGCAACGCCGCCATTTGATAGACCACGGATCTACCCTTTTAATGTTATTGAATTAACAATTTCATTGCAGTCAGATAAATCCAGATCGATAAAAAATAACCGCACGGATCGATGACTCATCGATTGAAATTAATGCGCGGTTTTATGTTTGTTTAACCTGGGTAAGCCCCACGGTCGACTCAGGGAGGCAAAGGAATAACTTGGGATCTAGTTAGAGGGATTCGGTCGCGGTTTTCCAAGTGGGATTTTTTTTTAAATTTTTTATGCAATAAAAATGCAGATGCACAGATGCGAATGAACTAGGTTATTAAGAAAATCAACAACATAGCCCAAAATAATTTTAATATGAAATTAGTCCGAAATGACAAAATTGTATTTTTCCTGTAAACCTAATTCAATGATTAATGCAAAATAGATTTTTTTGGAATTTTTGAATTTAAAATGCATAACTGAAAAATGCAAACTTTTTTGGGGGTTTTTATGCAATTTTTTGTGCAAATGATATAAAAAAAATATGAAAAATTTACTGTAAGTTAAATATGATGAAATTAAGCTAGGCTAATTGTTTTAGAATTTTCTGACACTTTATGATTTTTTATGAATTTTTACTAAAAATAGAGTGACTATGAGTATTTAATTTTTAGTAAATCCACAAAATCAAATTTTCTAGAGAGCTATTTATATCAAATAGATATTTTAGTGAGGAATACAGAAAAATTGAAATTTCTCAAAAATCTTATTCGTGGATTTAATTAAAAATCAATTACAAAAGTTGCTCTAGAATTTATTTTATGCAAACGACAACTCTAATTTTGATGAAACTTGGGCAATAATTAAAGCACGGAGAGAGGCATCTTTTACAATTTACTTCACAATTTTTAGAGCAAGAAATATGGATGTGTGAATTTCAGAGCTTAAATGGGCAAAATATCTTTGATTTTCAATCTTTGATTTTTAATAAATAATCCGATGATCACAAAAATGCAAATAAATAGGCACAAGGTAAAGAATTAGGTGCTCTACAAAATGCTATTTTTTTGATTAAAAAATGATGCAGAAATACTGTCGAAATTAATATGATAATGCAGGGTGTCTTTGCAATACAACATAAAAGCTGAATGAACTGAAATGTGGATAGGTACTCTTTTGCAATTAAACAAACTTAAAAGGATGAAATTGTAATTTTTACAAAATAAAAAATGAAATAAACC
Source organism: Ottelia alismoides (assembly GCA_037367405.1). NCBI lineage: Eukaryota > Viridiplantae > Streptophyta > Magnoliopsida > Alismatales > Hydrocharitaceae > Ottelia > Ottelia alismoides. The sequence continues at coordinate 65,115 of JAZKJV010008013.1, read as the reverse complement.
TTTGCTTAATATTCTCCCGCAAGTAAGGCGCAAGGGCAAAAGGTCGGTTAGGTCTCGTGAGGAGGCACGGTGGCACAACGTTGGAAAGAACGGACGTGTGGCTGGTGCGGGGTGGTCGGCGACGCACGACCGCGCGTGGGCGGTGCGAGGCCAGTGGAGGCGGCGCCTGCTGGACGGAGGCGTGGCTTGGAGCGGAGGGAGCCGACACACTGAGGAGCTTCGCGGCAGCTGCATCGAGGGGCGATTGGTCAAGGAGCTTCATGGCACATGCGAGGGAAGCGGCCCCTTCGTGCGAGGCAGCGTAGTTCAGCGGCCCTTGCGGGAGTCCGTGGGCGGAGCGGCGTCGGGGGAGTCGTGCTGGAGCAGGAGGCGGAGTCGCGGTGGAGGCGGCGACCTGGCTGTCGGACGGCTAGGCGCACACGCACACGGCAGGAGGTGCAGGTCGAGGCACGGGGTCACGGACGGTTGCTGGCGAAGCGGCTAGGTGCACGCGCGACCGCTCAAGCAACGGACGCATGTACTACCGCGGGGGCGAGGGCGGCCAGGGGTAGTGGATGGCCATCGAGGCGTGGCTCGGCGGCGGCATAGCCTGGAGGTCACGACGATTGGCCGCTGGTGTGTTGCTGGCAGAGCAATGGCCTGCGGGGGAGGAGGTGTCGGTGGTCAGCCGCTAGGGGGATGACAGCAGGCAAGAGCTCCCGCTTCTGTTATTTTTTTATTTTTTTTGTAAATATATATATTGTAAACAAGAATGAAAATTCAATGATAGCTTCTGGTCGTGAGTCCTCCTTAGAAGCTGTCACGGTGTTGGTGCAAGCAGTTGATGAAGTGGAGGTGTGGGGAGTCTCTGAACCAGCGGTCGTCGCGACAACTGCGCCATTTGAAGAGGCTGCGTACTACCCTTGCTAATTCCGTCAAATTAATGATTAGAATTAATGTCGTGTCGTTCATTCTAGTCAGGTAATACGGACGAATCAAAAATCACTTTTTAATCAATGTTCAATTAATATCGAGCGGCAAATTTATTTTACTTGGGCAAGCCCAAGGTCGAACTCAGGGAGGCAACTATCTCCTTTGGTGATCTTTAAGCAAATTTCATAGGTCGGATTTTCAGAAGATATTTTTGGTATTTTTCAATGATTTTTATGCAAATTAAAGGAATGACAATGCAATTTTCAGGCCAGTTTGCAAGTTATATCAGAAATATAGTCAAACTAAGTCCAAAAAAATTATGAAACGCCAGAATGTGAAATGCAATGAAATGAAGCTACATTAATTTTTTTGGATTTTTCTGACACTATATGAACTTACTGTGAATTAAATATGAATGCAAGGTAATTTTCACAAAATTAATTTTAATAAATACCAAAACACAATATTTTCAGATATAAAAATTATCCTAGATAGATCTAAGTATGAAGAATCTAGGAAAATAAATAGACTTAAAATTCTATGTGAATTGGACCTACTAAAAATTAATTAAGGAAATCACAAAACAATTTATTCAAGCCTAGGGATGGGTGCAAATGTAAAGAATTTTAGGCACAATGTAAACTAAATTATCCTAAGTCTAATGTGAATTTTTGGTGATTTTTGGAGCAATAGAGAATTTACTACAAATTAAAAGGCATAAAAGGGCAAAATATGGAAAATTTCACCAATTTATTATAATAAATTCCACTGATATCACAAAAATAAGACAAGTGTCACATACAGAAGAGGACAAGTTAAGATACACAATGTAATTTTTAGACTTAAAAAATGATGCCAAATGAGTACTAAATATGCGTGCAAAGATAGGGACTAAATTGCAAATATAGAAAATAAATTACTGAAATTTAAACATGCTGACAAGGACTCAAATGCAATTACCTATAATGGGTGGGACATGTATGCAAAATGCCCACAAAACACGTGCACCTCACGTGGTGCTCCTGGCAGCGACTGAAATGTAATTTCCAAAACCTCCAAGGGCCTCGGTGCAAAATGCCCAGACCGCACGTGAGAATACGTGGGGTCCCATGCTCGGGTGAAGTCGGAGGCTCGGATGGAGGCTCGGAGGAGCTGTAGTCTCGGATGTGGCTCGGGGCAGCTTCGGGGGCTCCGAGCCTAAAGGTCGGGGAGGAGGCTCGGAGGAGGCAACGTGGCGCTCTCTGGACCGTTAGATCGAGTGATGATCCAACGGCTGCTGATGGCTGGAGACGTGGCGTGCCTGGATCTGTTAGATCATTTGAAGATCCAACGGTGGAAGATGGCTCCTGAGATGAAGGCATGGACGATCAACGATCGTTGTATCAAGATGAATCCAACGGCATCTGAAGCTCGGGGCTAGTGGCGACATGGCGTGACACGGAGCATGGGATCCTCTTGATCCGACGGCTATGAATTGATGGAGACGTGGCTTCCTCAGAACCGCCCGATCAAGGGGATCGGGCGACTACTGGGCTTCGTGCTCAATGGTCCGCCGCCTCCTGCGGCGGAGGTGGCTATGCTCCAATGAAGCGTCCCTAGCTCTGCCTCCTCCTCCTGTCGTCGGTGAAGGGAATTGGAGACTCTGGTTCAGCTCGGAAGGTTTGTGGAGGCGTGGCGGAGCTTCCAGGGGGTCTGGATGGAGCTAGGGAGGTGCGTAGGTCGTAGGCGATGACTGTCGAGGGAGCTCCAGCGAGGCATCCGACCAATGAACTAGAGTGGTTCCTGCATGGGTTAGCTTGATAGCCGAAGCATGCTATGTGTTCGTGGGGTGAGCGGGAGTGCGATGAGAGGCCTGAGGTGCGATGAAGAACGTCTGGTGATGCTGCTCCGCTAGGGTGGCGGAGCTCTCGTCGGAGTGAGGTGCGAGGTGTCTTCGGGGTGAATGAAGTATGGTGCAAAGATCAAAGCTCCATTGCGGAGCTCAGAGGATGGTTAGGCGGACGTGAAATCGATCGTGGGAGGCGAATAAAATCCGAGAAATGTGAAGAAAATGGAGAAGCAGATCGGAGGGGGCGATGGAGGTTGCTACCTGGGGAATGGAGCTCGAATCTGAGCTCCTGGTCATCGCTCGAAGGCCAATAGAGGTTCCTGAGCTTGTGCAGCTCAAGAGATGGGCTACGGCATGGCAGGGTTGGTCGTGGATCTCGCCGGAAAAGAAGCTCGGTCTTCGCTCAACATCGCTTCGAATTACTGTCACCAAAAGGAAGGTCGGAGCTAGGGGTTTCTCTCCGTAGTGGCGGATGAGGGAAAATGATGGAGGTGGTGGTGAATAAAAAGAGGAGGAGGAAGTTGGAGAAGAGATGGAGAAAGTGGAGAGAATGGTGGAGGAAGTGGGGTAAATGTGGCTTGGAGTAGAAGGCAAGTAAGGGGAGAAGAAGTAAAAGGGGAATAAAATAAATAATTAATAAAGTAATATAGTAGGCTACTAAAAATAATTAAAATAAGTATAAAATAATAATAATAGTAAAATAAATCCGAAAATAATAAAATAAATCCGAAAATAATAAAAAAGGGTGACATGAGGCGGCTCCAGGAGCTGCCACATGTCGCTCCTAAAAATTTTAAAAATTAAATGTAAAGAAAAATAAAAAAAGAATAACAAAAGGGATTAAATCAAAAAGTGGTCAACACGAAATTTGCTCGTCTCGACGAGATCTACAACTTTTGTGAAGGACCGAAAATCAAATGAAATCATATGTACAAAATGTATTTTTGGGTGGTACCTTATTGATATAAAATACCACATTTTATCTTTTGTTATTTTTTTGTCATTTTTAAAAAAAGAAAAATCAAAATAAATATAGAGAAAATATAAAAAGAATATTTACAACTTAATCTATTTTTTTTAGATTTTTAATAATTAAGAAAATAAAAGGATAAAATAAAGGGAAAAATGTCAATATGTACAATATACAATAGGGGCCCAAAACCCAAGTTTTGCATACGAGCTCCGATTTTAATGAAATTGATCTTGTTTTGAAGGTCTTTGAATGTATATTACTTAAAAAGTAAGTAGAACTAAATTGGACACTGTATGAGAGAGATATGTACATTTTAAGGCTCCTAATTTCAAACTTGGACTCGGGTTTTATTGGTCAATTTTACAAGTTAGTATTTTTTTGATATTTTTCTTTAATTGATGTTAGTAATATATACACTATGGAGTTGATTTTATTGGATTTGGAGTTAGTATAAAATATATACAAATAGGTGAAATAAGGTGAATATACATGTGAATATTTACAAGTGAATTGGGCTTCTTATTTAATGCAAATATGAATGCTAAAATGCATATATTACTGATGCATGAATGAATGCTAATTATGCAATATAAGTGGAAATATGCATCTAATTACTCGGGAAAAAAGCTTTATTTTCAACTTTTAGAGTGATGAATCACAGATTCATCAACCAGCAGCCGCAATACCATCAACACCAGCCATATCAACAGTATGCGGTTGCTCAAAATCAACATTATCCTCCTTAGCATCATCAATATCAATATCTTATCCTTAATACAATTCTTAGTATTCTTAACAGCAGCCTTTACACCTTTCCCGATCTCAATGTGGTCAGCACTCTGAACCATCTGAGGCTGCTTTCATGAATCCAACCTTGGACTGCTTGGCTTAGTTGGTGAAGAGCCCATCCGAAATAAGCCAGAAATTAGATGACCTCACCGCTGCCAAAACCACTATTTCGGCACAAGTTGAGACGAACCCCAATAACTTCAAGAAGAGAGAGCATGTAGATTGCGATGGTTCGTCCAATCCCACGGAGTCAGATATTCATGATATGCTTTTATCTAACGTTGTCACTCTCAGGAGAGGTAGGACTCTATAGTCTTATACCAAAATGAAGGGAATAATAAAGCTTTGCGTGATGAATCATCATCTTCTGCATCAACCGATCCAACAGTTGGGCTAGACGAGGAAGAAGAAGATGGAGGAGAAGCATCAACATTAAAAATTCAAAAAAAAAATCAAAAAATTCAGAAACAACAAAAAGAGAGCAGCAACCGAAGTGACATGGCATCAGCCATGGAGAGGATCTCACCAACAACTAATCTAGTGCTAGGCTATGGAGCTCAACCTACATTTTTGGGATGCCCGCCTCTCATGGATGATCATATTCCTTTTTACCATCCAGTTGCATACCCATATGTGGACATTAATTTTGATGTAAATAAGAACACATCTTTAATTATGTACATATTCCATTTCCTGATGCAATGCAAAAATCCAAAAAAATAGAAAATTTATAACAGCCTTGTCTGATTATGATGTTATTGAAATAATTCATAATCTTGGATAGAATCAATGCAATCAACAATCTCCCAAGCAAGAAGAAAGACATGGGAGAGCCTCTCATCAGATGCCAGATGTTCAACCAAGAGTTCTACAAAACACTTCTTGATAGCAGATCATCTATCAGTCTAATGCCTACTTCACTGCTCAAAGAATTTGGGTTGGGACCTCTCAAGTCTACTAGAATGATTCTATAGTTTGCCGATACAACAATCAAGCGACCTAGGGGCATTCTCAAGGATGTCATTGTCACCATTCAAGGGATACAATTCCTTGTGGACTTCATTGTACTCGACATGGACACCTCAGCTCCTTTACTTCATACTCTGATAATACTCAGACGATCATTCCTTCAAACAACCGAAGCAATGGTGGATTATGGTACAAGGTGCCCATCTAGATGATCCAAGTACCAAAGCCATCAGATCTTGCATTAGATGAGAGTGAGTCTACACAATAGAGAATAGAGGACTATGACTTTTTGGTTAAAATCTAAGATACAAATCTGTTAATGGATGATATTGAGACCCACGAATTCCTTTACATAGAGGAAGGAGTGGACAACGCAGTCGAATTCCTCATTGTCTTTGAAGAAGAGATCTTTACTGATTTGCTAGAAGAAATCATTATTGGCCACCTGTCCTTAGCAGAGAGAGAGAGAGGATATTATTGAAAATTATTGTGAACAAGATGAAATTATTGAAAATTTCGGTGTAGTATTAAACTCAGAATTGCCAATGGTGGATAACTCACAGTTAATGGATCCGACACCACCACCCTACATAGTTGTCGAAGTTGCCACTGAACTGATTCAGACCCCACCTAATCTTAACCCACTTCCAGCAAACATGAAGTATGCCTTCCTTGCGTGTGTCAGAATATGTCCGCAGTCATCATCAATTCCCAGTTGACCACAGAATAAGAATCTCTTCTGCTCAAGGTTCTAGAAAGAAACTGTAAGACCATAGGCTAGAAAATTTCAGATCTCCATGAGATCAATCATTCACTGTGTTCCCATCACATCTACCTCGAAGAAGACAACAAGCCCTCTTGAGAAATTTCACTGCAGATTGAACCCCAACCTCCGAGAGGTTGTCATGAATGAAATAACCAAATGGTGTGATGCAGGATTCTTATATCCCATCTCAGACTCTAAATGGGTGAGTCCCTGCATGTAGTGTTGAAGAAATCAGGGATCGCCATTGTGAAGAATGACAAAGGAGAGGATATCCCAAGCAGAGTTCCAACTTCTTAGTGTGTCTATGTGGATTACATGAGCTTGAATCTAGAAACTAAGAAAGATCATTTCTTACTCCGCTTCCTCGATTAAATAGTCGAAAGATTGGCCGCGAAAGAATATTTCTGTTTCTTGGACGGATACTCTGGTTATAACCAAGTTGCAATTGCTACAGAATATCAAGAGAAAACCACCTTCACCTATTCGTTTGGGATTGTGTAACGCTCCGGTGACATTCCAACAATGCATGTTGGCATTATTTGCATATATGGTTGGTAGTTTTCTTGAGGTTTTCATGGACGACTTCTTAGTCTCTAAAGATGGCTTTGATCAGTGCCATGCATATTTAGACTGAGTCTTGAAAAAATGCTGTGAATTAAACCTTGTGCTCTCATAGGAGAAGACTCACTTCATGTTGACGGAATGGATCGTGTTAGGCCTTATCATATCTAAACATGGCATGGAGGTTGATCTTATGAAGGTGGATGTCATTTCCAAGATTGAGCCACCTATAAATCTGAAGGAAGTCCAGACATTCCTTGGGTATGTGGGATTTAATAGACTTCAGCGAAAATGCCCGAAATCTGACTGAGCTTCTAGGCAAGGAGATAGATTTTATTGTAGGTGCCAGAGTTCTCCAAGCCTTCAATTAGTTGAAAGAATAAACCACTCATGCCCCTGTCCTTCAACCGCTAGATTGGTCTCTACAATTCGAGATCATGACAGATGCCTCAGATTATGCCATTGGACTGGTTCTGGGATAGAGAAGAGATAATTTACCATTTGCAATTCACTGTGCTAGTAGAACATTAGATGAAGCTCAAAGGAATTATACCGTCACTGAAAAAGAGCTGCTAGCAGTCGTATTCGCCTCGGAAGAATACAATTCTCACTTGCTTGGATCCAAAGTCATAGTGTATACAGACCATTATGTCATCAAGTACTTTCAAAACAAGAAGGATGCCGAACCAAGCCTCATCATATCGATCCTTCTACTCTAAGAGTTCGATCTCGAAATCAGAGATAAACCTGGAATAAAAAATGTAGTGGCAAATCATCATTCAAGACTACCAGAGCCAGGCACTCCTGAGAAGAGCCTATTACCGACTACAGAAACTTTTCCAGATGAGGAAATTTTTTCAGTTTCCTCTCTCCCATGGGTCGTCGATATTGTGAACAATCTTGTCTCCAAGAGAACTTTGCAAGATTGGCCGAAGCTGAAAGTCGACAATTTTTTGTCAGATATCCATTTTTATCAGTGGGAGGATCCATATTTATTTCGTTGGGGGGCATATTGCATCTGGAGAAGGTGCATTCCTTAAGAGGAGGTCCACAATGTCCTCGATCATTGCCACAATCGAGAATTAGGAGGACACCACTCCGTGAAAAGAACGACAGTGAAAGTTCTCCAATGCAGTCTCTGGTGGCCAACTCTTTCAAATATACAAAAGATGCACTGATAATCAGAAAATGGGTGGAACTAATAGAATGAGAGAGAAAATACCCTTGAAATACATTCAGATCTCATACGTATTTGATGTGTGGGGCAATGACGTAATGGACCCATTTCCTAACAGCCATGGCTTTGAACATATTCTACTTGTTGTCGATTATGTTAGTCATTGGGTGGAGGATATCCAAACTCGAGCTACTGACAGTCGCACTGTCTATTGATTTCTGAAAGAGAACATCATTGCAAGGTACGTGATTCCAAAAATTTTGATATCTGATGGTAGTAGCCATTTTATCAACAGAGAAGTGAATAAGTGACAAATCCATAATTCATCATCTTTATACTTTCATTTTAGCCAAATTCATTAGCAAACATATGTAAATATGTGTTAAAAACAATAAATTGTCATTGATCATTATTTGTTAACAATGTACATTTAACATTCTTTTTAACCAAAATAAAAGAATAAAGAAGAAAATAAAAAGAAAAGATATAAATAAAATAAGATTGTAATTATGTAATAAATACAAACTGACTCGAACCCCGAGAGAAGGTCAATTATTGACCTAATCGACAAGGAAAAAAGTAGGGAGAGATTAGGGATGAGCATATTTTCAGGCCGGCCCGACCCAACCCGGTGCCCGGCCTGACAAAGCCCGACCCGGGCCCAAGCCCGAACCATAAGCGGGCGGGCCTGGGTTAGATTTTTGGCCCGATCCACTTATCGGGCCAGGTTCGGGCTAGCTCGGGCCCGAGCCCGAAGCCCGTGGGTCGGCCCGAATGTTGGCTCGAATATAGGCCCGAGTATAGGCCTGAATGTTAAGGAGGATGGGATGGACTTTTTTCTGTTAATATTACTTCTGAATGAAGTACCTACTATTAAACTTACATATATAGTTTAGATTATTATAATAAAAAATGAAGTAAAAAATAGTCTACAAACCCTCAAATTTGCACCGACTCCTAACATATTTGTCATTGTTCCACGGCTCTTGAAAGTTTGCATATATACCCTTGTTCAAGGATTAATGTTAATAGTTTGTAAGCTTACGGAGTCATAGTGTAACTTACCGGAGCCATTGTGTAACTGCAAAGATTATAGGGGTTGTAACGTAAATTCTTATTAATTTACGAATATGATTTTATTTTGGTCATCTTTTAGACAGTGAACAAGTTAATTTTGTTGAACTTTGTTATAATAAGAGAATTTATGCTTTTTAGACAGACAAGAAAATCTTTTAAGTTTTGTTGATATCTTACAATCTTCGACTGTTATTTCAGATATATAACAAAAAATGTTATGATTGCATGATACTAAGAATAATTAAGCATGTTTATGCAAAGTCACTAAGGCATGATCTCACTCTCCAATGCTATGCAGGTTGTGGGCATGAGCATGCACAATGAGCTCTAGTACAAGTATGTAAGGCCTCAAGTAAAATAAAAGATATCTAAAGTGCTTTCACCCATTTTTAAAAATTTAGCGGGCCGGCCCGACCCGGCCCGATCCATGTACTTGCGGGCCGGGCTCGGTCTTGGACCATAATTCGAGAAATTTGGCAGGCCTAGGCCCGGCCCGAGGGCCCTCAAACTGGAATCGGGCTCGGGCTGGGCTGGATTGGGCCCGGCCCGACCCGACCCGATGCTCATCTCTAAGAGAGATATGTTCCTTATTTATTCAAGCACAAAAAATCTAAAAATATTCAATGTAAATATCATCCCCTATTTAGCATATATATATATATATACATCTCAATAAAATGATCTCAAAATAATTCAAGTTCTCAATAAAACTTGTAAATAAAAATGTGTCTTAAATAATACAAATATTTGCAACATTATATTTATTTATTTATTTCGTGAATAAATTTTATATATTGTATTTTTATATACTTGTAAATATTCCTAATAATTGAATAAAATTAAAATAAAATTCATAATAAAATAACATAAAATAAAAATAAAATTAATTCTTCGTTATACGATAACATCAAATATATATTATGTATATATTATTAATTTATTAACAGTTATAACTAAGATATAAAATAAAAGTAAAAATACATTAACACTCCTTAAAATGTGTTGTAAATAAATAAAATATAAAATATAAGTTTTTTTTTAAATAATAACAATAAAAATATAAGTATAAAATATATAGGTATATTGTACCTATACATACTAACATATATTGTATATAATATTGTATATATATTATTAAAATTATGAAAAATCATAAAAAAGAGTTTGTAAAATAACTGACACATTTTTTTATCATTTTTCATTTTAAAATCATTTAATATTTTTAATTAATTTTTTGTTTTGTAAAATACTTTTTTCTGATTGGTCAACCCGGGTCAATCCATCCCTTTCCAGGTCCAGGCCCTGCTGGGCTTCGTCAGACTTGTTTTCTTCCATTTCCCAGCTCGGGTCCGACCACCTTTTCCCTCGAATCACGAGCCCGATTTTTCCCCTAGGATATGTGATCTTCATGGTAGGCTTTGCTAGATCCACCTCGGTCCGTGCGAATCCCCTCGATCCTTCCAGATGTCCGGGGAGCCCTATAAATATTCTCTTCCCCTCTGCTGTGCCCGGTAGCTTGCTTCACGTGCCTCCTTCTATCCACTTGAGTCTGTAGGGAAGTGACAGGACCTCGCATCACCCATTTGGAGCTTGGATTGGTGGCCGATAGAGCAGAAGCTCGTATGTAGCCGGAGAGCTCCACCATGAATCGAGGCCACGACCTTGTCGTTCACATGACCAAACTCCGCCTTCTACTCCCGTGCTTTAGGTACCTTTGATTACTATCCATTTTGTGACATTTCTCTGATTTAGTTATCATCTCTCCCGTCCACCTTCTTTGCTCCAACCACCGTGTCAAAGCCCCATCTTCCATATTATACCGCTTTGATCGACTCTCCACTTCACCCTCCATCTTCTCACACATCCTGATCATCCCTATAATCGACCATAGGATCAATTATAGGGATAGACATCCTTCCATCGCCTTCGTTGGAAGTCGAGCATCAATCCCCCGCCGCTTCTTGTGCTTTCCTTGCAAAATAACCCCGCAACATCTCCGAGTCTCGCATCTCCTTGCAGACACATGTGCACGTGTGGAGCTTTATTTGAGTCCTTGTTGCAAGAGAGGAGCACCTCCAGATGCAGTACCTTCGAGCCTATCATCTAACCGCACGACGGGATATCACAACCCTTTACTCGATGTAGAGCCACATCAGGAGTATCTCAAACCGTGTAGCCGGTCGATCCGAGCATTAGAGCGCTAGATATTCTTGATTGGAGGTCATCAGGAGACACCTTCATGTTCTTCGAGATGCCTTCTCTATCGCCAGATGAAGAGACCACTCCCTAGATTTGATCGGGGTCGCCCATTCATGCCCAATTGTTGGCAGTCTGATTAGATTTTGTACAAATCTGACGTGCACGTTCTAGCCCTTTTTAGACCATCAGATCTTTTCCAGAAGCCCATCACGGGCGCACATCACGCCTTTTCGTCAGAGCTGTCAGATCTACAGCTAACGGTCCATCAGGGTCGTTGATGAATCTGTGATTCATCACTTAAAGTTGAAAATAGAGCTTCTTTCCCGAGTATAGCTGCATTTCATCGTTTATTCTACATTTTTACCATTCATGTACTTAGAATTATTGTTTGCATTTTAGCATGCATTTTTATGCATCAAATAAGAAGCCAAATCCCTTGTAAATATCACATGTATATTCATCATATTTTCCTCTATTTTATCTATTTTTCACTAACTCGAAACTGAATAAAATCAACTATGTAGTGTACATATTACTATCACTAACAAAGGAAAAATATCAAAAAATACTAACTTATACAATTGACCAATAAAACCCTAACCCTACTTTGAGACTAAGAGGCTTAAAATGTGAATATCTCTCTCATATAGTCTTCTACGGACCCCAACTCACTTTTGAATTAATGTATGTTCAATTACCTTCAAACAAGTCAAAATTCAAAAGAATCATATTTCTATGTGAAACTTGGGTTTTGGGCCCCCATTGTATATTGTACAAATGTCCTATTTATTTATTTTATCTTTTTATTTTCTCAATGATTAAAAATCTAAAAAAATAGATTAAGTTGTAAATACTTTTTTCATTTTTCTCTAATTTTATTTGATTTTTTATCTTATTTTGAAAATGGCAAAAAATCTGCAAAAGGCAAAAATGCAGTATTTTATATCTATAAGATAACCCCAAAAACACTTTTTATACAGATGATTTATTTTGGTTTTTAGTCCTTCACAAAAGTTGTATAGCTCGTCGTGACGAGCAACTTTCGTGTGGACCACTTTTTGATTTTACCTCATTTGTTATTTCTTTTTGATTTTCCTTTACATTTAATTTATGTTTTTTCTGGAAGAAACACGTGGCCGCTTTTGGAGCCACCATATGTCACCCTTTTGGTTATTTTATTTATTTCTTTATAATTTTATTTTTTTTTCATTTTATTATTTTAGTTATTATTTATTTATTTATTTATCATATTTATTTTCTTGGTATTCTATTTATTTTAGTTATTTATTATCTTATTTACTTATTTTACTTATATTATTCTTTTTTTCAATTTTTATTTTAATTTTTAATATTTTTTCCTCTCTCTACCATGCGACTGCTCTCCAACGTGCCACGTGACGCTCCCTTCTCCCCTCTCCTTTGCCCTCTGCATGGAGACCCCCGCCTCCTACGATGGTTCTGCAGCCATCCCTCCCGCATGACCCCCATCGCTCTCTCCCTCTTCTCTCTCTCACCCATCCATCTCCTATCTCTCTCTTCCCTCGCCCATCAACCACATGACCCTCTCCTGCCCATGACCCGCGCAACGGTTGTGCAACTGCTCGCCACCTTTTCCTCATCCCACTCCCGTGCCCACTTCTCACGCGCAACTACATCCTGCAACCGTCATCTCCACCTCGACCTCTCTCTCTGCTAACCACCCTTAAAGGGGGCATCGCCGCCCCTTACGTAGAATTATCTGTCGATAATGAGAGTGAACCATCATCTTCCTAGAAAAGCTGGTGACATCGACGAGGCTGGTTGAGGGAGACGACATCGAGCCTTCCATCTACGGTGAGATCCGAAGGGAGACTCCCTTCATTGTTGCAGCTTTACCATGCAGCCAAGCTCGGTTCCTTGTCGCAACCTCGAGCGATAACGTGGAGCTCTTCATTGAGTTCTTCCTGTTGGACATACGAGCCCACAGTGAGCCATTATGCGATAAATGTTATTGCGAATATCATTCCCTAGTCTGAAATGAAGTATACATAATTTGCATAATAGGTCCCTTAGTATAATTAGGGTTATGTATCATGGCCATCTTGATGATCATACAGCTGTTGATTCAAATATTGAATCATAGAGGCTGGTGCTTGGATGAACATATAAAGAGTTAGATTGAGGAATCATCAAGCACTGTCAAATGATTGTTAAGAGATGATCCCCAGCCTGAGTAGGAGATGACAATCCTTTCTCATTTAGGATGATATCTAACCGACCTCTTGATATAGGTCCTCTGCATAGGAATAGAGATTCGGAGGTGTTAAATAATTTAGGTCAAAGAGTTGACTTAATGAGATCGAGATAACCAAAGTCATATGTCGTATGCTGTCATGATATAGGCACGCATCCTCTGATCGGAGACAGATGTGTTACTATATGTCTGAGTATGTACATTTGGCAGACCAATAGGTTGATGACCTAATCAAGGTCTATACACCGGCGCGCTGGTGTGCATGCTAGGGCATATGAGTAATACGATCTCTATAAGGGATCATACAGGTTCAGTTACCGAACCGAAAGACATGAGCTCACTCATGAGATATTGGGAAGAATCAAATTCCATGCACGGTCGTCTTGCTTTGGAAGCTTGATTGAATTTGTAGGTTTGATATATACTTTTGGAAAGCATATGATCAAGACCTAGGTATGAAATATGCTTTTGGAAAGTATACGATCGATACCGACTCCGAATGATCGAATGAGAAACTTAATGATAAAACTCTGGAGTAGACAGTGTAAAATTGATCTTATACTTCAGGTTTATTTTGAGTCTTCCAGTATGCAAGATGTATAGGTATTGGGAATACCTGAGGGTGATGTGATCATAAACGGTTGTATAACCATGACGCTTCCATTTCTAGGGAGTGATGAAACGGGTCTGGATTTTAGTGACTCCTCTCAGTAGAGAAGTGATCTGATCTTGGTCCAAATATTGGACATTGATCGGAATGTGATTCAGATGCAATGAGAAGATTAGATTTACGGTCTTGATTTAATCAAGCATCTATGAGAGGCCCGAGATCTGGATTTGAGATGTGATCTCAATATCCAAGTCACTATACGTGGAACAATACAATCTCCCTGTCCTTATCTCCAAGTATTCGCGGAGAAAGCGCATTATCCTTGAAAGAGTTCAGGATAATTTCATTGTTGATATATGTATCCAAGCATTGAGTAAATTGGTAACTAAATGTGATTTAATTATCTTGATTAATATGAATTTGATTCATATTATTAAGAGAGTTATCTTGATAATTAAATGTGATTTGATTATCAAAGATGTGAATAATGTGAATGTGATTCATATTATTTGGGAATATGAGAATAGAGATCCAAGATGATTAAACATGACTTAATCATCATGGATATGATTAATGTGGATAACACTATCCATACTAATCATATGTATTATAAATGTGATTTATAATATATAAGAGAGAGCTATTTGTAATTTACATTTGTTAATTAAATGTTGATGTGAATTAGATTCACATTGGACATTAAATTGAAAATGTAATTTACATTTTATTTTGGGTTGTGAATGTGATTCACAAATTTCCAATGGCATGATTGCAATGTTCACAAAATAAATTGGATTTATTTTTGTGAAATAATTTGCAACAAAGTTGTTGCAAATATTGGAGAAAATCATGAGATAATGCAATCTCATGTAATATGAAAAGGAGGCTCCCTTCCTAATAAGGAGAGGGGATGGCTACTAAGTCCTTAAAGGACTCATAGCCGTCCTCCCCCCTTTATGGAAGGAGGTTTGCCTCCTTCCTATTTCTCCAATGGAGATTGATTTGATATTAATCAAATTATATTTAACATATATTTGATTTTTATTAAATTAATTGTTGTTGTTTTTTACCAACAAAATCCTAGCCATTGAAAGAAATACAAATCAATGAGAGCCATTGGATTTGTGTTGCCCATGGATTGAGATCCATGGATCCCAAAATATTATAAATAGAAGGGCACCCTTTGCTCTTATTTACACCCAACACACAAGAGAACATAGGTCTCTCTCTCTCTCTCTCTATTTCTCTCTACACGTCAGCCCCCTCTCTTCTTCTCTCATGGCCGTCCACCATGGATGCCCTAGAGAGAGTCTCCATTGCCACAGCGTCATCGTTATGTTGCCCGATCGTTTGCTCATGGATCTCCATCTCCTTCGGTGCGCCTTGCTCGTGAAGAAGACGTCAGATCTCGTGTGTCGAGATCAGGAGATCCGCCACTTGGATCATCAACATGAATTGCGAGAGGCACGTGATTCATCCCCGCGCTCGCAAGCGTCTCCTCCGTCGGATCGGACTTGAGACAGGAGGTCTCTTAGTTTAGAGACTCGATCGCAACCACGCTTCAAGAGGTAACCCTAATACTTGTTTGTGGTTTATATGAAACAATCCGAGAAGTGTTCTTGGATCATGTGGTTTCATCACATGAAAAAATTTTTAATTTCCGCTGCATAGAATAACAAGTCCGACTAGTTGTTCCTCGTCGTATTAGATACGACGCTCATGCTTCCGTGATGCACTTGAGGATTATCCCATATCCTTCAAATGGTATCAGATCCAGGTTGAAGGTTTTGGATACGATCCATAAACTGAAGGCGACTTGGGTTTGTTAGGGTTGCGAAAGTTTTATCACATTTCATTTTTGCATCTCTTTTTAGTGATTATTTTCGCCCTGTTTAAATTGTTTAAACACTAAAATAAAACTTGAATTTTGTTCCCCATTAAATAAGGAAACCATAGGATCTGAGTTTACATAATTTAGATTCCGTTTGCTCGAGATATGGTTGTTTAAATGAACATGTATTCACTGTTGTGGGAACTGCGAATCTTAACATGGTTAATGAGTTATTTACTGTTTTGATCCACCTCGAAGTACGTGAAATATCACTTAGATTCTGTCCTAAATCAAATTAGCAATCTTTGAAAATTGATTTGGTCTAATTTGGATTTAAATTGATTGAGATATGTTAATTTTAGTAAGTAGGGGTCACTGCTGAAATTACATTCCTAATCAAGAACCATGTGATTCTCAATTAGTGAAATTAATTGTTAATTTCATGAAATAATTATGGAAAATATTTTATAAATATTAAATAATGATTATTTCCTTAATTGACTTGGCCTCAACCAATAAATTGATTAGATTTGATCTAGATCATAATTGGAAACACAATCATCAAACTCCTTTCTTGAATAGGATTGGGAATTTGTCTAGCAAATTTCCTTATAATCAAAAAATATTTTGATTATTACTATATGGTATAATTTCAGTTGAATAACCGATGATCATCTCAAGTACAAAGTGATTGACTCAGTATTATTTTTCCTGAGGCAGATATGGTGTCTAGTCGGGGATCGAAGGGGTAGCGGGTCGCACCAGTTGCGGTCCGTCCCACTCCTGCCGGTACTGGCCATGACAACGGATAGGGAACGAATGATGCCTGAGAGATCATGATGTATTTTCTAATTATTAAAATTAGAATTAATATGTACTTTGAGATAATACCATATATTCAAGTAAAATCAAATTTGTTGATTGAATTGGATTGATAATTAATTTAATATGATTAAGTTAATTATATCCAATTAAAAACATTCTATTATGAATAGATGTGTATTTCCATTAGAAGAATTAATTATATGAATATGATTCATAATAATTTATTAATTCATATTATTGGCATGTAACAAAGATAAGGAAGGAGATCCTAGATCTAATTTGAGATATAATGGTAAGTATATCTCTTACATTGAAAGTGATTAAGGGAATGAACTTTCATTGTTGACATGGCAAGACAACTTTGATATAAAAATTCCTAAATCAAAGTAAATTATATATTTATATATGTTTATGCAAATTTCTTATTTCAAATAATCCTTGTTTAATCCCACTCAATGTTATACTCAATAATAACCAGTAGAATATCATGGATTGGACCCATGATCTAGATATTATACTTGCAATTGGACACATAATGTATGTGGTTGCATGTGTAAGTTTTCTCGTAATAATGAGGAATGATAATTAAATAGACAATAGGACTAAAAACCTAGGGTTTGTATGTCTCTATAAGTCTTGATCTCATCGAATGTACTTTTGAAGTGATATGTCGGTAATGATCATAATTATCAAATAATCCTTATTAAATCTAAGAAGATATTTTGGCATACATATGTGCTCTCAATCATGAACGACATAGTTCTCTGCATTATGCAGAATGGTGGCTCTATAAGAGATGATGTATTCAAATTGTTTGAGTACCTACCTGAACCTAAGTTTCAAGAGTTTAAATGGATGTAGATACGATGAGTGTCATCATTCTACTATCTATACTCTAGTCATTCATGAAGCTTCATAATATTCATATTGTATGAACTGAATGAAGCATGTATAAATGTTGAAATACTCTTATATTGAAATTTTTTATTTTAACATAAGAGATCCTTTGTCTTGAGAAATGATTGTTTATAGATAAAGGGAGCTCAGTGGAAGCATGGGTTGGACCCAAGTAAGAAGTATAGTCAAAGAGTTGACTGTACTTCTATGACTTCCATATGACATTCAAAGAGTTGGATGAATGCCAATACTGTAATAAGTAGATGTGTTGATAGTATGACTATCAAATCCATCTAGAATCCTTAGAGAAGGAATCAGATAGTACATCAGAATAATCTACATATAATCATTGAAATTGACTTACTTACTTGATAAGAAAAAGTCTAATAATTGTATCTCAATCTTCTAATGACACTTGCAATAGGTTCCATATGTATTAGAATATTAGAAATTTGATCTTAAAGTTCAATGGTCATCCATGTTGTAAGTGATGCAATTATTGCAACAATTTCCATTGGATCAATAGACTTCATATTTTCAGTGGAGCCCTTAGTCTTAGAGAATGTCTCTGTGGCCTGGATATTAGAATACACTCATAGTTTATTTCTAAATGTTGGAAATAAACATGAATTCTGGAATAAACCTATCATAGAGAGTTATGATGGATATATTTCAGATAGTAATCTAACATATGGTGGACTCCGCTAAATTAGAAAATTAATGAATGGTTCGTTAAGATTTCTAATACTGAAAAATTAAACCTTTAAAGATCAATAGGAGGATAAAGATCATTTGACAATGATCTGACATAATGTTTTAGACATATGTCTGTTGATGAGATCAGTGGACAAGTAAGAGATGAAAATTAAGAATGTATAAAATTTCAAAATTTGCATACTTATGAATATTGTATTCAAAGTAAAATGTCCAATACATCCTTCTTGGAAAAGGTGTAAGATGTCAAGGTATTCCGGATCTCATACATATTGACGTATGTGAATCATCTATATCATAGTAAACATTATGGATATGTGATATCTATTGATGATTATTTGTGATATGAGATTTCTTCTCTTCACTTGGAAAACTTTGAAATGTTCAAAGATTTCACAATTTTGGTTTAGAACCAAAGTTTGAAGGAAGATGAAATGAATTTGATCTAACCAAGGTAGCTTGTACCTATTAGATGAATTCAAGGAATACCTTATGGAGATGTGTCCTATCTCAATCCTCCTAATGAACCTTAACTCAATAGAGTTGTAGGGAGATACAATTGATCATTTGTGACATGATTTGATCAATGATTAATCTTATCATAATTATCTCTTAGTTTCCAGGTATATATATGTGGTAGAGACTACATTATATATATCCTTAATAAGGTTCCATGTGATTAAGCTGGAATCTGGCACTGGAGAGTGATACTTCATTAGGAAAATAAAGGATGGTATTGATACCTACTTTATGACCTTGAGATTCTTAAAGGATCTCATCTCTGAGAATGTGATTCTTAGAGGATGACTCTCTTGAGAATCAAGATGAAAATGAAGTAAAGGAACTCATTTAATCTTGAGAAGATAATGAGGCTCCTGAAATTGGAAACTAAATAGACAATTAAAGATGAAACATTAATACCTCTTCAAATAAGTTTGAGGATGGATTCCATGTGTCAGTTGAATCTGACAATGATCTGACTTCATGTGATGATGCTTCTGAAGATCATATCATGGAAAAATGGATGTTAGCAATAAAGTTTAAAGTAGACTTCATATACAAATGTTGTATATAGACCCTCGAAGATCCAACTATATGGGTAAGATCCATTATGGTGTAAATGGATCTTCAAGTGAAAGAGGGAACCTGAGAAGGTAGAGACCTTCAAAGCACAGTTTGTAGGCATGAGCTACACACCGAAGAGAAGACATCGCTTGCGATGAAACTTTCTCTCCAGTGACCTTGCTTTAACCCATCAGAATATTGCTAACTATAGCTACACAACTTGCCTAAGACATCTTCCTGATGTGAGTAAAGATTGCATTCCTCTATGAATACCTCTCTGAGGATATTCACATGAAGTAGTCCCAGGGCTTCATGGTTGAGGAAAGCAAGGTGTGCAAGCTAGAGAACTCCATCTATTAGACTCAAATAAGCTTCTTGTAGTTGGAACATTGGATCTGATGAATTCATAAATGTGATGATTTCATATAGTACCTTGATGTACCATGTGAAGCTTAGTGGGAGTGCCATTGTGTTCATCGTAATATATGTAGATGATAATAATAAGTGTTTTATAATCTGGTTGTTCAATTCCTCGAGGTGTGATCTCAAGGATACCTCTTAGATCTTAGTTCTGAAGTTGTTAAGAAGCAAAGAGAAGAGGGTATTGGGACAGTCACACTAATAGTACACCTTGGACATTTCCATTTTCTGGAAAATTCCAAGAAAGACTTCTTTTCCTCAAAGATATGGTACTGATCTATCTAAAGGGATATCACCTCAAAGAGTTGAGGATGTGAATGCAAACTGCTTGCCCTTGTGCATCAGTTCTAAGAAGTCGGGTGTATGCTAGATGTATACAAAAGCCAGATGTCTACCATGCAGTGGGAGTAGTAAACTGTTACTAATCCTACTATGATGATAAAACACTTGATTGCAGTAATAACAATATCTTCATAGAAGGTAAAACTTTTGAGATAGTGATCTCAAAGTCTTATCTTCAAGAAATTAATTTTTTATAGATAGTGATCTAAAAGGTCTTCTTTACGGATACCTTAGGAGATCGAGATCTCCAGGAATAAGGGTATTCTGATAAGGATTATGGTAATACTGATTATAATAATTATTGAGGTGTAGTGTCAAGAAAACTATGACTGATATGATTGAGTATTGGTTGCATAAGATGCAACATTCGCATTGGATGTGAACACTGTTACTATGAGATATGCAAGTGCCGTAAAAGGACTTGGCGTAGCCTCTTGGGAACAGAGTGACTGATCAGCTTACCTAGCTATTTTCTAAATAGCCTATGATTGTCACATGAGTGTGGGTATAAATGATTAGCCCATTAATGGCTCTTTGGGCTAGTGGAGATTGTTGGACATGAGAGCGCACGGCGAGCCATTATTTAATAAATGTTATTGCGAATATCATTCCCTAGTCTGAAATGAAGAATACATAATTTTCATAATAGGTCCCTTAGTACAATTAGGGTTATGTATCATGGCCATCTTGATGATCATATAGTTGTTGATTCAAATATTGAATCATAGAGGCTGGTGCTTGGATGAACATCTAAAGAGTTAGATTGAAGACTCATCAAGCACCGTCAAATGATTGTTAAGAGATGATCCCCAGCCTGAGTAGGAGATGGCAATCCTTTCTCATTTAGGGTGATATCTAACCGACCTATTGATGTAGGTCCTCTGCATAGGAATAGAGATTCGGAGGTGTTAGATAAGTTAGGTCAAAGAGTTGGCTTAATGAGATCGAGATAACCAAATTCCTATGTCGTATGCTGTCATGATATAGGCATGCATCCTCTGACCGGAGACAGATGTGTTACTATATGTCTGAGTATGTACATTTGGCAGACCAATAGGTTGATGACCTAACCAAGGTCTATACACCGGTGCGCTGGTGTGCATGCTAGGGCATATGAGTAATACGATCTCTCAAAGGGATCATACAGGTTCAGTTACCGAACCGAAAGACATGAGCTTACTCATGAGATATTGGGAAGAATCAAATTCCGTGCACGGTCGTCTCGCTTTGGAAGCTTGAAAGAATTTGTAGGTTTGATATATACTTTTGGAAAGTATATGATCAAGACCTAAGTATGATATTTGCTTTTGGAAAGTATATGATCGATACCGACTCCCAATGATCGAATGAGAAACTTAATGTTAAAACTCTGAAGTAGACTTGAACTTATACTTCAGGTTTATTCTAAGTCTTCCAGTATGCAGGATGTACATGTATTGAGAATACTTGAGGGTGATGTGATCATAAACGGTTGTATAACCATGACGCTTCCATTCCTAGGGAGCGATGAAACGGGTCTGGATTTTAGTGACTCCTCTCAGTAGAGAAGTGATCTGATCTTGGTCCAAATATTGGACATTAATCTGAATGTGATTCAGATGCAATGAGAAGATTAGATTTACGGTCTTGACTTAATCAAGCATCTATGAGAGGCCCGAGATCTGGATTTGAGAGATGTGATCTCAATATCCAACTCACTATACGTTGAACAATACAACCGCCCTGTCCTTATCTCTAAGTATTCGTGGAGAAAGCACATTATCCTTGAAAGAGTTCAGGATAATTTCATTGTTGATATATGTATCCAAGCATTGAGTAAATTGGTAATTAAATGTGATTTAATTATCATGATTAACATGAATTTGATTCATATTATAAAGAGAGTTATCTTAGATAATTAAATGTGATTTGATTATCAAAGATGTGAATAATGTGAATGTGATTCATATTATTTGGGAATATGAGAATAGAGATCCAAGATGATTAAATGTGATTTAATCATCATGGATATGATTAATGTGGATAGCACTATCCATATTAATCATATGTATTATAAATGTGATTTATAATATATAAGAGAGAGCTATTTGTAATTTACATTTGTTAATTAAATGTTGATGTGAATTGGATTCACATTGGACATTAAATTGAAAATGTAACTTACATTTTATTTTGGGTTGTGAATGTGATTCACAAATTTCCAATGGCATGATTGCAATGTTCACAAAATAAATTGGATTTATTTTTGTGAAATAATTTGCAACAAAAGTTGTTGCAAATATTGGAGAAAATCATGAGATAATGCAATCTCATGTAATATGGAAAGGAGGCTCCCTTCCTAATAAGGAGAGGGGACGGTTACTAAGTCCTTATAGGACTCATAGCCATCCTCCCCCCTTTATGGAAGGAGGCTTGCTTCCTTCCTATTTCTCCAATGGAGATTGATTTGATATAAATCAAATTATATTTAATATGTATTTGATTTTTATTAAATTAATTGTTGTTGTTTTTTACCAACAAAATCCTAGCCATTGAAAGAAACACAAATCAATGAGAGCCATTGGATTTGTGTTGCCCATGGATTGAGATCCATGGATCCCAAAATATTATAAATAGAAGGGCACCCCTTTGCTCTTCTTTACACACAACACACAAGAGAACATAAGTCTCCCTCTCTCTCTATTTCTCTCTACACGTCAGCCCCCTCTCTTCTTCTCTCATGGCCGTCCACCATGGATTCCCTAGAGAGAGTCTCCATCGCTGCAGCGTCGTCGTTATGTTGCCCAATCGTTTGCTCATGGATCTCCGTCTCCTTCGGTGCGCCTCGCTCTTGAAGAAGACGTCGGATCTCGTGTATCTATATCGAGAGATCCACCACTTGGATCATCAACATGGATTGCGAGAAGCATACGATTCATCCCCGTGCTCGCAAGCTTCTCCTCCGTCGGATCGGACTTGAGACAGGTGGTCTCTTCGTTTAGAGACTCGATCGCAACCACACTTCAAGAGGTAACCCTAATACTTGTTTGTGGTTTAGATGAAACGATCCGAGAAGTGTTCTTGGATCATGTGGTTTCATCACATGAAAAAAATTTTAATTTCCGTTGCATAGAACAACTAGTCCGACTGGTCGTTCCTTGTCGTATTAGATACGACGCTCACGCTTCCATGATGCGCTTGAGGATTATCCCATATCCTTCACTTCCCCAGGTGTCCTTCCATCTTATAGACCTCTGCACCCCACCCGCTTGCCTCTTTGCCATGCTTTCATCGACAACAACATCATAGCGCAAGCCTCCTCGGCCCGCGTGTCTATCAACACCCCTTGGCCGAGGTCACCTCCAGCAGCTATCGCCACCCACGCCTTCAACTTTATTCAAATCTAGAACCATCTACTTCGCAACCAACCTTCACCTCCGCCCCATCGCTTACCAACACCCTCTATAACAGCACTCGATCAGCTCCAAGCATGTGTCGTCGGGGTCATAAGCCACTCCACTTCCATGCGCTCCGCCTCCAGCAGATCCCCCTTGGGTTTCATGCTCCCCCATCATGGTTAGCACCACCATCGAGCCCCTAGCTTCGAGTTGCGCCATCTCCACCTTCGGCTCTATGCTGACTAACGCACCACCTTCACCCTCCTCCGCGAAGCTCGAGCCATCAATGATGCGGCTCCAGTCCGCCTACCTCGAATTGGACCACCGGCCTTCCTCTAGCACCTCTCCAAGCACAGACACGCCATCGACTACCTACACTCGTATGCCTCTTCTCCAGGACACCACTGCCTCTGGCCACTTCAAGCTCCAACGCTCGTCCACGCCCCCTCGTCTCCAACATCTCCCTGTAAAATTCACAGCTCCATCATGTGGTTCCCCCAGGTCATACGTCGATCGAGGTAACCCCCCTCCGCCTGCGAGCAGCCATCGCCTTCGCACATCGTCGACCCCCTTCGTCGCCTCGGGCTGCGAGCCTCTACCCTCTTCGATCCGCACATCCCCCTTATTCCCCCTGCACATGCTTTGCACGTGAGGGCATGGATAAACACCAGAGCACACATCCCGTACGCGCTTGTGGGTATATTGCATATTTTCACCTACCATTTCCGTTATTTACTTTTAGTACAATAATTTGTAAAAGTAGTTATAAACATTTACAGTTAGGACTTCATAGTTTCCTTATTTGCATTTTAGTTTAGCCGAGTTGAAGTCACGTGTTTCTTCACATTGTGGAATAATTGCAAATTCAAACCTATGCTTTCATTTGTCATATGAATCAGAAAAGGTTTTTAGTATTTGCATTTATTTATACCCTTGTGAGATTGTGCCACGTGTAGCGCACGATTTTGCTTGGATATTTGCGTCTTTGGCCCTGTACCTTTAGTCCTTATTATTGTTTGGCCCTAAAGTTAGAATAATTACATCCAGGTCCTTTGTGCACTGTTTGATTTTTTGTTCTCTTTTATTAATTGCAATTAATAATGGATTAAATACAAAAATCTCTAAAAAATTAACTGTAGTTCCTACTAGTTTTTCTTTGCATGGTTATATTTGTTTGATTGTTTCTTTTATTTACTATTATTAGAAATTCAAAAACCACACGAAACCCCCTGTTTGCCTTAGAAAATTCATAAAAATTCGAAAAATTCTTCAAATATTCTAAAAAAATAGATTCGCTTTATTTTTGTGCATCTAAATTTCGATCCAAATTTCATCTTGTTTGCTTTTTCTAAAACTATAAAAATGTGCAAAACCCTAAGAATACCATAAAAATTATATAAAATCTTTGAAAAATCCAAAAATTGTGATTTTAGTTTCAGCTTGTAGATATTTGAATACAACTTTTGATAAAAATACTTCCCAGGAGCTTTGAGCTTATTTTGTATTTTCAATTCGAAAAATACTCCTGGCTATGCACTATTTGCTTCTTTTCCTATTTTTCTTCAGCTTCAAAACTCTTTAAAAAACTATATAAATCTCTGAAAAATTACAAAAATAGTAAAAAATGTTAAAAACATAAAAATAAATTTTCTTGAATTTTTTTGTATATATTTACTATATTTCAAAAATATAAAAAGAGTGTTGTGTGTCTTTTATCTCATTATTTTATTTGTGCTTTGTTTGAAGAATTAAAAGTATAAAAATTTGCGCAAGTTAAAATCATCTAAAAGTTGAAAATCAGAAAAATCTAAAAAATATAAAAATTATAAATCTATAAAAAATTTAAAAAGATAAAAAATAATAAAGCCAAGAGTAGCGTGCCTGGATTGCTTCTTTCTTGTCTTTGATTTTTGATTGACTTGATTGATCCTCGTAATAACAGCTGCCTCCTTGTGTTCAACCCTGGTCGTTATACCAGGTTAATAAAAGTGGCTTAGACCATTTGCATTACTTGCTTGATTCATTTCATGGTTGAATAAAATTTTCTTGATTGCTAGCCTTGGTTCTAGGGTGACAATGACAGCTTAATTAATCATCTTAATCATAGTAGCTTGGGCCCATTATCAGAATGGAATCGTTGCCGGTGAGACACGGTGAGGGTAGTTAGGTAGTCTTTGCCTACAATTCATGGTCTTGTATATATTCTGTTTTCTTGTTGTCTTTCATCTTTATTTCAGCTGTTTACATTTTCATAACTGCTTCTAACATTCTTCTTATTTCTCCTTTGTTGCAAGGGCCCACAGAGCGAGGGAGGCTATCTTAAGAGAGCCGACGTACCCTACCGAGGTGCAGGTCAGGCATTATACACTAATTGGTAGGAGAGAGAAACCTAGGAGGAGAAGGAGGAGCAGAAGACAATCATCACTTTAGAATTCTTTTCCAGTCATTTTTTTAATTATTTGTAACTATTATTGTCATTTGCCCTTTTTTTATTTTCTAGGACTTAAGACTCTAGATACTTAACCTTATTCGGGGTATGTTTCGCCAAGTGGTAGTGCACTTGGGGGACCTCATCGGATTTTGGTTTTCATCGCTTTATTTTTATTTGTTTTCTCGCTATTTTCATGTGCCTAAGCCCCTAGACTTAGGTCTATATTTGGTTGAAACTGGTAGTGATTAGGTCCACAACCCAATTGAATATTTGTTCCTATAGAATTCGATTGGACTTGGTCAAAATAAAGTGGTTCTTCCCGTAATAGAATCTCCTATTTAGGACCATTCTTGCCTTTGCATCATATAACTTAGTTTTAATTTATGCACATATCATATTGCATGTAGATTGTTGGAGCAAGATACGCTTTCTATCTCGTGCATGCATTCATAGTTTCTCGTGCATCGACTTTTCTGTCTTCCTCCTCCTATTTTTTGGACTTAGGAATAAAAGGAAATCGGAAAATTCATTAGACGTGTTTTTATTCAAAAATACCAAAAAAATGACAACCCAATAAAATCGGGACTGCTAAACAAACTCGACCCTAAAATAAACGTAAGAACTATCATTGTTTTGGGGAGAGTAACCCTCTCATTGTTTATAGGTACTTACCTCCAGACAGAGTGGGTGAGGACGTAGTCGCTAAGGATTAGAGCTCAAATCCTTGGACTTGTTCCCTATGCTTCTGTACATTACTCATAGAAGTATGGTTGAGATGCCAGCACCTGCCTTCGACCTTTAGTAGAAGTAGTCTTGTCCAAGTTGGGTGTGCACTGCCCGCTTGGTCAGTTCTACCCCAGGTACCTCACCTGTGAGTCTGATTAATAACTGCATTATCACTAAACTATAAAACAGAAAAATTAATGACTGAGCCTTCACGATCTCCATTGCGTTAAGTTGGTGAATTGGGGCTTTGTTTTATCATCTATTATTTTTAAGTCTGGATCTACTCCTCACTTCTCCCTACATCATGATGATGGGAAGGTCTCTTAGGCTACCTTTGGTGGCACCGCTTCATCGCACACCTGTCCATTCATCTAGGGCAGTTCCTTAGTGCTCAGATCGACTCTCGGAACCTGAGTATTCCACCTCCTCCTTCTTTGACCTCCCTGATACATTAGCTAATGTACAACATCAGTAGTCAGAGCAGATTTTTGTTGGATTAGCAACATCTGAGGTCTACTATTTTTCATTTTCAGAGTCTGACGAGATGGACCAAGAGCGGAGACAGTATGATCATACAGATATTCACGGCGTATTTGACTAGGCTGTGATCAACAACAACCTCCTAACATCCCTAGAGGTGATGCTGAGACATATTAGGGACCATGGGCTACTGATGACAAAAGTCAGGAGGGAGTTGACACAGATGTGAGATGGGAGAGCAGGTGCTAGAGCTGAGAGACCTGGTGGTAGAGGACACATATCTTAGGACCAAGCAAAGGATAGATACAGATGCCAGGAGGCCAGAGATCCACATAGATCGTTGCACACCATGAGGGAGTTGCACAACCCTGGTGCAACTGTCACTCATAAGTGGATTCAGTTGCCAGCCATTCTGGGAATTTTGAGCTCAGAACCTAGAAGATTTAGTTGTTTCCCAAGTTCCATGGGCACGCCACCGAGGAGCCCCATATACATGTCTAAGAGTTTGAGATGATCTACAGAACCAACCATGGCAAGCTGGTGGATGAGGATACCATCAAGTTGATAGCCATCCCATTTTCCATGGTTGACAGAGCTGCCTATTGGTTGAAGCACTTGGGGAGGGTTGTCACTATATGAGAGTAGTTGAGTACCGAGTACCTCAACAAGTATCATCCACTCGATCGGATGAATACAATGAGAGTGATGATCAGTAACTTCACCATGATCCTAAACGAGCAGTTCAATGAGGCTTTGGATCGATTCAGAGAGTGTTGGACATGCGAGCCCACAACGAGCCATTATGCAATAAATGTTATTGCAAATATCATTCCTTGATCTGAAATGAAGAATAACTAATTTGCATAATAGGTCCATTAGTACAATTAGGGTTATGTACCATGGTCATATTGATGATCATACAGTTGTTGATTCAATTATTGAATCATAGAGGCGGGTGCTACGATGAATACCTAAAGAGTTAGATTGAGGACTCATCAAGCACCGTCAAATGATTATTAAGAAATGATCTCCAGCCAGAGAAGGAGATGGCAATCCTTTCTCTGAAGGTTGATATCTAACCGACCTCTTGATGTAGGTCCTATGCATAGGAATAGAGATTAGGAGGTGTTAGATAAGTTAAGTCAAAGAGTTGAATTAATGAGATCAAGATAACCAAAGTCCTATGTCGTATACTGTCACAACATAGGCACACATCCACTGACCGAAGACAGATGTGTTACTATATGTCTAAGTGTGTATATTTGGCAGACCGATAGGTTGATGATCTAATCAAGGTCTATACACCGATGCGCTGGTGTGCATATAAGGGGCATATGCGTAATACGATCTCTCAAAGGGATCATACATGTTCATTTACTGAACCGGAAGACATGAGCTCACTCATGAGATATTGGGAAGAATCGAATTCTGCGTGTGGTCGTCTCGCTTTGGAATCTTGACTAAATTTGTAAGGTTTGATATATACTTTTGGAAAGTATATGATTAACGCCTAGGTATGATATATGCTTTTAGAAATTATATGATCGATACCAACTCTCAATGATCGAATGAGAAACTTAATGATAAATCCTTGAAGTAGACAGTGTAAAATTGATCTTATACTTCGGGATTATTATGGGTCTTCTAGTATGCAGGATGTACATGTATTAGGAATACCTGAGAGTGATGTGGTCATAAATGGTTGTATAACCACGACGCTTCCATTCCTAGGGAGTGATGAAATAGGTCTGGATTTTAGTGACTCCTCTCACTAGAGAAGTAATTTAATCTTGGTCCAAATGTTGGACATTGATCTGAATGTGATTCAGATGCAATGAGAAGATTAGATTTGCTGTCTTGATTTAATCAAGCATCTATGGGAGGCCCGAGATCTGGATTTAAGATATGATCTTAATATCCAAGTCATTATACATGGAACAATACAATCGCCATGTCCTTATCTCCAAGTATCTATGGAGAAAGCGCATTATCCTTGAAAGAGTTCAGGATAATTTCATTGTTGTTATAAGTATCCGAGCATTGACAAAATGAATAATTAAATGTGATTTAATTATCATGAATAATATGAATTTGATTCATAAGGAGAGTTATCTTAGATAATTAAATGTGATTTAATTATCAAAGATGTAAATAATGTGAATGTGATTCATATTATTTGAGAACATGAGAATAGAGATCCAAGATGATTAAAAGTGATTTAATTATCATAGATATTGAATAATGTGGATAGCAATATCCATGTTAATCACACACATATATATTATAAATGTGATTTATAATATAAAAAAGAGAGCTATTTGTAATTTACATTTGTTAATTAAATGTTAATGTGAATTGGATTCACATTGGACAATTAATTGAAAATGTAATTTACATTTTATTTTGGGTTGTGAATGTGATTCACAAATTTCCAATGGCAAGATTGCAATATTCATAAAGTAATTATGAATTATTTTTGTAGAATAATTTACAACAATTGTTGTTGTAAATATTGGAGATACATGGGATATTGCAATCTAGAAAGATTACATGGGATGTCTCCTTCCTAATAGGAAAGGGGACGGCCACCAATTCCAATTAGGAAAGGGTTGCCGTCCACTCCAGGTATATGGAAGGAGGCACTCTCTCTCTCTCTCCCATTATCTCCATATTTGATTGATTTATTTTGGGATTAAATCATATTGATTTAATCTAAATTAAATTAATTGTTGTTGGTTTTTTTACCAACAAAGATCTTGGCCATTAAAAGAAACACAAATCAATGAGAGCCATTGGATTTATGTTGTCCATGGATTGAGATCCATGGATCCCAAAATATTATAAATAGAAGGACACCCCTTGCTCTTCAAGTGCTAATGAGAAACAACATCTCTCTCTTTCTCTCTACATGCCCTCTCTCCCTCTCTCTTATGCCATCCACCATGGATGCCCTAGAGAGAGTCTCCAACGCCGCAGCATCGTCGTCATGCTGCCGGATCATTTGCTCATTGATCTCCGATTCCTTTGGTGTGCTTCGCTTATGAAGAAGATGTCAGATCTCGTGTGTCGAGATCAGGAGATTTGCCGCTTGGATCATCAACATGGATTGCGAGAAGCACGTGTTTCATCAACACGCTCGCAAGCGTCTCCTCCGTCGGATCGGACTTGAGACATGAGGTCTCTTCGTTTAGAGACTTGATCACAACCACGCTTCAAGAGGCAATCCTATTACTTGTTTGTGGTTTATACGAAATGATCCGAGAAGTGTTCTTGGATCATGTGATTTCGTCACATGAAAAGTTTTTATTTCTGCTGCCTCGAGCAGCTAGTGTGACTAGTCGCTCCCGATCTCATACGATGCGATCCTCATGCTTCCGTGATGTGCTTAAGGATCTAACCATATCCTTTAAGTGATATCAGAGCCAGGTTCAAGTTTTTGGATGCGATCCATAAACCAAGGACGACTTAGGTTCGTTAGGGTTTGCAAAATTTTTTATTGCATTTCATTTTCGCATATCTGTTTAGTGCTTATTTTCGGCCATGCTTAATTTATTTAAACACTAAAATAAAACTTAGATTTTGTTCTCCATTATATAAGGAAACCGTGGGATCTGAGTTTGCATGATTTTGAATCTGTTTGCTCAAGTTATGATCAAATTAGTGAACATGTATCCACTGTTTCGAGGACTGCGAATCTTAACGTAATTAAGGAGTTAATTACTGTTTAGAAATGCCTTGAAATGCATGAAAATAACTTGAGTTCTGTTTTAAATCAAATTATCAAACTTTAGAAACTTATTTTGCTTAATTTAGATTTAAATTTATTGAGATATGCTAATTTTAGTAAGTGATGGTCACTGCTGGAAATTACTTTCCTAATCAAGAACCTTGTAATTGTCATTTAATCAATTAGTAAAATTAAATGATTTAATTTCCTAAAATAATTATGGATAAATATTTATGAAATATTTGATGATAATTATTAACTTAAATGACATTGCCTTAACCAATAATTGATTAGATGTGATCTAGATCATAATTGGTTACACAATCTACTTTCTAACAAACAAAGTTGCTTGAATAGGATTGGAGATTTGACAGCAAATCTCCTTATAATGTTAATAAAAAATATTTTGATTATTATTATATATGCTATAACTTCGGTTGAAGAACCGATTATCTTTTCCCGAAGTGGATATGGTGTCTAGTCCGGGAGCGTTGGGATAGCAAGTTGCACTGTGTGCGGTCTGTCCCACTCCCGTCGGTACTGACCATGACAACATGTAGGGACTCGATAATGCAAGAGAGATCACGATGTATTTTTCTAATTATTAAAATTCAGAATAATATGTATTTGAGATAATACCATAATTCAAGTAACAATAAAGATTGTTTGTTGGATATTAATTGGATCATTAATTAAATATGATTAGATTAATTGGAATCCAATTAAAATTAAACACTCTAATTTTAATAGAGATGTTATTTCCCTTGGAAGAATTAATCATAATGAATATGATTCATGATGATTAATTAGAATTTGAATATGATATGGAGGATCACGTAAGTGACATCCATGGTCTCTCGTCAAGGCAAAGGGTTACGTCGCCAGATATTGTATGCATGAGACACATGTCAGAAGTGATAGCTCCTACATACAATCCATTTTGATCGGGCTCTTCGCTTCTCGAAAGAGTAAGGACGTATGCGTAGTGACCCCAATATCGGGTCCTCATATTATTGGGGCGATATTGGATTGCGCATAGCGAGTTGTATTCCTGTTGATGGTTGGTTCAATTAATGATAGGTCAACATCACCTTAGGGATGGTGGGCCCGAGTGTTAAAGATCGAATTGGGAATACAAGTTGGACTTGCAAGGCGGAATATATTCCTGCTTCTTTTTATCCGATTTACAGGTTCTCATATTATTGGGATGTGACAGAGATAAGGAAGGAGATCCCAGATCTTGCTGAGATATAATGGTAAGTATATCTCTTACATTGAAAGTGATTAAGGGAATGAATTTTCAGTGTTGACAAGGTAAGACAACTTTGATATAAAAATTCCTAAATCAAAGAAAAATGTATAATTACATATATTTATGAAAATTTCTTATTTCTGATAATTCTTCATTAAACCCACTCAATACTATACTCAATGATAATCGGTAAAATATCATGGATTGGATCCATGATTAAGATATTATAATTGCAGTTGGACACATATTGTATGTGGCTGCAATGTGCAAGTTTCCTCATAATAATGAGGAGTGACAATTAAATAGATAATAAGACTACAACCCTAGGGTTTGTATGTCTCTACAGTCTTGATCTCTCATCGAATGTACTTTGAAAGTGACATGTCGATGATGATCATAATTGTCGAATAATCCTTATAAAATTCTAAGAAGATGTTCTGGCATACATATGTACTCTCGACATTTGATCATGAATGACATGGTTCTCTGCATCATGTAGAATGGTGGTTCTATAAAGGATGATGTATTCAAATTGTTTGAGTACCCGCCTGAACCAAAAGTCTTTAAGAGTTAAGATGTTTGTAGATATGATGAATGTCATCATTCTACTGTTTATACTCTAGTCTTTCATGAAGCTCCATAATATTCATATTGTATGAATTGATGAAGCATGGATAAATGTTGAAATGCTCTTATATTGGAATCTTTTGAATTCAATATAAGAGATCTTTTGTTTTAAACAATGGTTGTTTATAGATAAAGGGAGCGCAGTGGAAGCATGGGATGGACCCATAGAAGGAAAGTCAAAGAGTTGATTGTACTTCTGTGACTTCCACATGACATCTAAATAGTTGGATGAATGCCAATACTACAATAAGCCGGTATATTGATAGTGTGACTATCTAGTCTATTTAGGATCCTTAGAGAAGGACCCGGATAATGCATCGGAATAATCTACATCTACCTTTAATCATTGAAATTGAATCTTAATTGATAAGATCAAAGTCTAATAGTTGTATCTCATTCTTCTAATAGCACTTGCAATTGGTTGCTTATGTTTTAGAAGACTAGAAAATTTGATCTTAAGGTTCAATAGTCATCCACATGGATGTTAATGCAATTGTTGCAACAACCTCTATTGAATAAATAGACTTCCTAATTTCAGTGGGAGGGTCCTTAGTCTTAGAGAATGTCTCTATGACCTAGATATTCCAATACACTCATTATTTATTTCTAAATACTGGGAATAAACATGAATTCTACAATAGACTTATCATAAAGAGTTATGATGGAGATATTTCAGAGAGTAATCTAAAATCTAGTGGACTCTACTAAATTAGAAAATTAATGAATGATTCATTAACATTTCTAATATAAAATTAACCTTAAAGATCAATAGGAGGATAAAGATCATTTGATAATGATCTGGCATCAAATCTTGAACGTAAGTCTGTTGATGAGATCAATAGACTAGTAAGAGATGAAACTTAAGAATGTCTAAAATTTCAAATCTTACATACTTGTGAATATTGTATTCAAAGTAATAATGTCCAAAGCACCCTTCTCTAAGAACGGATTAAGATGTCAAGGTATTCAATATCTCATACATATTGATGTATGCGGATCATCTATATCATGATAAACATTGATGATATGTGATATCATTCGATGATTATTTGTGATATATGATTTCTTTTCTTCACCTTAGAAAGCTTTGAAATGTTCAGAGATTTCACAATTTTGGTTTAAAAACCAAAGTTTGAAGGAAACTGAAAATGAATTTGATCTAATCTAGGTAGGTAGTACCTATTAGATGAATTCATGTAATACCTTATGGAGAAAGGAATGTCATTCCTATCTCAATCCTTCTAATACACCTAAACTCAAGAGAGTTGTAGGGAGATACAATTAGTTCATGTATGACATGATTTGATCAATGATGAATTTTAGCATAATTACCTATTAGTTTCCAGGAATATATGTAGTAGAGACTACAATATATATCCTTAATAAGATTCCAGGCAAGTAAGCTGGAATTTAGCACCTGAGAGTGCTACTTCATTAGAAAAATAAAGGATGGTATTGGATACCTATTTTATGACCTTGAGATTCTTAAAAGATTTCATATATGAGAATGTGATTCTTAGATGATGAGACCCTTGAGAATCAAGATGAAAATGAAGTAAACGAACTCATTTAGTCTTGAGAAGATAATGAGGCTCCTAAAATTGGAAACTAAAAGGACAATAAAAGATGAAACACTAATACCTCTTCAAATAATTTTGAGGATGGATTCCACGTGTCAGTTGAGTCTGACAATGATCTGACTTCATGTGATGAAGCTTCTGAAGATCATAGCATGGAAAGATGAATGTTAGCAATAAAGTCTAAAATAGACTTCATATACAAATGTTGTATATGGACCCTCGAGGATCCACCTATATGGGTAAGACCCATTAAGGTGTAAATGGATCTTCAAGAGAAAGAGGGAACCTGATGAGAAGGTAGAGACCTTCAAAGCACAGTTCGTAGCCATGAGCTACACAACGAAGAGAAGACACCGTTTGCGATGAGACTTGCTCTTCAATGACCATGCTTAAAACCATCGCGATATTGCTAACTATAGCTACACAACTTGACTTTGACATCTTTAAGATGGAGGTCAATATTGCATTCCTCTATGAATACCTCTCTAAGGATATTCATATGAAGTATCCCCATGGCTTCATGATTGAGGAAAGCAAGGTGTGAAAGCTAAAGAAACTCCGTCTATGGACTCAAATAAGCTTCTTGTTGTTGGAACATAAGATTTGATGAAATTATAAATGTTATGATTTCAGATAGAATCTTGATGAACCATGTGAAGCTTAGAGGGAGTGCCATTGTGCTCATCATGCTAAATGTAGATAATATCCTAATCATTTGGAATGATATAAGTTTAATAATAAGTGTTTCATAATGTGGTTGTACCAAAACTTGAGATATGATCTCAAGAATACCTCTTAGATGTCAGTTCTGAAGTTGTTCAGAAGCAAAGAGAAGAGGGTATTGTGATTGTCACATTAATGGTACACCTTGGACATTTCTATTTTCTAGAAAATTCTAAGAAAGGATTCTTTCCCTAAAGATATGGTACTGACCTATCTGAAGGAATATCACCTCAAAGAGTTAAAGAAGTGAATGCTATAACTGCTTGCCCTTGTGCATCGGTTACGGGAAGCCGAGTGTATGCTAAATGTGTACGGAAGCCAGATGTCTTCCATGCAGTGGGAGTATTAACTGTTACTAATCCTACTATGGAAATAAAACATTTGATTGCAGTAATTACAATATCTTCAAAGATGACAAGACTTTAGAGATAGTGATCTCTAATTCTTATCTTCAAGAAACTAAGACTTTATAGATGAAGATCTAAAAGGTCTTAACTACGAATACCTTGGGAGATAGAGATCTCTAGGAATAAGGGTATTGCGATAAGGATAATTACATACTGGTTATATTAATTATTAAGCTATAGTGTCAAGGACACTAGAACTGACAAAATTGAGTATAGGTTGCATAAGATGCAACATTCGCATTGAATGCGAACACTGTTACTAGGAGATATGCAAGTGCCGTAAAAGGACTTGGCGTAGTCTCTTGGGAACAGAGTGACTGATCAACATACCTAGCTATTTTCTTAAATAGCCTATGATTGTCACATGAGTGCGGGTTTAAAGATTAGCCCATTAATGGCTCTTTGGGCTAGTGGGAGATTGTTGGACATGCGAGCCCATGGCGAGCCATTATGCAATAAATGTTATTGCAAATATCATTCCCTGATCTGAAATGAAGAATAACTAATTTGCATAATAGGTTCCTTAGTACAATTAGGGTTATGTACCATGGCCATCTTGATGATCATACAGCTGTTGATTCAATTATTGAATCATAGAGGCTGGTGCTGTGATGAATATCTAAAGAGTTAGATTGAGGACTCATCAAGCACCATCAAGTGATTATTAAGAGATGATGTCCAGCCTGAGAAGGAGATGGCAATCCTTTCTTTAAAGGCTAATATCTAACCGACCTCTTGATGCAGGTCCTATGCATAGGAATAAAGATTCAGAGGTGTTAGATAAGTTAGGTCAAAGAGTTGACTTAATGAGATCGAGATAACCAAAGTCCTATGTCGTATACTGTCACAATATATGCACGCATCCTCTGACTGGAGACAGATGTGTTGCTATATGTCTGTGTATGTATATTTGGCAGACCAATAGGTTCATGACCTAATCAAGGTCTATACACCGACGCGTTGGTGTGCATATAAGGGCATATGAGTAATACGATTTCTTAAAGGGATCATACAGGTTCATTTACTGAACCGGAAGACATGAGCTCACTCATGAGATATTGGGAAGAATCATATTCCGTGCGCGGTCGTCTCGCTTTGGAAGCTTGACTGAATTTGTAAGGTTTGATATATATTTTGGGAAAGTATATGATCAATGCCTAGGTATGATATATGCTTTTAGAAAGTATATGATCGATACCAACTCCCAATGATCGAATGAGAAACTTAATGATAAATCCTTGAAGTAGACAATGTAAAATTGATCTTATACTTCGGGATTATTCTGGGTCTTCCAGTATGCAGGATGTACATGTATTAGGTATACCTGAGGGTGATGCAATCATAAACGATTGTATAACCATGATGCTTCCATTCCTAGGGAGTGATGAAACAGGTCTGGATTTTAGTGACTCCTCTCAGTATAGAAGTAATGTGATCTTGGTCCAATTGTTGGACATTAATCTAAATGTGATTCAGATGCAATGAGAAGATTAGATTTGCGGTTTTGATTTAATCAAGCATCTATGGGAGGCCCGAGATCTGGATTTAAGATATGATCTTAATATCCAAGTCACTATACGTGGAACAATACAATCGCCCTATCCTTATCTCCAAGTATCCATGGAGAAAGCGCATTATCCTTGAAAGAGTTCAGGATAATTTCATTGTTGATATAAGTATCCGAGCATTGACAAAATGGATAATTAAATTTGATTTAATTATCATGAATAATATGAATTTGATTCATAAGGAGAGTTATCTTAGATAATTAAATGTGATTTAATTATCAAAGATGTAAATAATGTGAATGTGATTCATATTATTTGGGAACATGACAATAGTGCTCCAATATGATTAAATGTGATTTAATTATCATGGATATTGAATAATGTGGATAGCACTATCCATGTTAATCATGTATATATATATTATAAATGTGATTTATAATATAAAAGAGAGATCTATTTGTAATTTACATTTGTTAATTAAATGTTAATGTGAATTGGATTCACATCGGATAATTAATTGAAAATATAATTTACATTTTATTTTGGGTTGTGAATGTGATTCACAAATTTCCAATGGCAAGATTGCAATATTCGCAAAGTAATTATGAATTATTTTTGTAGAATAATTTACAACAATTGTTGTTGTAAATATTAGAGATACATGAGCCATTGCAATCTAGAAAGATTACATGGGATGTCTCCTTCCTAATAGGAGAGAGGACGGCCACGAATTCCAATTAGGAAAGGGTGGCCGTACACTCCATGTATATGGAAGGAGACACACACACTCTCTCTCTCCCATTATCTCCATATTTGAATTGATTTATTTGGGATTAAATCATTTTGATTTACTCTAAATTAAATTAAATATTGTTAGTTTTTTATAAACAAAGATCTTGGCCATTAAAAGAAATACAAATCAATGAGAGCCATTGGATTTGTGTTGTCCATGGATTGAGATCCATGGATCCTAAAATATTATAAATAGAAGGGCACCCCTTGCTCTTCAAAATCTAATGAGAAACAACATCTCTCTCTCTTTCTCTCTATACGCCCTCTCTCCCTCTCTCTCTTATGTCATCCACCATGGATGCCCTAGAGAGAGTCTCCATCACCGCAGCATCGTCATCATGCTGCCGGATCATTTGCTTATGGATCTCCGTCTCCTTTGATGCGCTTCGCTCATGAAGAAGATGTTGGATCTTGTGTGTTGCGATCAGGAGATTCGCCGCTTGGATCATCAACATGGATTGCGAGAAGCATGTGTTTCATCAACACACTCGCAAGTGTCTCCTTTGTTGGATCGGACTTGAGACAGGAGGTCTCTTTGTTTAGAGACTCGATCGCAAGAGGTAATCCTATTACTTGTTTGTGGTTTATACGAAATGATCCGAGAAGTGTTCTTGGATCATGTGGTTTCGTGACATGAATTTTTTTTAATTTCCGCTACCTCGAGCAACTAGTGCGACTAGTAGCTCCCGATCGCATATGATGCGATCCTCATGCTTCTGTGATGCGCTTAAGGATCTAACCATATCCTTCAGAGAGATCATAGATATGTGTCCACATCATGATATCAGCAAGCCCAACTTGGTCCAGAGCTTCTTTTGTGGGCTGACACCTGAGCTGCAGGGGCTTGTCAATGCCTCTTATGGAGAATCATATTTCTCCAAGGACGAGGACCAGGTCTGAGCCTTCTATGAGGAGATTGTTGAGAACTACACAATGGTGACCCAAATATGTGTCTACACTCAGGGCAAGCCTTCCCACAAGGTGTTGTCTCTCCATAGAGTTGCACGTATGGAGGCCGCTTCATCTTCATCTTCTACAGTAGCAACACTAGTAGAATCATCAACTGTAGACATGGGCATTATCAACCAAAAGATGGACCGCATGGAGATCATAGAGAAGAAGACATGGAAGGAGATTGATGAGATGGCCCAGAATTTGAGTGATCTGAAGATAGAGATCACGTGCCTTCAAGAGGCACAGAAAGCTTCTTTGACACAATCTTGGTCACATGCTGATCAGGGGAGCAGATCTTCACAACCATCCACCTCATACAGACAGGTTCACCACATTCTGGTGGATCATGTTTAGCCAACCCCGTAGTACCAGTTTCCACCACCACCTTCACCATACACACAGATGGTGGTCTATCAGAATGATAGGCCATTGGCATCCCTTCCCCCATCATTGCACGAGCAGTCCGAGCTGTTGGTGGAAGTCAATAGGATTTGGTATTCCCAATATCAGCAGCAAACTGGTATTCGCCGGGAGCACCCAAGCTTTAGATGGTCTACTGGAGGTGCTCAGTCACAGCAGCAGTCTCCAACATAATCAAGGCATTGTACGCAACAGTTGCAACCCAAGTACTCCCAGCACACTGTTCCTCGACCCCAGTACCAGCGTCAGCTGTGGTGGCAATAGCAACCTCACTCCCAGTTTCACCAGCATCCACCTCACTCTTACTGACAACAACAAAAACATGACCAGTTTCTACACTTTCAAAGAGGCAACCCATCTGGGGCTCATACACCTTCGCATGAGAACCCAACTTTAGAGGATCTCGCCAGCATTCAAGCAGAGTAGCAGACCACTTTCAAGCGAGAGATGGATGCGTTCAACTAGGAGATGAGAGAGATCATCAAGGGGAAAGCTGCCATACCCGCACAGATCAAGCCGAATCGGAATAGTCTAAAGAGGAAATCTGAGAATGTACAGTATATGGAGTCCACCACTACTAGTGAGGTACTTGATGATGTTCATTATGTATTTGAGGTTGATTTTGTGACAGTTAGTAGTGGTAGGGAGCCAGCAAGTGGCACCTCATCAAGGCAACAATAGGATTCTCATTCAGGAGCGCCAAATGAGCTAGAGAGCGGTATTAAGGCCATTGATTTTGATGTTGATGGTGGTGCTGATGCCACCAATATGGATGATCCAGACGATGATGCTGATGCCATCCCTTCTCCAGATGCTGCAGTTGGTGGTGCTGATGCCACAAGTATTCCATATAATGGGCTAGAGCGTGGTATTGATGCTGCTTCTTCAGATGTTGTCGGTGGTATTGATGCAACCAAGAGTCCATGTAGAAGCACTCTAGTTGTTTTGACTTCCATTCCTGTACCTGAGGATGATGTTTTTAGAAAAATACAAAAAATGACAAAATCTCAAAAAACAAAAAGATGAATAAAGGAAAGGTTTCTGTTTCTTCTCCTGGTACATCTAATGTGATGATTGATGATGCTTGTATGTATTCCAGCCATTTGCATATTCAGAGACCAATGAATCTCAGATTCATCACTCTAAAAGTAATTAACTAAGCTCAGTTGCCCAAAATTCATCTGCATTTCTTCATTTATATTGCATAATTAGCATTTACGTATATGTAAATAATAATTGCATTTTAGCATGCATAATTACATAAAACGAGGAGCCAAAAATCTAAGCCCAATTGACCTATAAAATATGCTACTTCCATTATTTTTAATTAATTCATGCTAATTCCAAATCAGTTGAAACATTTTCCACTGTGTACGTATGACTAACAAGAATAAAGGAAAAATATGAAAAAATCACTAACACAAATAAGTGGTCTAGAAACTCAAACCCTAATTTCATATCTGTCTAACTAAAATGTTGATATCTTCTCAAACAATGTCTGATTTGATCTTACTCAATTTTTGAACTAATGTACATTCAATTACCGTCAAAACAAGACCAAGTTCAAGTGAATCAAAGCTCATATGTAAAAGTTGGGTTTTGGTCCTCTTTTGTACATTGTGTATTTTTGCGGTTTTTGACCTATTATTTTATGTACATAATTAATTCATTTTATTTTATTTCTAACTCATTTATTTTTTTAAATGTTTTATTAAATGTGCAAAACCCAAATATTAAATAAGACCGACATCAAAGAAATTAATTGAGTCTTAGTGTTCAGTAACAACCTGTACAAAAGTCATCTTCATCATATTTGATTTCATTTCTTCATTTTTTTAATTATTAAATATCCAAAAAATATATTAATGTGTAAATATTTGTCTTTAATTTCATCGTAATTTTTTCGATTTTTTTATCTTAATTAAAATCACAAAAAAAATTCAAACAAAAAATCTGATCTTATATGTGCAATTGACCTATTTTGGTATTGGTCCCCTCATGAAAGTTGTAGATCTCATCGATTCGAGCAACTTTCCTAAAAAAATTCGATCCGAAGTTGTTTCTATTTCTTTTCTATTTATTTTCTTATTTTATTTTCAAATTTTCTGGGAGTGACACGTGGCTGCTCCTGGAGCCACCACGTGTCACTCATTTTTGCCTTATTTTTAATTCATTTTATTAATATTTTTTAAAAAATATAAATAAATAAATATAAAATTGGCACCACATGGCATGATCTGGGCCACCTAATCTTGTATGATCGGACGACCCCAAATCATCTTCCAACTCCGTCAATATCGTCGTCGCCTCTCCCCTTTCCTCTTTGGCGCCTCCTCCTCTCCCCTTTCCTCTTTGGCGCAGCTGCCGCCTCTCCCGATCATGTCAACCCACCTTCAAGATCAAATCCCCATCAGATCCAAATCACACCCTCGTCACCTCCATCACTCCATCTCTATTGCTCCTCCTCGGCTATAAAACCCAACCCTACTACCAGAGCCATCACCGACCATTAGCCCTAACTCGAGGAGGAGACGGCTGTGACAGAGCCTCTCCTCCCTCCTTCATAGGTGAGATCAGGGGTCCTTGACCTCGTTGCAGTGCAACCCTACTCTGTCGCTATTGCCCCTGCTCTGGAATCTAGTTGTCGATCCTTTTCGCGTTTTCCTTCACCACCGCCGCTTCATCGCTTTCTTCGCCACGTTCAACACTGCTCTGGCTTCGTGCCATTGAGCCGCTTCACCACAAATGTCCTCTGTAACCCCTGCACCACGAGCGCCCATCGTACTCTGCCAGCACACCACCAGTGCATGGTTGAGCATCTCCTGCATTCCTCCGGCCACTTCCCAACATCGTTTAGACACCTCCACTCCCTCAACCACTCACCGCCCCTCGCTTCTCTGCCGCACATCCTCGACAACCACCAGGAAGTTCACTGCCTCATAAGGAGCTCTGCCTTCAACACCTTCATCACCATCATGGAGCCATGTTGCCGCTCCCTGATCCGTTTGCCTCCTCTATCTAGCACCACCGGGCTCAAGGCCTCGGAGCACGTGCGAGGCATGTCCGTTGGGGGAACTTTTGTTGAAAGTCCCCCAGAGATTCGCCCATTCTTCGAAGCCGCCGCAGCCCAGAGGGCACGTGCCACACATGCGAATTGCTGGAAATTTTGCATAAACCCCCATTCCAGGGGTTGGTAATCATTATTTAGTCCCTACTCTACATTATTTATTTTATTTAAGTCTTTTAATATTGCAAATAGAACCCTATCTTTACTCTATCATTTGGACCTCATTTTAGCATCATTTTATTATATAAAATTTTTATTTTGTTCTACAATTAATTCTTTACATTTTGGCACATGTTTTGTATTTTTTATGATTTTAGTTAATTAATAATTAATATACTTGTTGAAAATTACACATTTTACCCAATCAGTGCTTAGAAATTCATATATAATTAACCATTACTTGAAAAAATGTCAAAAATTCATGAATAATAGAATTAAGTATGATTTACATGGTGATAAAAAAGAATTGTATTTGCATGCATATTTGGTCCATAAAAATACTTTTGTGTATTTCATTAATTTAGTTTTACTAGGTATCAAATTCAACATTTTTAGGGTTTAGGATTTTTCAGAGATAGATCACACATTCATTAATTCATAAAATATTCACACTGCAACAAAAAATTCCAAAAAAAAACTAAAGTGCACTCATTTCATCATTATTTAAATCTTGACCAAGTATCATAATTTTTGGACCTCGTTTGATAGATATCAATTTTTCTAGTCCTTAAAATTGGTCGCATTTGCATTCGCATTCAATAATTGCATTAAAAATATCAAAAATATCCTACCTCAAAAACCACACACGAAATTTGATAGACAATAACCTAGGTTGTTCCTTCGCCTCCATGAGTTTGACCTTGGGACTTGTTCAAGTAAAATAATCATAAAATCATTCAAATTAATTGAATTAAATATTTAAGTGATTAATTCTTGATTGATTCTGATTACTCGCCTACAACGAAACGACACATCATTATTTTTTCACGCTTAATTCACGAAAATTAATTGAGGGTATATCGGACTAGTTAGATGACGTCGTTGTCGGGGAGGGAAATGGCTTAGGTTTTCGTTTAGAAATTTATTGTTAGATTTTCCACATAATCGGGTAGTCTGACCCCCGAATCTCATCACTGTATATTTTCCATTTTTATTTTTTTTCCTACATTTACTTTAATTTATCTTTATTTTTAGTATTTATTTTCTGTCTTTTGTTTTTGATTATTTTTATGTTACTTTCTTACATTCTCTCTCATATTTTTGTTGCGTGGTACCCGACATCTGTGAAGTAGTTTTCATGAAACTGATGCATCTTCACCGACCGCCAAGCCACATAAAAATTAAGATCAAGTCGAGTCATGAGAGAGAATAGAGTATATGATTTATTCTCTACAATTTTAATTTTTATAATTATTTGCTCATTTATAGCGGTGTCCGTTTGGACTCTCGCAAGTGTAACAAGACCTAAACACTTTTTCTATGGTGTGTCGTGTCTTGTTTTACTCTCCGGTGAGGGTGGGGTCTGATGAGTGTCCGATCAACTAGGGTTAAGTATCAAAATATATCAATAAT
Organism: Ottelia alismoides; assembly: GCA_037367405.1. Lineage (NCBI taxonomy): Eukaryota > Viridiplantae > Streptophyta > Magnoliopsida > Alismatales > Hydrocharitaceae > Ottelia > Ottelia alismoides. The sequence continues at coordinate 21,284 of JAZKJV010008013.1, read as the reverse complement.
CATTGTGACCACAATTAAACGGTTAACTCAATGTGAAAATATATAAAAAACCACTTAAGAGAGAATCAATCAAATGTAAAGCAATGTAAGCGGTCTTCGCTATTTATTTACCCGGTATAGCGACCAGGGTTAAACACACGGAGCACGATTAAAGAACTAAGTAGTCAAATTCCAAAGTAAAATATAGGATTTTTAGTTGTTTTTTATTTTTCAAAATTTTATTTTTCTAATAGACACACACTACACAATATGCACACACTATTTTTGTATGTTTCAATTATATAAAAAATGCTCAGAAAAATCCAGAGAAAATGTTTTAGTGTTTTAAAGGTTTTAAAATGTTTTTGGTAATTTTTATAGAATTGTTTGATGTTTTTGTATTTTTACAATTCAAATAGTGCTCAAAATACAAAACAATGCACAGCTAGGAGTAATTTGCAACTTAAAAGTATTTTATTGCCCAAAACTCCTGGAAATTTTTTATTTAAAGTATAAATAAATATCTACATATATAAACTGAAATCATAATTTTTTTTTCTAAAATATTCTACAATTTTTTTAAGATTTTTAGTATTTTACATTTTTTTGGGTTTTATAAATAATTAATGCATGAAATCTGAACAGAAAATAAAGGATAATAAAATACACATAATCTATTTTTTTGGGATTTTTAGAGCAATATTCAAATTTTTATGATTTTTCAAATTTCAGGCAGTGAAAATGCAATTTTTTTATTTTTAATAATATTTAATGGTAATGAAATGCAGTGAAATTTTTCCATGATCATACACATAGAATGAACATAACGTGATTTTTTCATAATTTATTGAGCAAGAAAAACATTTATTTCAATGAAAGAGTAAGCAAATTAAAGTCTGGATACACAGGGACTGAATTGCAAATTTTTAATATCCGTGCATTTAATATTAACAGAAATATATTACGGGATAAATATCGCAAATTACCCAAGAAAAGCGTATGACCTGGAGTAGGGGTTGATTTGCAAATGTGGAAACCTTCGAGGGTCTTTTTGTTGATCTCAGAAAAACCAGGCACGTAGTTGCAATTGTAAGTACCTGCAAGGGTGTTTTTACAAATATTCCATTTTTTATAACCCCTAGGGTTGAAGGGCATCATTCATTGCGTTGTCCCCTTTTTCTTCTCCCACGTAGAGGGGCAGGTAGCTTCCAGGCGGGCTTCAGAGGTGACGTGCGGCGGACGGGAGGTCCGCGGCTAAGTCGTTGTCGGTGGCGACTTCAGGTGGATGGCATGCGGTTGCATTGGTGAAGCTCTGGGCGGAGGTTCTAGGTGGATGCGCAGCCAGTTCGACGGAAGGGGGGGGCATGTGTGCGGCTGGCTATGAGCTGGGAGGTCGACGAGCAGATCAGGCGGAGGTGTTGCGCGCGGGCGACGCGGTGGGCTCCAAGGTGGAGGTGAAGAGTGATGGGTGGCCGGCGATAGCAGTAGCGAACCAGGAGGGTGGTCGTGAACGGCTGGATGCCGGAGAGTCTACGCACGGAGGTCGACAACCCAACTGCTGGCCAGAGATGGCAGCGGGGAGCGCCGCCCATGAGCGGTTGGAGTGGTAGGTGCGGCTGCGACCGGGCCTCCTCCTCTATTTTGTTATTATTATTTTTTTATTTTTTAGACATGCAGCAAATGTTAGAAAAAATGTTTTTTTGTTGAATTATTTTTTTGGAAACTATAGGGGATGTAAGTAAATAAAAAATATATTTTTATTATTTTTATTTTTTTACTTTCTTGTAAAACAAATGTTGAAGAAAAAGAAAGACATTTTTTAATTTTTTAATTTATTATTTCTTTATACACAAAGGAGGATACGCGTAATCAAAGAAAAGTCAAACACGGAAAAATGTGAACGAGTGCGGATCTAGCGAAGCGGGAGATAGATCCGGAGATTCGGTCACTGTGCATGATTACATGTGAAAGGTTGTGAGAGATAGAACGTGAAACGTAGGGATTTTGATGTGAGATGAAAAATTGGATTCGAGTTGGATGACAAATGTGAGATGAGATAAAAAATGGTGGTGAAAACTATAAATCTAAAATCTACAATGAAGTTGAAAATGAAAATTATGCTACAATTATTCTAGAGAAACGAGATAAAAGTTGGATCTAACCAGAGGGAGGCGGGCGCCGTAATGGCCTCGACGACAACCGATCCGCTGTCACCAGACGTGCCAGGGCTGGCCTCCTCTATCGACCGACGAGTTTTCGGGATTGAGGCTCCTTCTCCACCAAAGATTGATCCAGAGCGAATGAGGGAGGAGGAGCCCAATAAAAAGAGAAGGAAAAAAGGAAAATATAAACAAAGAAGGAATGTTTTTATTGGTTATATAAATTAAATTAAATTAATTAATTAATTAAAAATGAAATTCGAAATTAAATAAAATAACTAAATTAATTAATTAATAAAAATTAATTAGCCACCTTAATGGTGGTTATTTAAGGCATAAAATTAAATCTTTATATACAAGGTAGGTTTTCAAATCAAATAAATGAATAAATTAAATAAATAACTCCAATTTCATAATTATATTAATTTAATTAATTAATGTTAGATATTAAATCTTTTTGGTGATTTATATGTAAGAAAATTAGTTGTATACAAATATTATATACATATAGTACAATATACACATATACAAATAAGGAAATTATTTTTAATTGATTTTTTTTAATTTTTTTAAATTTTTATTTTGTTTTGATTTTTAATAATGAAGAAAATATTTACAATTATGTACATTATATATAAAAATAAATATGAACTAGTATATATGCAATAAGTAAGTGGTGAAACTGTACAAACCACCCCGGAAAACCGACTTTTCAACCTTAACTCCAAAAATTATGAAACCACAGCTATTTGAAAGATAATTTAATTTAGAGTACAATGGAAGAGTTTGATTCAATTTGAATTCGTATGGAGCCGGAATTTATCTTTCACTTATCGCTTTACGGCTTTTTCTGAGTGTGATTATATGTAATCTGTACATTAATTTATTTTGCAATTATTTTTAGTATTTAAAAAACATTTTTATTTACAAATTTTGTATAGAAAAAAAATTTAATTTGAGGTCAATTTATGACAAATAAAATAGTATAAGTTTTATACAAATTTACAAGGAATAAATGTAATAATTATTTTTGCATTTTTAGATTAAAGACCCTATCTCCCCCTACTTTATTCCTGGTCGATCAAGTCAAGTCGTGACCTTCTCTCAAGGTTCGGGACAGTCTACATTTATTTCATAAATACATCTTTTATTTTATTTTCTTTTCTTTTTCTTTTCCTCTTTATTCTTTTTTAATATAAATAGTGTTAAAAATGCATATTTAACAAATGCATTATGGTGATTTCATGAAATTAGTGGATATCTACAGGTATTTGACTAAGGAAATAAAGCTAAAATAAAAGAATAAAGGTGATGAATTATGGATTCATCATTCCCTTATACTTTACCTTTGCTAGTCCCTTAGCAAACACTTATTTGGAAAATAAGTGAAAACAAAAATAAAGAAAAGAAAAAGGAAAGAAATTAGAACAATGTTGGCTTTTAAACTTATCTTCATAAAATTGTAGTATGGAGCTCTGTTGGACCTTTGGATTATTAGTATGGCGGAACCTTAATGGGAAATGGATTTAAAACCCAACAACCTCTAAGTTCCACAAGACTCCTATTCAGGTCTCCTCAACAGTCAGGTCAGAACAAGTCTACATAGACAAATTCTTATGACTATGAATCTTTACTTGTATGGTGTAAGTGAAACATAGCTCCTCATCTCAAAAGTAGCAAAGAAACAACCTCTCTCAACAAGGTAACTCTAGTCCCCCGGTCTAACAACTCTTTCCTCGAGGAACGGGGATATTCCCTTCTAAGTTCAAGTATAACCAACTCAAGAAGAGGGGATGGAGAAGAGAATGGATGGTAACCAGTGTAGCTACCTATCCTTGGATGCATGATCAGTGTAGCCAAGTCATCCGCTGTAAGCTTACAAAAATTTGACTTTGAAGCTATTTTTTCACTTGTATATACAATCAGGCAGGCATTTTACTTTTCAATCAGGTCTGTCCACTTTCGGAGATTCTGCATTTTTCTCTCTTTTTTTTTGAAAATATATACAAGGTACAACATGTACATAAGGAGTTTTTCCTCTTGAGCCAGTAGACTATCCCTCTTTTGAAGCATTATTGCAACCCCACAGCATCCTGCCTTTAGACCTCAACATCATCAGACTAGGTTGAGATGCACTTCCCTCCTAGAGGAGGATGAGAGGTTCCACCTAGATGTACTACCCTCATATGCTACCCCAAGCCAAAAGATTTTGCTCCCTCACTACCTCCTCCATGAAGAGCTACGTGCAGAGTGCTTGTCCAAGATAAGCCACGGTCTGAAAGAATCATGCGTGTGTTGTTAAATATTCTACTTAGACTAACCAATATGACATGAGAACATAGTCTTATGTACTCAAAGAATTAAGTCACTAGGACCTGAAAAGTCTTAATTCTAGTTCTTATAAGGTTCCTCTAAAATTAAGTGGATTAAGGTCCAACTAAGCTCCATTCTTCAATTTTATTTCAGACTTAATTTAGATGTCAGAATTATCCAGAAAAATTTGCATGCAAATGCAAAAAAATATGTACAATGCAAGAAAGTAAAATCTTTTTGTGAAACAATTTTCTAGATTTGAACTTTTTATGGATTTTTGTAAAATGATGCACATGTAAAAAGCATTTTTTTAATGCAAAATTTTATAGACTTTTGGGTTTTGTATTTTTTTAATAAGGGTTAGGGTTAGTAGATACGATACACATATTTACACGGTAGTGAGTTAATTATTTAAATTAGTCTCATTCTAAATGTCTTGGAATGTGTATTATTCTGAAAGTGAGTAGACCTATTTTGGAGGTTGTATGAGGGAATTATGGGCATTTTGTGGGTGATGAAATCCAATTTCATCATCTTTATTTTCCATAATTTTCCCCCTTGCTTAAAGTTATGTCAACAAAATCCTGTTAAAGTCTTGTATTTATCAGAGTCCTTAATAAATTAAAAATCACAAAAAAATATCAAAACAAAAATCTATGGTATTTTTAACCTTAAAAATACCTTCAAAAATATTTGGTGTCTACAGATGACCTCCTTTCCACTTTTGGTCAACATGAAACTTGTAGATCTCATCGAGATCTACAACTTTCATGTTTTGAGTTTTCTCAAATTCGGCCAAATTAATCCTCAAAAATATTTTCTCTCTCGGAATCATCTGATTGGGCCACGTGGCCCGTTCTAGGTGAGCCATGTGGTCCGCCCTCTTTTGCAACATCCAACTGCGCTCTGGGCCGTCAGATCTCCTCCTGAGATCCAACGGCCCCAAGCTCTCCACGCGTACCCATTTGCCTCAGCCGTTTGATCATACCCCTGGGCGCATCTAAACCATCCGTTAGCGCTCTCACCAGAGCTTAACACATGGCGAATTTTGCGCCCTTCGACTACGCCCGAGCTTCGTCATCTACACCGTTCTTTGACACCCTTGATTTGGATCGTTCGATCCACACCTTCTCTGCATCGTCACCGTCCGCTAGCGCGCATGCCTTAGCTGGACACGTGGTGCATTTAGCGCCCTTCGATCACCACGCCTCGGATCTAATCCACGCCGCCCCTTCGCGCGTCGCTCACCACCGTTGGATCTCCCGATCCAATGGCTGGGCTCCGTCGTCTACCTCCGGTTGCCCTTCGTCCCCACATTCTCCACATCGCGCGACCAGCTAACACACCCACCACGACACCTCTCCACTCACTCCATATCTCCGACCACCATCTCCACCAGCTAACACACCCACGATGTTCCTCCATCATCCAGCTTCTTCGCCGTTATCTCCAACCCCCCACGACACCTCTCCACTCACTCGATTTCTCCCTCGCAAAGCACGTCCTCATCATCGGAACCGCCAATGTCGCCCTTCAAATACTCGCCTCCTCCTCCATTTCCATATGTCCATCAACCAAGGGGCTGAGGCCCAGCCCTCCAGCTCCTCCCCTGTGACAGGGGGAGGAGCTCGGATCGAGCGACAATGACCTTCTTCCCTGATGAGACCCGCCGACCTCCAGGCGGCGTTGCGGTGGCTCAAAGCCCCGCCCGAGCTTGCTGGCACGGCCAGCCAGTATGTGCGACGACCCGGGCCTCTTCTCCGATGCCCAGCCCAGGCCACTACCTCCATCTACGGCCAGGTAAGCTCTCTGATCTTCTCTGATTTTTCCTTTTATTTTGCGTAATTTTCCAGGTCTCTACAAACACTCCCTCGCTCCATTGTTCACCCCTTTAGCTTCGCCATCAACCCACCTTCCACGCGCACGTCTCCGATCACCCTCCTACTCAGCCACAACCTCCTTCATACCAGGCATTCTCCTCCACCGAAGGCAGAGGAGAACACACTAAGGGCTCCATTTCTCCACCCCCTAAGCCCTTCGCGCACCTCAACTTGCACGCACACACCACGAACCCCTTTTTGCAGGTCTACCATTGTCATTGGCCGGACCTCGGGCGGAGCTGAGTTCTAGAGCTCCGCCTCCGGTGACCAAGTCTTGGCAGCTCACTCTAGAAGCTCCAGCAGCTCCTCCGACCTCGGTTCTTCATCGCCAGAGCGTCAGCGTTCTTCCCCAAGATTCACCGAGCATGGCGAGGCACAGAGGAGCTCCAGGCCTCATGCCGGAGCTCCGATAGCGCCGCCACCTTCGAGGAAGAAGGAGAAGCAGCTACCGTTGGATCTCGCCCCACGGCGGAGATCCAACGACCCTGGAGGTGCCACATCGACATCCCGGAGCGCGGAGGCTCGGTGGAACCGAGCCTCGCCCGAGGCACCCTCGAGCCACCACGTGGCCCGAGCCACCTGCTACGGCCACCCGAAGCTGTACCGAGCCTCGCCCCCACCCGAGCCTGAGCTCACGTGCCTCACGCACGTGAGGTCTGGGCTTTTTGCATCGGTGCCCTCGCAAGTCCCGCATATTGCATCCAGGTCCTGATACCACGTGGCAGTCCCCGAGACCATGCCGAGCCTCATCGCCACCAAGCCTGGAGGCTCGTGTACCCCGAGCCAGCCCGAAGCTAATATTCCGAGCCTCTGCCGAGCCCGAGCCGCCCTCCGAACCAAGAGTAGCACGTGCCTGACACGTGCTTTCTGGGTAATTTACGCAGAAGCCTCGACGACTTCGCCAAATAGCAAACAGGTCCAGATCACGTGCAGGCCATGCGCACAGTGGGAATTTGCACTTTGGCCCTCGCGGGTTTTAATATTTGCAAAAATACCCCTGTGCGTGAGAGTAATTTACAGGGAAGGCCCCTCTTCTTATTTTTATTACATTTTAGTCCCTCCTAGGGACCAGTTTGCAATTTTATTTCATGTTTTCTTTCAGTTATGCCTCTGTCTACTTTATTGTATATCTTGAGCCTCGTATGTCCGATTGAGGTGATTTCAGTTTCATTTCGAAGCTCTTTTCGTTGTCTTTCTAATGACATGCTTAATTTGAGATTAGACACTATGAATTTTAATGCATTATTTTATTGTCTAGATGCCTGGCTTCCCATATAGCTCATGCCCAATTGTCGCTAAATGAATCGTGCTTCTTTATTTGACACTGATTTGACTCATCTTTTTAATGGCTTAAGTAATTATCATCTCGGGCATATTTTTATTGCATATCTTTTAATTAAAATAAAAAAATTGCATGTTTATTCTTTAATGCATTGTTGTGTCTCTTTGTCCTTCATGCATAATTTGACCTATATTGTCTCTCATTCAACACTTAGTTAAATAGATAAAAATCCGGATAATGCGAGAGAAGCGCGTGTCCCTGAGTTCGACCTTGGTTTCTTGCCAAGTAAAATAAAAAAATATGACCATCTCATTCTTATTTGATATATCAATCAGATGGTCTTTGATGAGCCCGATTTCGGCCCGACTACGATGACTATTCCAAGTGCTAACTATTAAAGGGTCGATTTTGCGGTTCATCAAATGGCGCCGTTGCCAAGGACATGGCTCATTTCTTATATTTTTGGATTTTTGTTTATTTAAGTGTTCATTTTATAGGTCAAATTGTTCATATATTTTGCATTATAAAATTTTTCTTTTTTATTTGAACTCTAATCTTTGTTTCTGTGGTAGGGCCCTTAACCAATCAAGGAGGCGAGGAGCTGATGTCTCCCGCTGCGAGGAACTGCAGGAGCATGCTTGGAGCACATATAAAGAAAGGAAAAAAATGTGTTGCATTTTTTGTTTCCATGCCATACTTGTAATAATTCGTCTTTTACAACAGTCTTCGATTGAAGGCTCGCGATTGTAATCGAACGATCGTGGTTGTGTGGGATCGTCCCCACTTGAGTGTCGACCTAGGACCAGGCACACGGCTCTCTGAGCTCATTTTCTTTTCTTCACCTTTTACATGCTTGCTCGTAGGTAGGACACACTCAAATATAGACGCACATAATCTCGCCTCACTTAGCCAAAATTAATGGATATCATTTCCCGCTAATAGAAGCATGATTAGGTACGAATTTTATCGACTTGCATACATGAGTTTTTGTTCTTCAAAACAACCCAGGTTTTTCATGGATTTTCGCCAAATCACTGCATGTTTTATCGCTTAGCCTAGATCGTAGTTTTTATCGAATACATGGTTTTTCTCGATTTCTCTTTCCTACCTTGATCACCTAGGACTAATGGAAAATGGGAATGAACGGTAGACGATGAATGCTTGGTTTATGTGCTAACCTTAATTCAGTGACAACCGCAAATAATAACTGGGACTGTTAATTGCAAGTCAACCTAAAATGGAGTAAAACTTTGGTTTTGGGAGAGCAACACCCTCGTTTACGCATCGATTTTTACTTAACATTTTTCTCCGCGTAAAATACCTAATGTTTTATCACCAATAAAACCGACAAGATAATAAACCAACCGCGGTTGGTTTCATGTGTGAGTTGGTGAACCTGAGGGTCTTGCTTGCTTGATTGAGCCTTGTTTGCTTCGATACACTCCTTAGAACCTTAGTCACTCCTGTCATCTCCGTAGATTCATCCGTTCACCTGTACATCCATCCATCTTCTTCGTTCCCCTTGGGTCCCTCCCAACATCAAATTCCATCTTTATACTTAGGCTAATCTCAGCCTAAGTATAGGGGGGACCCGAGTTCCCGTGATTTTCTCTACTCTCCTTTCCTTGCCTTTATACTTAGGTTATTTCTAACCTAAGTATAGGAGGAGCCCCTCTTAGCTCCCGTATATTCCTTTATATTTAAATGGACCTATGAACTTGTAACATCTAGTGCTATGAGGACATAGCAAAGTTTAAGTATAGGGGGGTATACCGTATATACTGTATACTTACTTTAGCTATAATCTGAAAATTTTGAAAAATTAAAAACTTTTTGGCTAAAGTAATTTCTTTGGACTAAGAGAACTCAAATGTTTTTAACGGTTTTTTCGATATTATGTTACACTATTTTGATAAAAATATTTTCAAAAATGATTTTTCCTTATTTTGAAAAAATCTTTTGAAAATATTTTGAAAAACTTTTTATTTTTGTGACATGGTTTTGAAAAATCTCCATTTCTTTTCAAGGAAAGTTGAGTTTAACTTGTGTTTTAACCTTTATTAAAATCCATAAAAATGAGAAAAACCCAAAACCCTTTAAGAGCCATTGGTGACTACTAAACCCAATTAAGTAACCCGCATTCAGTGAGGGTTCGCCCTTAGCAGATTAGATGGTTTAGAGGACATCGCGTAAGACCCCGTCCTCAAGTAACGGGCTTCGGCCTGTACTTACATCCATACTGGATGAATTGCAGATGCTCAATTGAGTTTAGGTAGTTCTAATATCTCTTGAAGTTCAAAAAAAATCTTGTTTTTGAATGAAGAAGTTGGATTAATCCTCTACACTTACACTTCCACCCAGGATCTGAAATGATCAAGGAAACATATCTTGATGAGGTGTTTGAGATTTTAGGTTAACCAACCTTAGCCATCAGGGTCATAGACTTAATCATCCACATTCCCCTAGGTTTCTCGATTTGCATGCTATATTCCATGCTTAATCTCAGACATAAAGAATATGATCAGCACACCACATGCACGACTGCGGTTTTTGATGAGATGAGTTGATTTTTCACCTGAGGGATTGTGATGAGGAAGTTGAGTTTGGATTTGATCATGATGCTCGAGGATGGGATAAAATCTTTGAAGGCTTCATGAAACCTGAGTGTCAGCAATATTAGACAGTATGAGAACTTGGTTCTTATACTAATCTCTTGATATTGACCTAAGTGCCAGGGTGTGAATAAATAAAAAAATGTTGATCAGTGTGTGCCAACTCTTGGTAAAAGCAGTGGAGCTAGCCACAAATTATACAAGTCAATGAATTTCCAAAGAAAAGCTCATTCCACAAAATCAAATATCAAAGAGCTTCCACCAAAGGTGAGCGCTCCCAAACTTTTCAAAGTGTCCACTTGGACCACCGCTATTAGGACCAGGAGTCGGGCTTGCACCAAAAAAGGGCTCTACATCGTAAATGCTACAAGTCTGGGTGTCGAAGGTACGATAGGTACTCAAAAGAGACACACCCCGGTGTACTCCCAAGAAAACAAGTGTAGACGGCTCCAACTTCTCTTGACAGACGCACTGATTAGCACCAAAAAAATGTGTTACGTAAAAGGCACTAGAGAGAATCCTTGTTCCAATGAGAGGGAGAGAAGAAATGACACAATCCCATGCCCTCCATTACTTGCCTTCCATATACATTTTCTAAGTCTGGCAACTAAAGAGACGGTAGACTGGACGCAGGATTGGATTTATTCCCTAGTGTTGAGGATTGGGTCCTTAGGAGATTTTCTCGGACCATTGGGTGACGATTTGACTCTACTCTCAGAATCGCAGTCAACACTAAAATGTCATATCCTTTAGATTATATGTACATCAGAGAGAGTCTGGAGAAGTAGAGGAATTGGATGCCTCTTAATTAAGGCTGGGTTGAACTCTACGATTTTGGACCTCTAAAGTCGAGTCGACTTGATCGGATTGGATCCTGTACTCACATGCACAAGGGGGTTAATCCAGCTTATTCATTCTTTAGTGCTCGAGGACGAGCATAGTGCTCGAGGACGAGCATCGCTTAAGTAAAGGGGGGTGATGAAACCCAATTTCATCATCTTTATTTTCCATAATTAACCCCCTTTCTTAAAGTTATGTCAATAAAATCCTGTTAAAGTCTTGTATTTATCAGAGTCCTTAATAAATTAAAAATCACACAAAAATATCAAAACAAAAATCTGTGGTATTTTTAACCTTAAAAATACCTTCAAAAATATTTGGTGTCCATAGATGACCTCCTCTCCACTTTTGGTCAACTTGAAACTTGTAGATCTCATCGAGATCTACAACTTTATGTTTTGAGTTTTCTCAAATTCGGTCAAATTAACCCTCAAAAATATTTTTTCTCTCGGAATCATCTGATTGGGCCACGTGGCCCGTTCTTGGTGAGCCACGTGGCCCGCCCTCTTTTGCAACATCCGCCCGTGCTCTGGGCCGTCAGATCTCCTCCTGAGATCCAACGGCCCCAAGCTCTCCATGCGCGCCCATTTGCCTCAGCCGTTTGATCATACCCCTGGGCGCATCTATACCATCCGTTAGCGCTCTCACCAGAGCTTAACACGTGGCGAATTTTGCGCCCTTCGATTACGCCCGAGCTTCGTCATCTACACCGTTCTTTGACACCCTTGATTTGGATCGTTCGATCCACGCCTTCTCTGCATCGTCACCGTCCGCTAGCTCACATGCCTCAGCTCGACACGTGGCGCATTTAGCGCCCTTCGATCACCGCGCCTCGGATCTAATCACACCACCCCTTTGTGCGTCACTCACCACCGTTGGATCTCCCGATCCAACGGCTGGGCTCCATCGTCTACCTCCGGTTGCCCTTCGTCCCCACGTTCTCCACATCGCGCGGCCTCTTCGCCCTTTCCATTATCCCGTCATCTCCGTCCACCATCTCCACCAGCTAATACACCCACGACGTTCCTCCATCATCCAGCTTCTTCGCTGCTATCTCCAACACCCCACGACACCTCTCCACTCACTCCATATCGCCCTCGCAAAGCACGTCCTCATCATCGGAACCGCCAAAGTCGCCCTTCAAATACTCGCCTCCTCCTCCATTCCCATCTGTCCATCAACCAAGGGGCTGAGGCCCAGCCCTCCAGCTCCTCCCTTTGATAGGGGGAGGAGCTCGGATCGAGCGACAATGACCTTCTTCCCCGATGAGACCCGCCGACCTCCAGGCGGCGTTGCGGTGGCTCAAAGCCCTGCCCAAGCTCACTGGCACGACCAGCCAGTATGTGCGACGACCCGGGCCTCTTCTCCGATGCCCAGCCCAGGCCACTACCTCCATCTCCAGCCAGGTAAGCTCTCTGATCTTCTCTGATTTTTCCTTTTATTTTGCGTAATTTTCTAGGTCTCTACAAACACTCCCTCGCTCCATTGTTCACCCCTTTAGCTTCGCCATCAACCCACCTTCCACACACACGTCTCCGATCACCCTCCTACTCAGCCACAACCTCCTTCATCCCAGGCATTCTCCTCCGCCGGAGGCGGAGTAGAACACACTAAAGGCTCCATTTCTCTGCCCCCCTAATCCCTTCGCGCACCTCAGCTCGCACGCACACACTGCGAACCCCTTTTTGCAGGTCTACCATTGTCATTGGCCGGACCTCGGGCGGAGCTGAGTTCTAGAGCTCTGCCTCCGGTGACCAAGTATCGGCAGCTCACTCCAGAAGCTCTAGCAGCTCCTCCGACCTCGGTTCTTCATCGCCAGAGCGTCAGTGTTCTTCCCCGAGCTTCACCGAGCACGGCGAGGCGCGGAGGAGCTCCAAGCCTCACGTCGGAGCTCCGATAGCGCTGCCACCTTCGAGGAAGAAGGAGAAACAGCTACCGTTGGATCTCGCCCCACGGCGGAGATCCAACGGCCCTGGAGGCGCCACATCGACATCCTGGAGCGCGGAGGCTCGGTGGGACCAAGCCTCGCCCGAGGTGCCCTCGAGCCACCACGTCGCCCGAGCCACCTGCTACGGCCACCCGAAGCTGCACCGAGCCTCGCCCCCATCCGATACTGAGCTCACGTGCCTCACGCACGTGAGTTCTGGGCTTTTTGCATCGGTGCCCTCGTAAGTCCCGCATATTGCATCCAGGTCCTGATACCACGTGGCAGTCCCCGAGACCACGCCGAGCCTCATCGCCACCAAGCCTGGAGGCTCGTGTACCCCGAGCCAGCCCGAAGCTATCCCGAGCCTCTGCCGAGCCCGAGCCGCCCTCCGAACCTAGAGTAGCACGTGCCTGGCACGTGCTTTCTGGCTAATTTACGCAGAAGCCCCGACGACTTCGCCAAATAGCAAACAGGTCCAGATCACGTGCAGGCCATGCGTACAGTGGGAATTTTGCACTTTGGCCCTCGCGGGTTTTAATATTTGCAAAAATACCCCTGTGCGTGAGGGTAATTTACAGGGAAGGCCCCTTTTCTTATTTTTATTACATTTTAGTCCCTCCCAGGGACCAGTTTGCAATTTTATTTCATGTTTTTGTTCAGTTATGCCTTTATCTTCTTTATTGTATATCTTGAGCCTCGTATGTCCGATTGAGGTGATTTCAGTTTCATTTCGAAGCTCTTCTCGTTGTCTTTCTAATGGCATGCTTAAATTTGAAATTAGACACTATGAACTTTAATGCATTATTTTATTGTCTAGATGTCTGGCTTCCCATATAGCTCATGCCTAATTGCCACTAAATGAATCGTGCTTCTTTATTTGACACTGATTTGACTCATCTTTTTAATGGCTCAAGTAAGTATCATCTCGGGCACATTTTCATTGCATATCTATTAATTAAAATAAAAAAATTGCATGTTTATTCTTTAATGCATTGGTGTGTCTCTTTGTCCTTCATCCATAATTTGACCTATATTGTCTCTCATTCAACACTTAGTTAAATAGATAAAAATCCGGATAATGCAAGAGAAGCGCGTGTCCCTGAGTTTGACCTTCGTTTCTTTCCAAGTAAAATAAAAATAAATATGACCATCTTATTCTTATTTGATATGTCAATCAGATGGTCTTTGATGAGCCCAATTTCGGCCCGACTACGTTGACTATTCCAAGTGCTAATTCAGCACTATTAAAGGGCCGATTTTGTGGTTCGTCAGTGGTCTAGGGGTTTTAGGGCTTTATTGGTGCTTTTACAAAGGAGATCTTGGCTTTCTTCCTTATATTATTAATAATAGGTGTACATATCATAAGGGATATATTATTTTTATAGGTGGATATTTTACAAGTGATCTTGGCTTCTTATTTAATGCAAAATGTGAATGCTAAAATGCATATTTTATGAATACATGTATGAATGCTAATTGTGCAAGAAAGAGGGAAATATGCATCTATTTACTCGGGAACAAGCTTTTATTTTCAACTTTTAGAGTGATGAATCACAGATTCATGAACCCCCTATACTTAAACCTTGCTCGTCTCTGAGCAACTAAAATGAAATGCAAGAGTGAAATGATTTTGGGTTCCATACCAAGGTCATGAACAAAAGTTGAAAATGGAGCTTGACTCAACCTTTGGATTAATTGTGTGGCGGAACCTTATTAGGACCTGAACTTAAGACCTAACAGACTTCAAGTTCCACAAGTCTTCTATTCAAGACTCCTCAATAGTCAGGTCAGAACAAATCCTCAAACGCAAATTTAGGATGACTATGATTCTTACTTGTACTGTGTAAGTGATATGTAACTCTCCACATTAGAAATGACTCGGAACCAGCCTCCTCCAACAAGGTAACTCAATAACCCGGTCCAGTAACTCTTTCCTCGAGGAGCGGGGTATTCCCTTCTAAGTTCAAGTGCGACCAACTCAAGAGGAGGGGTAGAGAAAAGAATGGACAGTAGCCAGTGTAGCTACCTATCTTGGGATGCTTGACCAGTGTAGCCAAGTCATCCAGCTGCATTTCTTTGCTAATATACAGACTCCGACAGGTATTTTATTTTAACTTGGACCTGTCGGATTTTTTCGGAGTTTTTGCAAAAAAAAATTTTCAAACTCATACAAGGTGCATCATGTACATCAGGAGTCTTTCCTCTTGAGCCAGTAGACTATCCCTCTTTTGAAGCATTATTGCAACCCACAGCATCCCGTCCTTAGACGTCAACACTACCGGACTAGGTTGAGAAGCACTACCCTCCCTAGAAGAGGACGGATGTTTCCAGCCGTGTGCTTCTCCAAGCTAAAGGATTCTACCTCCTCACCACCTCATCAATGAAGAGCTGCGTGCATTATGCTTGTCCAAGTTTGGTCACTGTCTATAAGAATCATGCGTGTGCACGAGATATTCTACTTAGACTAATCAAGATGACATGTGAACATAGACTTGCGGACTCAAAGAATTAAGTCACTTGACCTGAGAAATCTTAACTCCAGTTCCTATAGGGTTCCTCTAAAATTAGGTGGATTAAGGTCAAATCAAGTCCATCCTCAATATCTACTCATAACTTGGTTCAGAACACACTGGATTTTCACCTTGCATATGCAAGATATGCAAATGAGATGCAGATGACATGCTATGTAGATGATTGAAAATGCAAGACTCTTTTTCTTTTCTTTTCCGATGCAAAGATGAAATGCAAGAGTAAATAAGAAGCCTATTTTTTTATTTTTTTTATTTTTTTACTTTTTTTGGTATACCTCCTATGTTACAACAATTTACAAGAGTTATTAAGTATTATACAAAATTTACAAGTGTTATAAAAATATACAAGTATACACATTTTTTTCAATTTTGACCCACCCGTAATTATTGCAATATATATATAAAAATACGTGAAAGTACGAGCTATGGGTAAAGTATATATGTAATATATACACGCCCCCTATACTTAGCATGTGCTATGTCCTCAGAGCATGAAAAGCGAGGAAAAGACATAGCTCGTGCTAAGCGTAAGAGAGATAAAGAGAATGGAAAATGTATAGAAATCGACCGGCCCCCCTATACTTAGGCTCTGGCAGCCTAAGTGTAGAAAAAAGTCAAAAAGTGGGGCGGACGAGGTAAAGAAGAGAAGTGGATGAATATACAATGCGGGCATCGGTCCCCCCTATACTTAGGCTCAGGTCAGCCTAAGTATAGGACGGAAGTGAGTATGAGGACCAATGTGATCTGGAGAATGTACAGAGAACCGACTCAGGTGACTCATCCCCCCTATACTTAGGATCTGGTCATCCTATGTATAGTCTAAGATAGTGATTAATGAGGAGGGGATGGGTTACTAGAGTCGCGGGGGAGAAAGGATAGAATGTACAGGAATAATGATATATACAAGTGAGTCAGTCTGAATCTTTCAAGATGCTGCTGATGGCTAGGGCTCACTGCTGCAAGGTCTCATACACGGCTCGAGGTGTATCTGCTGAATCTGTCTCGCGCATGAATACAATCTCCTCAACATGGACTAACTGCTCATTGGATTCGACGAAGTGCTTCAACAGTTGTCCATTCACTAGGAATGTCGGTGCATCATCTACGAGATCTGAGATCTCGACACATCCACTATCATGCACCGTGCGGACGACAAATGGGCCTGTCCACTTGGACTTCAACTTGCCTTGGAATATCTTCAGCCTAGCATTAATCAACCATACCTTCTGTCCAGGAACAAAGGTCTTTCGTCTGATATATCTATCATGCCAACGCTTCACCTTGTCCTTGTACACCAAAGTGTTGTCGTATGCGTGGTTTCTGACTTCCACAAGCTCATTCAGATCCATATCTCTCTGCTTCTGCCCAAGGTGTGTGTTCCAGTTGACCTTCTTGATTGCCCATTCTGATTTATGCATTAACTCTGCGGGCAAATGGCATGGCTTTCCGAATACCGGAATGGGGAGGGTTCCTAACAGTGTCTTGTAAGCTGTCCTATACGCCCAGAGGACTTAATCCAAGATCTGAGACCAGTCCTTCCTGTCCGGGCAGACAAGCTTTTGCAATATAGTTTTCACCTCCCGATTCGACACCTCAGCCATACCATTGGTCTGTGGGTGGTAAGGGCTAGCGACAAGGTGTTCGATGCCGTAGTCCTTCAGGAGTTTCTTCACCTCCCGATTTACAAAGTGGATACCCCCGTCTGATATCATCATTTTGGGGATCCCGAACCTAGAGATTATGTGTTCTCTGATGAATTTAGAGACAGTCCTGCTGTCTGCGGCTCGGGTCGGGATAGCCTCCACCCATCTGGATAGATAATCCACCGCAAGAAGGATGTACTCGAATCCGTGGCTAACAGGGAATGGGCCCATGAAATCGATGCCCCAGGCGTCAAAGATATCACAAATGATGACATGCTGCATTGGCATCTCATCCTTGGAACCAACGGTTCCTCCCCATTCTCTGACATACTGGGCACGACTTCGCGAAGGCGATGGCATCGCGAAACAGAGTCGGCCAGTAAAAGCCACACTGAAGTACCTTCCATGCGGTCCTCTTCCCGGAGTGGTGTCCTCCTGCCTCCAAGCTGTGGCATAAAGAAAGGACACTCCGGTATTCCTTCTGAGGAATACACCGTCTCCAGACACAATCCGGTCCTTCGAAGAAAAGGATCAGATCCTCCCAATGGTAGTGTCTAGCGTCCGACTTCAGTCGGTCGATGTGGCTCTTGGGCCAATCTTCGGGAACCTTCTTGGAGACAAGATAGTTCACGATATTGGCGTACCATGGGAGTGAGTCGATAACAAAAATCGACTCGTCAGGGAATGAGTCTCGAATTGGTGAATCCTCGGAAGTATTAAGATCTTCGAGACGAGAGAGATGATCGGCTACTACGTTATTCTTTCCAGGTTTATCACGGATGTACAAATCAAACTCCTGGATAAGTAAAATCCACTGAAGAAGATGCGCCTTCGCGTCCTTCTTCTCCATCAAATATCGCAGCGTCGTGTGGTCAGTGAACACAATTACCTTGGATCCAATTAAGTGAGATCTGAACTTGTCCAAGGCAAATACTACCGCAAGCATTTCCTTTTCCGTAACTGTATAGTTACGCTGAGCGATGTCAAGCACTTTTCTTGTGTAGTGGATTGCGAACGGAACGCCATCCCTTCTCTATCCTAACACAACCCAACAACAAAGTCTGAGGTGTCCGTCATGATCTCAAAAGGTAGAGACCAATTTGGGGCTTATAGGATAGGTGCATCCATTATTATTCCTTGCAATAGCTTAAAGGCGTCAAGACATTTGTGATCAACAACAAACTCCATGTCTTTGCCTAAAAGCTCAGTTAGCAGTCGGGCAATCTTAGAAAAATCCTTGATGAATCTCCGATAAAATCCGACATGCCCGAGGAACGACCGCAACTGTTTGACGTTGGTTGGTGGCTGGAGTCGTCTGATCACATCCACCTTGGTAGGGTCAACCTCCATTCCTCTTTTGGAGATGACGTGCCCTAACACAATGCCCTTTGTCACCATGAAGTGACTTTTATCCCAGGAGAGCACCAGATTAACCTCACAACATCGTTTGAGGACTCGGTCCAGATTCCTAAGATAGGAATCAAAGGAATCGCCATGGACCGAGAAGTCATCCATGAAGACTTCCAGGAATTTGCCGACCATTTCGGCGAATACAGCAATCATGCACCTTTGGAAAGTACCTGGAGCATTGCATAACCCAAAGGGCATGCGCCTGAAAGCATAGGTACCAAAGGGGCATGTGAATGTGGTCTTTTCCTGGTCCTCTAGAGCTATGGCTACTTGATTGTAGCCCGAGAACCCATCCAAGAAATAGAAGAATTCTTTCCCCTCTAGTCTCTCTAAGATCTGATCAATGAACGACAGGGAGAAATGATCCTTTTTCGTCGCGGCATTCAGGCGTCTGTAATCCACACAGACGCGCCACGACGTGGGCACTCGTGTCACGATCTCCTCTTCATCCTCGTTGGTGGTCGTCTGAATTCCCAACTTTTTCGGGACAACATGGATTGGGGCCACCCATTTAGAGTCAGAGATTGGGTAAATGAAACCCGTGTTGCACCATTTCTCTATCTCCTTCTTCACAACCTCTCGTAAATTTGGATTCAAACGACGTTGGAATTCACGAGAGGGTTTGGCTTCATTCTCCAAGTAGATATGGTGCGAACACAGAGCGAGATTTATCCCGTAGAGATCGGAAATGCTTCAGCCTATCGCCTTGCGGTTTTTCTCCAAGATCTCTAGCAAGCGAGATTCCTGCTCCTCGGTCAATCGCAAACTGATGATGACCGGAAATTTCTTTTCCTGACCCGCAAGGAAGGCGTATTTAGTGTTGTGGGTAAAGGTTTGAGCTCAGGTATAGTGTGATCATCTAAGAAATCTGGCTCAATCTGATCTGGTTTGATGTTGGAAGTGGCTGGATCTTTCTCTGTGATTACTGCCACCAAGTTGTTCGGCTCTGGAGTCGGATCGTCAAAGGTTTCCATGCAATCGGCAAAAGCCTCATTCGACTCGTCATCCTCATATTCCGATTGTCCTAAAGAGGTAAGGACTGACAGGCCCAACTGGGCCTCTAAGTCATCGAAGATGTAGGGTGATGCAGATTTTGAGCTGTACTCGTCTCTGAGGACCTCACAAACTGACTCATGCACTGGATCATCTCTGGAGGGGATAGACTCATCGATGCTGGTTGGGTTCTGTCTCCATGGCCCAACTATGTCTACATGATCGCAGTCTGCTTCGGTTGAAGAGTACTCGGTGCTGGATTCGGAATCCGGTCTCTGCCATCTTGTCTGCTTCATCTTGAGTTCCTCATCTCCGTCTGGAGTTTGGAACTGGATCTTCCCAATCTTATAATTAAACAAGGCCCCTGCTGTTCTGAGGAAGGGCCTGCCTAAGATGATCTGGGAGTCTCTCCAATTACAAGGGGTTTTCATATCTAGGATAGTGAAGTCCACCATGTATTCTTGCCACTCGACCTTTGATCACAACATTCTTCAATTCTCCTTGACACCTCTTGGTTGATTTATCAGCAAATTGCAGGAGGGCTCTAGATTTCCGAAGTGGTTTGAGATTAAGCCGCTCATAGAGGGATGTAGGCATTAATTGATTGAGGAACCATTGTCCATGAGAGTGCGTGCAAACGCGATGTCATCAACATGACTCACTACATAGTGTGCACCCATGTCTCTTCGTTTCCTGGGAAATGAGTTCTTTATTGCACAAGTCGTGGCTACTGATAGAACGTGTTTCTCAACACGACTTTTGGTCTTCCTGCTAACCCTAGTAGGTGTGCATCTCACCTTAAGGTATTTTTGGAATGCAGGGGTCATCTCCACGTACTTGTCAAAGGGGATTGTGACCTTGATGTGTTTGTTGCAGAACTCTGCCATCTTCAGGGTCATCTTTTTGGATTTTTTTAGTTTTCTTCTTTCCACCCTTGAGATCTCGGGGAAAGGGATTATTGACTCCAACTCATGTTCTGAAACTGAAAGATTTTCATTAAGATCTGGAACTGAGTTCTGTACATGACTCGGACTCTGAAACAGACTCGAACTCTGACTCTGACTGAAAGGAAAATGCTGAGGCAAACCGGTGATGCTTCTTCCGCGACTTCTTGACGGTCCTCCTCAGATGGAGGTGCGGGCTCTTCATCGAAACCGTCAGACTCTATGCTGGTGCGGTGTTGCTGCTTCAAGGACTCAGACGTCCTCTTCTTCTGCCGGTGGTGATGGTGGTGCTGCTCCTCTTCTTCCTCCAAGGTTCTCCTCAGGTAGAGACTTGGCGGCTCCTTCCTTCTGTGCCCGTGCCCGATAAGGTATGGTCACGGTCCTTCCGCTCCTGAGGGACATATGATTCACATTATCATATGAAAGGATCTCATGTTCAGATAAATAATTATCTGAATGATATACCTGATCTCGAGGTCGGTTCTGGCCATGGATTATGCTGTTCGAGTTGGCCTGAACCTGTGCAAGAATTGGGGTCTTTGGTGTCATCTGTTGATCCTGGGTATGAGAGACACGATTCAGATCAGTTCTCATATCCAGATAGTCGTTCTGCATTTGTTGGACCCTATCAGACAGGGTTTGGATCGCCAAGGTGAGGGACTCCAATTCGGTGGGCTGGGCTGGCTGATTTGCGGACGAGGTTCTATATTGGCCCTGCTGGCCATGCCGATACTGCTGCTGCTGGCGGGACGGTGCTGGGCCCTGCTGATA